>JAIPRK010000447.1:0-203962 GCA_025469195.1 Chaitophorus viminalis
ATCTGTGTTGAAAACTTCAGAGTTGGGTAGGAATCTGTTTTCAAGATCGGAGGCAAATAAGTTAGCTTTGTCTAGGTCTGAGATAGCAAACAAGTTGTCTGGTTTACGTAGAGGGGGTATTTTAATTATTTGTTTTGTTATGTTTTTTGTTGCTTTCCAGAGTGAGTTAGTTGAACTATTTATAGAATTTAGATAGGATTGAACTTTGTTTGTATTACGTTTTCGGAACGCAATTTTTAGAGAACATGCAAAGTTGCTATACATTTTTTTATCATTTTGGAGATGATATCTTTGCCATCTTGAGCGAGCTAGACGTTTTTCAGCTAAGAGTTGTGATATATGGTTAGGAAGTTGAATATTAGATTTTTGGGAAGTTGGAGTGCCCATAGATGAGTCTAGTGCTGCATTTTGAATGATGTTAGAGAGTTTTTGGACTACATTGACAATATCTATAGTTGTTTTTAAAGGTAAATTAAGTTTAATGTTATTATCGATTATCTTTGAAAAAGTTTGCCAGTTAGTTTTACCTGGTGTAAGAGTAGGGTAGGTTTTGGTAGAAGGTGAAGCGTCATTTAAAGTTAGAATAATGGGTGAGTGATCTAAGGAAAGATCTAGAGAGTTAGTAATGTTGTAATTTATGTGATTTGGGAGTGTTGTGACGAAAACATCAAGAATGTCAGGATGTCTGTTAATGTGTGATGGCCAGTAAGTTGGGTTAGGGGGAGAGAGTACCTTTAAGTTGTTGTTTGAGATAGAGTTATGCAACACGTGGCCTCTGGTATTTGTTATTCTTGATCCCCACAGGGAAGGGTTTGCAGTTAAAATTACCCCCGGCGAGAAAGTTGTTACCAAAAGAGTTAAAAAATTGAGAAAAATCATTAATATTTATACTTTAATTAAGTGGTACAATAAACTGATGAAATAGTAAATGGAATATGATTTAGCAATAAATTAATATTAGTTGCTTATATACTAACGGTTTGGTAAGAAGGCATAATTGAGTGTTTAATTTTTGATTTAATTAATATTGCGGAGCCGGCATGAGTGGTACTGTCAGGGTGACCGCAGTGGTAGGTTTCGTAACCAGGGATTTTGCACGATGAGTTAGTAGTTAAATGTGATTCACTTATAAGTAATATATCTATACAGTTATTTAAGATAAAAGTTTGAAGTTCATTTTTTTGGTGTATTAATCCATTTGAGTTCCAGAGAAGTATTGTGATAGGCTGATTAATATTGTTACGTCTATTTGGCATTGTTGGAGGTAATTAGCTTGTCAATCACCGTGGTTAGGAGTGAGATAAGAGGAGTAATCAGTGATTTAAGATCATCAATAAAGGACAATAGTTTAAGAGAGAATTGGTCTGAATTGGTTTCGCTAAATGCGTTAGTGCGGTTTGCAGTATTACTATTTTTTTTAGCGACCATAGCATAAGAAATTGAAGAGAAAAAGTTAGAATTTGAAGTAGTGTTTACATTATTTGTAATGTTATTATTATAATTTACATTATTATGATTATTATTACGTGGAAATTTGAAATTTTCTTGAGCCGAGTGGTTTTTGTTTCTTGATTGTTGGATAGCTTGAACAGATTTGTGAACAGGGCAGCCTTTGTAGTTGGCCGGGTGGGGGCCGCTGCAGAGGGCACATTTAGCAGGCAAATCAAATGATTTTTGACAATTATTTGAGGAATGAGGTTCACCGCAACGAACGCATTTTGGCATTGAACTGGCTGGTGGTTTATGTGGGGCTCTTCTATTTTTATTTCTGAGTGACAGAGAAAATCGATTTTGAAAATATCTTTGTTGTTGATATTAGGTTCTAGGTCAATGAAGAAAAGAGGAAGTGGAAGTTTGGTATTACATTGTAATACATTTGTTACGTTCCTTGGGTTATGGCCGAGAGAGATAAGTTCATTTTTTATGCTGACTAGAGAAGTTGTATGATGGAGGTTTCTAATAACAGCTCTGAACAATTTTTCTTCTTTGAGTTAATAAGTGTGGTAGTCTGTTTTATAAGACTAAAGGAATTTAATAACCATTCTATACGAAACGACTGTACTAGTGGAAAGTTTAATGCCATTAATTGAACTTTTACAAGAAAAATTGTCGCCTTTTGTTATTTCCTTATTTTTTTCACAGAAGGATCCAAAGTCATTAACAATACCTACGAATAAATATTGGTGGAGGCGATTTGGTTTCAATAATAGTAGAATCGTTGTCTAAATCTAAATCCATGTTGGAGTTTTAGTGGGCCAGTTCGGCGGTTTCGTTTGTCTCATTTAGCGCAAGTGACGAAAAACGATTTTTTATTACATAGGTTGCTTGTTTTTTTTGTTGATTATTTATAGATAAATGGGAAGGGGAGAAAAGACGTTTGCAGTTAGTAGGGTAGCTGAACTCATCGGGGTTGGGAGTAGTTGGAGTCTTCGGAGATTTATTTGGCACGCTCTGTAGTTGAGACTTAGGTATAATTAGCGGTGGGACAGTATTATTGTTGTTATTGCTCATTGTGAATTTATAATTGGTATAATCGCTAGATATAACTGATAGTAGATTACGTAATGGGGTATTAGCGGGCCAACCGAGCGGTTTCTTAAATTTCTGATAGCTGATTAACTAACTAATTAATTAATTAATTAAATAAGTTACCAAAATGACTGAGACGTGGTCCAGAGCCGACGGAGAGACGCGATATATTGGATGTATGGTACTTAGACGAAAAAGTACAACTTTTAAGTAAAAAATTTGCTCGAGTATTTAGTACGTAATGAGAAGAAAAGAAATAATATAACAGCATACACTGTTTCATTGACGACTAACGATGCGCGAGTGCCACATAAATATTTACATTCATTTTTCACCGTGGTTTTCAGGCTTTCCAGTGGTATTCATCAGCGTGATATCGACGACTGCTGCAGTGCGTCGTAATAAATACGCAGATCATATTTTACACGTCTATACGCCTATTGATCGTACACCAGCACCGGACAATATTGGATACCGATACCTATGTTAAATTCTGTTCGAAAACCGAAACGCGTCTCCGCGCAATGAAACATTAATTCATTCATTTCCGATCGGCGGATAAAAGATCAATATGGTTATCGCATTAAACTCAATATTTGAAAGCGGTGACTGTGACCGTCGTGTATTTAAGTAACGCGCTTTTGAAAGATTAAAAATTGATAGTTCCTGTTGAACAGCAGGTGATCGACTTTTCCGTAAGCAATAGCCGTCGTTAGAATATAATACAATTGCACGTTATATACTGTACTGTCAGTAGTGGTTTATTATATAGGTAGGTGTACGTATATCCGGATATAAATTGAAATTAATCGCAAGACTAATGCAACTGCTGTTTATTTATTTATTGCCAACGTAATACGATGCGATTCACGTGATACAAATTTATTATTTAACGAACCCTTAAAAAGCCAATATTTCAATGCAATACAATTCGAGGTAAATAATATGACGCTGTAAATTATTATTATACAATACTGGGAAACGGGAGTAGAATTATTTCTAGACTTGGTGATCCTATATAATAATTATAAACTGCAAATAAACTATGTAATATTTTAATCGCGTTAAATTTCGATTAATCAATTCTGACATAATTTGCTGGAAATAAATAAAATACATTATAGGAAATTATACATGAATAGGTGTAATATGTTTATTTCGTATTTTCAAAATAAATTGCCCGCTTTGAAATGATACTTATGAGAAAAAAAAAACAAAAATCCTATACACCACCAAGCACTTTTGGTCGACGATTATAATATATTATAGATCTGACGTAGACGTAATAATAATATGTAGGTACTACGTAGTTGTAAACGGCCGTCTGAAAAATTAATACTTCCACTAACACGCGCGTGATATTATACTTACAACGTCATCTCTGCCTGCTAGAGCCCATACCGCACCATTATACAATATTCGAGTATTTGACCGTAACTTTTAGCGGCCTCGTCATAATAATATTATTATATTGCAGCGCTCGACAAAACGCAATACGCACCGCGGGGGGGGGGGGAATCGGTTTCTTCGGAACTATTAGCACGTAATCCTGAAAAATTGAAAAAGTGACACGCGAAATAATGCGCAGTTCCGCGTATATACCTCGCGACCCGGCCGCGCTGCAGCAGCGTGTAATCCCGCTCGGTTTAAATCACCATGACTGATGATTGTTTAGGATCACTTTTTGACCACAGCACCCACTGCCCTCGTCCGCCGACCGTCCCGCGATTCTTATTATACGCAAACAACAATATTCCGGCTTATTTATTGTTGGATTACTCTTATTATTTCATTAAAAGTATATATAAACACCGTTGTGCAATTCATTATACACTCGTCGGATGATTTGTTGTCTAACATTATAAAAGTCTTCGCGTACATATTATATATTACCTTAAAAACGGCTTATTGTGTACGTTCACGGTAATAACGGGTTCGCGTGATAATAATATGTACTATACAGATATAGTACTCGTATTATATTATGATATTTGGATCGGAAATGTGGGCTCTTTGAATGATTTTTCAATATTCAGTTTTTATAATCAAATCTACATAACCAAACAATTAAATAATGATTAAGTTTTCGTAATATTATAACATTTTTATAAAGTAACTATAACAATTAAGTACAATAATATAATATAAAAAATAGTAATTCTCGGCTATGAAACTTCATGTGCAGCACATCACTCGTAAAATACACTTTTGAACTTTTGACTATTGCAATAGACCACCAAAATGTAATGTCTTTTTATATTTTTCAATCTATTTGAACTCTTGAAACGGTGAATCGGTTAAAGCGTCCATGGCTTGTTGTAATCGAAAAATGAAATATTATTATTTGAACTTGTTATTGCTAACTTAACAATGAATTATAAAATTTATAAAATTGTCGTTAAGTCGACTCCATAAGATGAAACGTTATATGCTATAACTTACAATTAAATTTTTACTATAGTTTTTGTTTTTTTCTGAATCAGTGATATATTTAAACCATTTGAACAAAGTATTGATGAATATTATTTATTTTTTATTCCGTTATTGATATAACGGATATTTAAAGCACGATACAATGATTTTAATTAAAAAGGAAAAGTCAATGTTCTTGCCACAGAATAATAATTAAAACAAATTATATTATTTGATATACTTGAATAAAAAAACTGCAAGCCTTTTAATTAAGATAAAAAATGAATACAACCAAAAGGGGTGAATAATTTAAAACAAATATAAAGACAAAGACGAAATCATACGATTCAGCAAAATGGAAAGGTAAATATTTGTTTATTGAATATATAAATTTTACCAATGCGCACATCTTTCGTACCATAAAATAAGAATATATTATGTACTTATACGGTCTACTCAAAATATTATATAAGTACTTATATTACATCGTTCTTGAGGGTGTAGAACTGTAGGACTCGATATCGTAAAAAGAAATCTGTTTTATAATGATATGTTTGTTTTCATAAATATTTCGTTCTAGCGTGTATTTAACAATCGATTAAAAATGTAATTAACATCGATTCAACAAGTAAACATATAGCAAAAGGACATCATCATCGTGATATTATACAATATTTTACGATACAAAATAAGATTGTGGGACTGGCGATTTATTAAAAACCATTCGAACAGCCGGAATAAAATGAAAGCATGTCGAACACACATATTATATGTTATATCAAAACGGAAGACATATTTTAGTATAATATTATGACCCCGTATAATGTATGTTACGTACAATATGGTTATATTACACGAACAGTGGTACACATCGGGGTAACCATACATCTTAAAAAATAATGTAAAAACAAGACATTTCTTTCAGCTATTTTCTTTGTTAACATTAGAACGAAAATACTTGAAATCACAAAATGTAAATAAAAAAAATTGCTCCACTTGATTATATAATAAATGTTTAACAATATTATATAGTTTTATTTATTTTCAGAGTTGATTCGATTTTCTAATTGTTGGTGATGTTTTGGATAAACTACCTATGTTAATAAGTATTTCATATAATTTCCATTTGAACCGCTTAAAAACGTTTATTAATTTATATCTAATCAGTTGTAGGTACTGTATAATTACGATTTACGGGTACACATAATAAATACTATGAGTTTTCGATAAAATAATTACCTTTTCATTATTAAATAAAAAAATAAAAAAAATCTGGTGAGATGAAACAAAAATATAAGAATACAAAATGCATTTTATTTAATTTTGGCCGAAATTAACTTGTTCAAACCGTGTATAAATGACGATGAATTGTATCATCGAATATTACATCATACAAAAGTGTGTTTATGATGCGGTGAAAACGGATTTTAGACATAAAATAAAATGCGAATCAAAGAGCGTGGGGAGAATACTTTAAACCACGATGGAACAGAAATACCGAGAAGGCGCGCATTTTCGACTAGAACCATCACCGATTATGTACTGCCACGCGTGCAAAATTAATGTCGGTAAAAAAAAAAAAAATGTATAAAAAAATTAAAACACCTCCAGCACAAAACGTTTTTATATTAAATCGAATAAATTATTTCGGCACCGTCGTCATCACGCAATTTATACGTTTATACGTTTAAAGGTAACCTAACCTATACATATAGTTATAGTATAATAGTATATAATATACGGAGTGATTTTATTAACGTGAGGCACTTTCATAATATATAAAATGTATTAACATAAAAAACAAGTTAAATCTTATGTATGGTTACTACTACACACTCATTAATTGCATATTTTATTATTTGATTCATAATTATAATAAGGAATACAACTGATCATTTGACAATGAATCTTTCGCCTCTTATTTTTCCAACGTGAAATCCGATTACATCGTCGTCGTAAGATCATGTCCACCATTGAAAACGCTGCGATGACATATAGCGAGAGAATGGTGAACTGTGCGATCGCCATCGCATAATTAGGTTAGTGAAGCCAATACTAGATGTTATAATTTGAGTTGTACATTTAAGAGAGGGAGTTTATATTGTAAATCATCCCCGCCCCTTGAATAGTTCAGCCGGAACCACCACTGATGGCAGACTGTATGTATACGGTAGGAGCGCAAAATCTTACCTCAAGCGTATTTTTTTTTTTTTTTTACTCACCCTTAAAAAGGCAGATTTTACTAAGTTTATCAGCAAGAACGTTACTGACGGACGTTAAAAGTCGTGCATGAGACGTAGTGTAGTCTGTGTACCACGTTTGCGATGTGTAAGTATATCGCAGTAGTTGTACACGCAGACACACACACATACATATACATACACACATGCAACACAACAATATCGGTTTGGAGGTTTGGACATTTGTTCGTGAAAAGCAAATACCACGTGCCCACCCGGTGAAGTACCGTTTTTACCGGATGTCTCGTATTACGCGTGATTTTCGCTCCGATTGCGCCCCGGTTTCGAGTGCGAAGCGTATTCTTTTATCATCGCGATGTTTATTACTATTCCGTCGATTTCTCTTTCATCGCCCTCGCGCCACCAACACTTTTCGTTTTCGACTAAACCATACACGCGCGCAGCGCATTATACTATTATGGAGCGGGCCCCGCCCGAGATTTCAAACAAAACGCACTAGCACTCACCGGCTGACCTGACAATGGTTTAATATACGAAAAAAAAAAAAAAAAATACGAAAACGAAAACGAAATAAAATTATGGCGAAAAAAAATAATAAATAAAAAACAACGTCCATACACGCCTCCTCTTACCCGTCCTCGACTCCCGTCTGTAACGCATATACATATATATATATATATATAAGTATTATGCCGGATGCAAGCCGACACAAGCTGATGTGTACAAAATGCGTGCGATAACGCAATAGCGCCGCCGACGGGGGTAGTTAACGGGACCTCGTGAAAACGAGATCTCAATCTGGTCGCGGTAGGTAGGTGTGGTGGCATATACCTATATAATAATACCTATACGTATACCTACCCGCGTTGAGACGCGCACCACGCGCCCTTGAACCCGTATCGCTATCCCGTTAACCTTTCCGTTTCTCGGGCACCCTCACGCCCCTCGTTCCACCGTGTTTACAACGAAAATAAATGTTTCTTTCACGACGACGACGACGACAACAACAGTAATATAGTAATAGTAATAATAATAATAATAATAATAATACGATCTTAATGAAAGGGACACCGGGGCAGGTGCACGGCGACGATATTCTCGACTCGAGAGGATAGAGATCCGCTTTAACACACACATGCTTGTACGATATTATACATATATACTTGTATTAGACTCTGGAGCGCGCGTGCCCTCATCGAAAGTCTGCAAACTGCATGCCGGAACAGATGGCAGACACCCGGGTGGTTTTGTATTTTGTTATTATTATATTATTATTATTCGTACCTGATGCCGTCGCCACTGTTGCTTTCTGGTATACCGAGGATGAAGACGCGTGTACGGTAGTGAATTGCACCTTTAACCCGTCGCTCATTTCACCCGCCACCGACGGACCCACTGCTTCGTTTACCGTCTCTCCCGGGTGTCGCGTCGCCGGAGTATAAACACGTATACCTAATATGCGATGACGGTCTTATTACCATATTATTATTATTATTATTATTATTATTATTATTATTATTATACAACCTTATCCTATACTATTATGCGTATATTGTGTATAATGTTATATCACGCGTTTTTACCCGCATACGATATATTTATACTATACACACTTGCATCATATATACTGTGCATACGGCCGTCGTCGCTGCTGTCGTCAACCCTTTGATATAAACGCAATCTATTATGTTATTATCACCGTTCTTATTATTATGTTGTGCGCGCATCGGACGAATATTATTATTATTCTCGGATACAAACGATTGCAATGTGTGGCGTACCGGACGGCCGCGCGTCATCTGCTCGCTTTTTGATGCATATATTATTATTATTATTATTATTATTATTATAATTGTCGTTTCGCGTCCTTTGTGCGCGTATACTGTTGCATCATGCGCACGTCGTGTAATAACTACGAGTATTGTATTATGCACGTGATGTCATAAATCAGTGGCGTGACGTTAGCCCAGAACTGAAGTACGAGCATAGACATTACAGGTATACAGAGGGTATTCTGCAGACCTCGGAGCACACCATATTATATGCAGTCGCGACGAATACGACGTTTTAGATTAGAATAATAATTTATCATCATTTATCATCGTTTTTCTGCCACCAAACACGTAATTTTTGTCTTACGACTTTCCAAGTTGTGTACGCAGTGATTTTTCAAGTGATATAAGAATTTATAGTCACTATAAATTCTGATAGGCCATCGTAGATGGTCTTCTTTCTAAAAGTGGTAACTTCGAAATAATAACGTAATGCAATATAGCTTATACTTATTTTTATCGATATTATTGGTTTAATGTTGTGTATGTCTTGTGCATTGCAAGCCAGGTAATACAAACCACTTTACCTTGCGTTAGCAGAAATCGAATTTGAATTTTAGCACAAGATAGATATAAAATTAGGTAACATATTATAGATCAATCACACATTAAACTCATATTATGATTTATTTTATTGGTTTGTTGCGGTTATGTATAACTATAGCTTGATGTCATAGATTTACCTAATCTGCATTATGCCCAAATAACAGTCTTATTACATATTATGCTTATTAAATGTAACCGAAAGTAAATTGAAAACAATAATCACTGTGGTTTGGAATTTCCGCACTCGTCAAGGGCCTTTGCTGCGAGCTCTTGTGTGTGTGTGAAGCGTACGTAAATATTGTAAATATGCATGTTACCCAAAGCACTGCTATCGATATAATATCTACCGCAGTTATGCTGCACGGTATACACCAAGACAACCTATGTCATCGTCACTTCTACGTATATTTACACGAATTGTTTAGGATATTATACGGCAGCGGTCTAGAACGAGCATTCGTACGAAATCTGTCCGATAAGATTGAGAAAGAATACATGATATTATTACAAGTACATTACCTACTATATTATTACAAAAGTAAAATACATAAACGCGTCTTTTTTCCGCAGAAATCGCGCTACATGGGCGTCGTTTAAATCGTTTTACAGCACTCGTGTTACGTGCAGAGTAATCGTCGCCGAGTTTCCTTCGTACATAATAATATATTATATTATACTAATGCGTTTAAAACGGATCGTATATATTATGTGAAATGTACTATAATGGTATATTTCAAGAGCACTGTGCACGCGATTTGTTGCCAAACTTCGCGTTACTGCAGTACGCGCGCGCACATATTATGAAATATTAAGTGCTATTATAATAGTATATATTATATTAACAAGTGTGTGAATGCGCTCACCTCTATTTTTATGTAATAAATATAATATATGTGTCATGAATGTACATTCACGTTTTGATGGTTCCCCATCAAAATATTGGACGAATCATTGTTTCATTCCAACCACCCATGTGCTAGCTGCCAAGTCATGTTTGTAAAAAAATAACAATAAATTATTGTGCTTTAGTTAACTGCAGTTATCAAAAAAATAAAAAATAAATTCAATGAATGAAAATTCGAATAAGTATAAGGTAATAACGATTAAGTTACATTTCGTTAACTACACATGAGTACTCGTAATATGGTAAGCTGCCAAACAGGTATTATTGTGTTATGATTATTAAACATCTGATACGATAATATTGATGACATTTTAGTATAAGGGTTTTTCAAAGTTTGATTCTCTTTAACATAATTCCCTTATTTTCTCTCTCCCACTAATAAAATAATTAAACACCATGTAATTCACCGATTACCATTGTATCATATAATTATATATTCATTTATAATATGCGAAAATTGTATAATTTTTATAGGTACGTTGTCATTTGTTTTCAAATAGGAAATTTGTTAAAATTCAAAAATCTAAAAACTTAAATCATAATATAATATGTTATATATAGAGTATGCACAATATTACTCTTCAAAAGTTAAAGTTACAATGTTTTGAAAACTACTTCGTTGAGTTGTTAAGTTATTGAATAATAAAAAGTTATTGGAAAACATTACTTTTGACTCAACTTTTAAACTCGTTACTGCCCAGTTTTGAATATTGTAAAAACTCGTGTATACATATAGCGTTCATGAATATTCGGGCGCAGGTTGTTAAAAACGTGTTTGGTGAGAATTTACAAAGGAGAAAAAAAAACAATACGGTCCTACATATACCTATCTAATTAACTCGAACATACTTATTATCTACACAGGGTGCAAAAGACTTATTATATTATGATATAATATGAATTATTGTCTAAATATGAACTGTTTGTAAGTTTATAATTAATAGATTAACTACCCCGTTCGTGTACACTGTACATATTATGCACGTATGATTATGACGTTTACAAAATATGTTCGTTTTCAATTAAATTGAAATAAATCAATTATCGTATGCCATTATAACGATAATTAATACTACGGTATATAATTACATAATATATACCTAAATAATGTTATTAAGTAATATTTTTACCTTTGAAAACAATTATTATAAAATATGTCAGTATCAGAACGATTCTGCAGGTAACCGCTCGAGATGAAAAAAAGATAGTTGCGATAGTGACATTATATACATTTACAGTGGCATTGATTGAAAGCTTTAAATTTTTGTAATTTAAATTCGTAACATTCTTTAATCAAACCGGATGAAATTTTATAGCTTTGGTCGAGCGATTCCGTGCTCGTTCTCAATTGTAGACAATTTTTTATAGTACACATATGCGTATAGTATAGAATATGCAATTTTCTTATGGATACATTTTCCGTTTTCCATACATACGTCAATACAAGACCAAAATATAACGTACAACAGTCATATATTGTTGTACGCGTGTTGTTGAATGGTGCTAATATTTTAAAAGCAAACCGAAAATCGTTGGTGCATAATATACATAACGCAATGTATCTTGTATATTATTATTACGGTTGATTAGTACTAATGTTCTCGCGTTAAAATCATCGCAGAACGTTTCGTCGCCGTAACGAGCTGCGAGCACACTGCAATTTGCTCGAGACTTGGCTATAGCTGTCGGTGTATATAACATGAGCCGGAATAGCTGAAATCCGAAATCATATACGTGCGCAGTCGAACACTATCGTAAATGTTTACCCTATATATATCATATCAGATGATCTACTATACGTACGTACTGTGGAATGGTAAACATCAGTAATTAGTAGCTGCAGATGAAAAAAAAAAAAAACCACAAAACGGACCGTCCGTTGTGGACGTTACGGTGGTTTTATGTTTCACCATCAGGTCGTGCGCAGGGGTTGTGCAGGGCCTGCGCAGCTGCATATTATACTATGTATACGCGAAAACCGAAAACTTTTTTTCCCCAAAAATGTCTCTCGATTTCACGCTTCCTATTTTTAACTTGTAGTTTATAGATTCGACTTTATAGTGCCATATAACAACCCGATTTATCCATTTTTCTTTTTTGAAAAATTGAACGTTGAATCAACAGGGTTTGTGTAATTTTTAAAAATAATAGACGATATAATACGTTTACACATTTTATTATATATATATATATATATATATTGTATACTATCGGTATAATGTTAGGTTATCGTGGTCAAATGGATAAGGCAGTTGTGTGCTCGGTCGTCCAGTCGGCTATATAACGAATAAATGTTTCACTTTTCGAGCTGGACGAGTGAGAAGAAACCGTCGCTAGGGTCAACTCAACCAACTTGAATCACATAACACAAACCAAAATCTACTATACCACCGTATCAGACTTTTATCTGATGGCCTAATATGCAGCAGATTAACAAATAAAAACTATCGATGATTTAAAACACCATAGGAAAATATTTATTTAATAATTTATTGATGCGATTAATTAGTTATTTTGATGTTTTAAAAGATTTTAAAAGGTTTTAAATACATATATTTAAATAATATTCGGTTGTTTTCCACATAATTTTTCGAACGTAAACCTTAACTTAATTACAAGCCTCTGAACACGTCAAACAACAAGAACGTAACTATAATATGTTATATAATATTATGAACCATATGTATACGCTTAATTATACCAGAATACCACCAATGCATAATAAATCATCTGTTTATGTATATTTTTTCAGGTTCAACCGCAATGCCGTATGCGTCATAATCGAAAAAAGTGAGACACTAAACCGGCAATAAATATACATACATAAAAATTACCCGCAGGCCATATACCTGGGAGATATTATAATATTTTTGGTAAAACAAACAATCATTAATTCGGTGAAAAACAAAACGGTATAAATAAACTGAATCGTCGAAAAAATATTGTTTTATTAAACAAAATCTCTTTAATAGTTAAAATATAATAATAGTATTGATTAATAATAAAAAAATCAAGAACTATCTTTTTGATGCACTTATATATTGCATTATAATATATCACGTCTTTTCCCTCAACATTTCAAATCAATCAATATATTATGGTATTGATGAATGTGCGCTAATCAGTGGGTGCGAGTGAATGATGTTTAAATTTTTATATTTTAAATACATTTTGATGTATACTCGTAGACTGATTACATTTATATATATATATATAAATAGGGACGTACAGTTATTATATTTACAAACAATATACAAATAAATGTCCAATTATCATTATTATTGTTTTATTAGTATTAAGTCATGAGGTGAAAAGTCGCAAATAAAAAATCATCATAAAACCGCAGAGGTTAATATTGTAAAAATAATTGTTCATTCATACCGGTAACAAAGTGCGATATAAATTCGTATGTATTTTAATAATGACTACCGTCATGAAATCAAAACTTTTATTTTGGGAATAATACATTTTTCTATTTACGCACATTATATTTACATATGTTATTTTTGCTTACAATATTAAAATATTAATGATTTTCCGTACTACAGCAGTACAATCTGTATACATTTCACACAGACATGTCGAACCATATTGAATAAATGCAAAAGGATAAGGGGAAAAAGGTTTTCCGAGAAAAGAAAAGAAAATGTTTTGAAAATTGTGTCAAGGACTATGATATATTATACGTATAGGTAAATATTATTTTTATACGATATTTATTTGATACCAAAACAAGTATGGAATAAAATAAAAAATGTGATGAATTAAGGTGGGGAAAAGGCCAACATAAGCAAAAACAATGAGAAAATTCACAATTAAAATACCTAATTAAATTCAACATTTGTTTGCCGATGTGTTTGCAATAAATAATTACTATATTCAATATTATGTTCATACTCGTCGTATATTTTATTAATATTAATAAAAACTGCGGCTTCTTAAATCTTAATCTTGTATTTCCCATGTATTACCAGAATACTTTCATGTTGTGCTCGACTTCGAACGAAAATTATAGTTTACGAAGAAGTGTACGGCGCTATTAATATTAATATAAATTTCATCGTTAATTTGAATTCCCTGATTTTTTTTGTCACGCGACTCGTGGGGTACACATATCAAAATAAATTCGTCGACCGCCTGGTAGAAAACATAATACATACATGTTTGGACGTTCCAACGTACGATATGAGCGTAATTATAGGTTTTTGTTAATAAATATATTTATTTTTCAAACAATCATATTATGTCAGGTACATTGAATCTAAGAATCATCCGAACGGGTGCACTTAGTTCGGTATTATAACAAAACTGCTGGGTGACGACGTATCTACATATATATATATATAAAGCTATATTATTCCTGCTCGTCCTCTGCCGAGCTGGCAAGCGTGGCGGCCGCCAGCGGCGGTTTTGCATTCAAAACTAAACTCGTTTTAATTTTAATTTATCGCATATAATACACTCTACCACTAAATTGCACTTATTGCCACCGTTTGGTCAGGCGGTATAAATTGCACTGCACACGCACGAGCGTGCGATTTGATGCCGAGTTGGGAGATCGGTTTACCTAAACACACCTACAACGTATTATAATACAATAATATCGTATCTTTTGACTGCGCAGTATGTATAATATGTGTATACGCATGATTCGAATTTGATTTCGGTGCGTATAAAAAAGTCGTTACAACGCAATAATATAATCGTCCCGGACAACGTCGGGGAAAAGACGTTAAAACGCGCGCGTATATATTATTTAATCCGATTCGGGATGATGAAGTGTTTGCGCGCATTAAATTTACGACTTGGTCGCAATTGTTAAACTTTTTATAATTTCATCTGTCCGTGCTGCTCTGCGCGCAGGGAAAACGATTAACGTAAGTTTAAATATTTTATTAAACGAACATTCAACCGTCGTTTTCTCGGACAGTTTGTTATTATATAGGTATATACATACCTAGTACGTATATAAAATATATAAATGTGTACAGATGCGTATAATATTATCGTATTTTTAGTCTAAAAATCGATTCGGGATTCAAACGTTTACGGATATATTTTTAGTTTGCACATAAATAATCGCAGCCGGCGTGAATGATTTGGACGTTCGTAAAGTGGTACCATTTTCTCATTTTCTCTTCTTTTTATTGACATTTTGTTAATAAACAAATTCGTTTCATCAAAATTATACCTACATAATTATTTAACAACCTGTACACTGTTTTTGGGAATGCATTTAATTTTGCTTACTTTTTATCTATTACGAAGGAGAATTTGGCATCCGTGAACGGTATATATTATATGGTTAATATTAAATTGTCTATTTATTTATTTTATTTTTATTACAGAATAGACTGAGGCTCAAAGTATAGAAAATTGGCAGTTATAATATAACCAATGATAATAAATATGTAATAAATAATATATATATAATGCCAAATTCATAATATTGCTGATTTTAAAAATGAAAAATATGAAATTGAAAATTGATACTTTGTTTGATTAATTTTATATTATAGTTGATAAATTAGAAAAAAATACTATGTTTTTATTTTCAATATTTACAATAAGTAGTTCAATTTCGTGTGATTTTATTTTAAGTTACCGTAGTTAGGCGTTTCCTGGTATTAAGTTTGAATTTTCACCGTCTCAGTTGTTTTCCTAGTATTATTTTAACATTTTACCCTTTAAAAAATATTGTGTATTATTCTATTATCTCAAATACTTCTTGACGTTTAAGTTATATATATATATATATATATATATATATGTATATATACGTCCAGTAGCCCATCAAATACTTGTTAAACAATTTTATTCAGTGGTTACGACAAGAATGTTTAAGTTTTCGGTTTTACTAAATTTCTAAATGTTAAACGTTGTTAAAATAAGGTTTTCTGTGTTAATATTCAATAAGTTTTCATTTACCTTTGTACATTTACATATTGTACACACTCATTATATTATAGATTAAATAAAATTAAACCAGCGTTTAGCATTGTATTGCATTTTTAATACTTTTATAACGCCATTGTAGTAAGCTATTTATTGTTATCTTTTTTCTTTAAATGTTATTAATGATAGTAAATTTTCATGTTATGATAAACATTTCCTGAGAGTGTGTATATCGCTGCAGGATACTACTGATACCAGAATACAGTATATACACTTGAAGCAATGATAATAGTATACATTATAATAAGTTTCATAATATCGGAAATGTCAAATAGTGTTTATACTAGCTTATGTAGTATCAGTTTAATTTCAATATATTATACTGATCCCTCCCTCTCACCCCGTGGATGCGTCACAAACCTACGTGAATTGTAGGTTCCCATAATATTATTACCTATGTAATATCTTTGGTTTATGCCGCTGCGTGCACATAGCACGTGGCGTACTTTATCCATAAAGATAAATAAAAATAAAAACGTTCAAGCATTGCCAACTAGACGTTTCGCGTTACTCATATAAATTATGTATCCAGATTATCATTATATCCATGTCGATTTATTTTTCTCCACGCGTACATCCAGGGTTGGGTGGGGGTAAACGTTATAGATCTTCACGGGGTAGAAGAGAAAAAAAACTTCATAAACTTTCGGATAAAACTATAATATATATATATAGGTATAGGTTTTCTGATTATACCCGTAAGTATCGTCAGGCATTAGAGGGCTTATGTCGGCGATTGATTTTTATATTATGTGTTGCTCCGCACATGTGTGCGTAAATACACAATAGTACGTGAAACATCACGTGCATCATTTTATAAACGTAAACCATATTATATTATATGTATAGCGTACAAAACAAAAACATCGAAATATCGAAGAATTGAACGAAAAATGATTCGCATAAAAAGATAATATTCTTCAGATTTAGGCGGTAAAAATATATCCGACTAAGAGAATATGAAATCAGTTCGATTTTCAACGGGTATATTATTTTTATTATTGTTATGTACAAAATACAACTACAGGCCAAACAGCGAAATTATTATTATTATTATTCATAAATTATTGATGAAAAAAAATTCTCTGAAAGGGTTACAAATAATAATAAGTCTGTGGGACCGTTTCCAAAAGTTGTTGGAATTCTAAATTTCTTTTTTGTGGTCCAACACTTTCATTATGACAGTACGAGAGTACGCTCAGCATAACATTTTGTTTTTGTCGCACAATTAAATTATAATTTTGACTAAAATGTTTTCCAACGTACTTCCAGCAATTATAGCTGTACCTATGAATATTGTTATGGAATGATTTTTTGAACTCTTAACTGGACTTCAGTCTTATAGATTAGGTATTCGGCACTACATAAGTGTCTTAACATTTTTTATTTATATTTTTTCAACCGATTTCCACACGTTGTCCAAAAATTCTCGAGTAGAGATTGTTGAAATATCTTGAACATTTTGTATTGTGCCACTTTCACGCTTATCTCACGCATTGCACCCGATTCCGCGTCACATTATTATCGCGTCGAAATGGATTTCAGTAAATTATACTGAATATTATATTTCATATATTGCATTATAATATACTCTGGTGCAGGCATATCCGAAAAAACAATTCGCGCGATTTAAAAGCGATGTTTATGATGAGCTGCACGTTTTCAGCTGTCTCCAACAGTTTTACCACTTTTATCGTAGTCCGACGAGAGTTTGCGTGCTGTTTATTTCGTTCCTAGTATGTGTTATTAAATATTATATCATAAATTATTTCTCGTTTGCCCGCTGAAATAATAGTAGACGAGACATACGTCCGAAAAACGCCCACGATACGCAACAAATTATTATTGTCCGTGCGCACTGCAGGTACAATAAGGTATAATAATGGTGACAACAACGCTGGACGATTTGGTTTTCCAGAGGGCGAGAGGGGTAGGGAAAGCAATAACCCGACATTCACGTTTATCGAAAACCGTGGCTTTGCGGCAGTGCTGCGGTGTTTTGACAGTTGTTGTACGACTTTAAATATTCATAACTCGCGAGGACTGAAATAATCCGGTCGCGGAATGATACACGTCGTGGAATTCGCCCTCCCCCCTCCCCTGTTGGTAGATTTTTAGACGACACACCGCGGACATGATTCAACGTTCAAACGTGTATAATAAAAAAGCAACACATCCTTGTAATGCTATACAAAACGGGTATTCGTCTTATTTTTCAATTAGTTCATTGGTTCAAGGGTAAACGTAGTACAGCAGCGCTGCTGCGTACGAACAATTGTCCAGCAAAAAGTCGCCAATGTTTGATCAAAGCAATTATGCGATCATCAATCATCATTATACTTTTGAAATTTTAGTGGAACGTTCCTGCGAAAATCGCATTGAACTATTGAGCGACGGAATGAATAACTCAACAGGGATTATTTACGCGTGACCACTGTTGTGCGGACAACGTATAGGTAATGGAAATGAATGAGTTGCCTGAATCCTTACAACGGTGTTTGTAAATATAGGAGATAATTATTATACTAATTAATGACCAAAGTGTATAGTTGCAGCAACCCCTTAATAATAATAATATGTGCGACGTAGAGTATATAGTACCTACTCTATAGTCTCTAGAACAGAGGTCACCATCCTTTTCAGACAAATGATCTACATTCGACATCCAGGATGATTTGGACTTTTGATAATTTTTAATTTAGAGATTTATTTTGATAAGCAAAAAATTCTAAAGTCTAGAATAATAAACGGGATAGTTATATTACAATATTATGCGTCAGCACGAGTATGTTACTTGCAAAACATTAGGTGTACATTATTATAATATTGCTATCGCAATCGTCAACAAACCGTGTTGTGCACCGTCAAAATAAATGTTATCACGCGTATACGGTTCACAGTTTTGTTTAAACCAATACGAAATAATTATTAATTACAGTCCGTATATATGTACTTTTATACTTTTGACATAGAACGCATATGCAATACAATATATATTATATTACATATAGCGTACAATAATAACATATTATACTGTTGAGAACGACACATATACACACACAGACACATACATACAAGATACAAACATACATATAGACTACAAAGAATTATATCAATATTTGCTATGGGATAACGTAGCGATAAAAAAAAACAACCCGGTGTTCAAAAAAAATGATTACTCTAATGTGACAAAATATCATGACATTATTTAAATTGAATAAAAAAGACACGAGTGCGCTTGATTTATTAAAGAAGTGTTGTGCCAATATTATTTTCCAAAACTTTTCCTGGGTCTTTAAAAAAAAAAAAAAATACATTAAACCAAAGAAAAATAAACAGAATAAATCAAATAAGTACTACGACACCGAATTGGGTGCTCTCTCTCTCGTTATTATAGATTTTCTGTGCCCACTATGCTGCAGAGAATAATAGCAGGCTGCAAGAAAATAATTGTCGGGTGCAAAAGGTTTGATTTACACATATGGCTAAAGCGTTTTGTGCGTGTAAACCGATTCAAGTATAATTTGGTAGCGTGTAAGTCTTAATTATCAATTACCCCGTAGAGTACGTTGAAGTTTACTATGGAAATACGCTTAATCACTAAGTGAGCAAAACTTGCGCTTTAATGCGCAAACCTGCAGTAGCTTATGCATATACGTAATTTACCGACAAGTATGTCCAGAAAGAAAACGAATATCGGTTCAGGTTTGTGCACGCCTTATACACTTGGTATACGTCTGGACATGAAACAACTGTCCGTTGCTGCTCCGATCACTTTCGAGTAATAAGCATGTCCCAATCCAAAATATTACAGAGTATTTTTTATTTAACATAATATACATAGATTTTAAATAATCTGTTGTATGTCCTTTATATACCTCTGCGACGTTACGATTGCGAGGGTACGTAATTTCCCTGGAACGTTTAACGACGGTTTACACCGCTGTATTCCATAGGGCAATCGTTCGGGAATTATCTGTTATACTCAGCACGTCGTAATGCGTATACCAGTTTGGGTAAATGCAGAATGCACTGTAAAACGAACGGAAATCTATCACAATAATAATATATACGCGTATGATGACGTATATTTAGTTTGCTACAGCTGTATCCCTAGGGTTGGCCACCGTGCGATATCGTCGATGTGTACTACACATTATAAAAATAATATATAAAAACCTCACTGGGTACCTATAAGCGAGGAACACAGACTACAGAAATAGCTTGAAATATTATACAAATTAACGAAAACAAACTTAAATTGAATATAACTATTTTATTATATAAGTACCTATACAACATAACAAAGAACATTATTTATAATATATACATTTTATTTTATCAGATTTTATTGTACATGTATTATTATTATTATTATTATTATTATTATTATTATTATTATTATTATTATTATTATTATTATTATTATTATTATTATTATTATTATTACTATTACTATTATTATTATATTATATACAGTCTGCAGCAGACGGTAGCAGCCTACCGGGTGGTGCAGACACTCGTATGTATATAATTTCATAGTATTGTATATTATATTATATACACAGCCGCGTGACGCGTGTTATAAAAAGGTAAAGGAAATCATCTCGCGCCAATACAGTATGAAACGTAGGTACGCGCGCATTGTTCAACTGCGGTAGCTGCGGGTATTTGCCCGAAACGCGTGTAGGTAGACGCGGTACACACACACACACACACACACACACACATATATATGTATTATAGTATAACGAATATACTTGTGTGTACGTATATAATATATACCTGTATGTAATGTATGAATTTTTCTGATAATCATTTCATATATAAAACACAAACAGTTATAATAATAATAATAATATGATATATAATAAATAGGGTGTTGGCGGCGGTACGACCCAGGTGAACGAACTCACCCCATTCGCTGGACCCATTGTCGTCGAGGGGGTAACAGTACGCGCGTTATGTGTATACATTATATTGCCCCGATTCCATATGACCGAGGGTCCGCAATATATACGACTATATATCGACGTCCGTCCGCGTCCGTCCGTCAGCTGCTCGCTTGCTGCCGCGTGTGCATTACTGCTGCTGCTACTGCTGTCTGTTGTATCCTTTATACAAACATAATGTAAACACACCATATATATATATATATATATATATATTTATGTGTACCATTCCGGCTTCACGGTCAACCGATTTACGTGCAAGCGGTAGGTAGGTACACGCGCGCGTATCGGTGCTCGTGCATGATGTATATACAGCCAGAGCCATGCGGCATGCGACATAGACGCGTATTAATTTATGCAAAAGCACGCTCGCGTATAGTATTGTATACAAACGCCACTAGTACACGATTAGCATATACCTACCGTTACATGATAATTATTTAATTTTTTTTTTTTTTTTTGGTTTATTCCGGACCCTGTAGGGGTCCATCACCGCTTCCACTACAACTTTCCATATCTTTTCCTATCTTTTGCAAGTTGTTCTCCGTCTTTAATTCCCAGGAGCTTGAGATCTTCCCTAACTCGGTCAATTCATATCTGTCTTAGTCGTTCTTTTATTTTTTTTTTTTTTTTATCTGGTTTCCAAATTGTGATCTCATACATTTTTCGTCCCTCCGCTTCCCGTACGTGGCCAGCTTATCCGTCTTGCTTTTAAGAATTTCCACTGTGTTTGGCTCATTGAATATCTCTCTTAGTTCTGAATTTTTTCTTCGTTTGTACATATTGTAATCCTCATTTTTTTACATAATAATTATTATTACAATATATTATATACTACATATTATGTAGTCACTATACTGCGGGGTCGACTGCGCAGCGATGATACATATCAATCGCGTGCGCGCACATACGCCTCGTGCCGCTATATTAGCATAATACGCGCGTGTTTAGGTACAAGGCGAACCCCTCGATACGGTGCAACGGTTCGAAAAATATTTTGTTACCACGTGCGTTATCATCTCACTGTACGTAGCGATCGGGTGGAACGTTATTGAGGTATATACCTACCGAATTTGGGTGCGCACAGGACCATGTTTATGCAAGGACAAATGAGGCATTTGCACTGGGCCCACTAGCATCAGGCAATCAAAATCGGTAGTAAACTTATTTATCATTATTTCTCTCAAAATTATGGCTGATTGATAAAGATAGGATAACAATTTATAGTATAATAAACATAGTTTTTAACACAACAATTTTAATACTCAACTGTATATAAGTGATGAATCACAAATAATATAAACTATACACCATCATTTTAAAAATATACTGGGCTTACACTTTATTCCAGAATTGAAAGAAATACAGATTTAAGGCCAAAAATTGTAAGTACCCGCGATTTCTTACCGTAATAACAGATGTGGGTTTACGAACATTTTTCACCCTCCGATCTCTTGAAACTTGCCAAAACTCTCCACTGTACATTCAAACGTGGTGTATCCGTTCAGCGAAAAACTCGGGACCATATATACGCATACCGGTCTGATTGGATACAAATAATTGTATTTGTTTCGGTTACTAATCAAACCTGCAGGGATACATGTTGAACCTCTTGAATGAGCTCGAAAATCGTATAAAATGACTACACACGTATATTATAGCGAAGACTGTGATGCAATAGACGACGGATTCACTGCGGGAGCAAAGAAATATGTAACGTTTTAGATTACTCTCCTGCTTGTCCGGTATGGTGTTACACACAATGCGATTCGTAACGAGACAAAATAAAGTATCCACGTGCGAGATGGGTTTCCAAATCATCCTCAACATTCTGGGTCCATAAATTCAACCCTAATATTCTTTTGAATCATGTACACATCTTGTATTTTTGTGTACTATTTGAGTGATATGTAGCCTTGAAGCGCGTGCATGACCGCGATAGCCATCAACGAAACGTATAGTCAATGACATAGTATTATATAATATATTTTTATTTATTTATTTATTTATTATAAATTTTTTTTTTTTTTTAAATATTTACAATTTGTATTCAATTGGTGCAATAAGTAAGTTTTAGAGTATTATGTACATGACGTAATGGACACGATAGAAGAAAGCATCTAGTGACACAACTTCAAATTATAATAGACATATGTATATACAAATAAATACAATCGTGCAACCAACACGACCCAATGATGTTAAACGATCATCCGTACACATTACATGCACAAACACACATATATATTGATTATATACACATTATTTGTGTGCGTGTGGCTGTGTAATAATCGGGATATATGTACACGTGTGTGTGTGTGTGTGTGTGTGTGTGTGTATGTGTGATGATGTATGTACGCTTTTTATCCGGTCTCTCCTCGCCCTCCGTCCGAGACCGACAACGCGCTGCGCTCCGATGACTCGCGAAAATAACGGGCCGGCAAAAAATTGAATATACGTCTGAAATACGAAATACATTGTAATAATTGTTATATATATATATAAAAAAAAAACATAACCCGACCTTTTTCCGCCGTCGTCGTTTTTACGTACATATCGTTATAATGCAAATAAATATATATATATATACCCGCTACGGTCGTGTATATATTATATAGATGCATTTTTTTTTTTTGCGTTAAAAAATTTCGTTTACAACGTGTATAATAATAGTAATAATAATATTCCATCGGATATAGCTTCTTTCTTCGGGAAAACGCGAACAACGCAATTTCTCTCTTGCAATTACTGCACCTATGTGCGATGTGTACTATACAGACGTGTATATTATGTACACAGCATTTGTGCTTACTGCTTACCTATATGTATATGTTATATAATGTATTGTTGTTATGGGTCGTATATAACATTATATTATGCGTTGTATGTTCGGAAAACATTCATAATAATAATAATAATAATAATAATATATATCACGCGTATGATATACAGTCGGGAAATCGCATTAAAATCTTTGTTATATACACGTTTTGTTTTTACCATTTTGTCGGTTCGCGTATACTATTATAGAATATAATATGATAGATATAATATATTATATTATTATCTGCGTTTGTATAGTAAATTACATACTATATTATATAGATATACGACGATGATCGTATAGTTCATTATAATAATATTATGTCGATCAACCGCGTGTGCAGCAAAAATGATATGTTTATTCAACTCATTTTGTCCTGCGGCTCAAATATTATATTATAATTGATATTTTCGTTTATATCTATGACATGGTCTTCGTGTTAATAATACCATCGTTTTATATATTTAAAAAAAAGGTACCACTATAAGTTGTTGTTAAAATTATGAACTTTTTTTTTTTTTTGTCATCAACGTTTGACACGCTGTGAGTTGGGGGTAATATTGCAAGTGAAAAATTATGTTATGGTGTGGGATTCAGTCTGTGAACACACGCCTTCCGAAATTATAGTGCCAATACGTCTTATCTCACTCTCACGATTTTACACCTATGTAGACGGAAAGTATCCGTGTTGTGCGGCTGAGGGGAAATAATGCAACGCGTTACGTTGAATTAATATTTCGTGCTGTATTTTTAAGACCTAAACCTAATTCTATATTTTTAGGTTTCCATCTTTTTATGTACTTTATTCGCGACCTTAAACAGAATTTGAGATTTTTAATATCGAAATTTAGACACAATCAGTAATACAGTATTATATTTATTTAAGAAATGTTAATCAATAATAATTAATTTTAATAACAATAATAATTATTAACCTGCTAGATTTAGTAGAACATATGAAGAAGGACATTACACCTCTATTAGACCATCATCGATTCCTATTAAAACTCCATTACCAGAAGCAGACAGTTATAGTGTGAAAACCATTATTATGATCGACCGGTATTCAAACACTAATAATTGTAAGAAAACCATTCAACAGTGAATATGATACATCGGCGGCCATTGACTGCAGTTCATGTATGAGTAATACTATTCGCGAGTACGCTCATACATGGGAATTATTATTATCCGATACCTACCAAAATTTCATTCAAATATGACGAAAATTGGTTCAAAAGCGCCATATATAGAGAATGAAAAATCTACAACCAGTTATTCACAGTTGAAAAACGACAATAATTATACATAATCGACAGGTATCTGATGATGAAACCGAGGAAAGTGAATAGGAGAGTGACAGTGATAACTCTTTGTCCAGTGAATCGTTTCTAGCATTCATAATTATACTTTTGGGCCATGCAAATATGTTTCAAACACGATATTTGGTCCAGCATACATAGACCATATTAACTTAGCTCGTGATGGATGTGACACGGTAGGAAGACCTAAGTGTTCGCATACAAATCGCTATTATTATCGAACGCGACCAAAGTGACTGTACCGAAATGTCCAGTATATGTCGACCGAATCAGCAGGTCAGAGTGTCAGAATATACCTTTAGGCCGTTACGAAAATGTTCAACTGTCAAACAACTAATTCGCCCCCCCCCCTCCGACGTAATCCAGTGTCCTATCTGTTGAGTTTCAAAATCGTGTATTAAATACAGTAATTTTATTGTAGTATAATTGGATAGGAATAGCAATATTTATGGATCCAATAATACTAATGACTTCAACGAGTGATTCATGATAATGACTGGACGAACCAGCGAGGAATAATTTGTGCGTAAGCCGTGAGATTCAAAACCCCACGCAAATCGGACAACAATTATCCTTAAAATTAACTTTTTTTTTATTGCTTTTAAAAGAATGAAGTCTACATTGAGGATTAAACTCATTATCTTTTTGAAATGTATAATAATAAATAAATTGGTGTTTACATTTTAAAAATCAAACAAGAACTCTTATAGTTTTTATGTAAACAACAATATAAAACAATATTTTTAACATAATTCAAGGGTTGAAGTACACTCATAAATTATTCAATGTCTAATTAATTGTGTGTGTTTTTCATCAATAATTTTTCGTCTCATCAGTGGTAGTTTATTATACTTTTCCATGGTCATTTACAGAACACGTCAACATTAAAATACGAGATATCCTTCGTATACAAAATACCGTGAGCTCGCCATCGAACGTCAGTCTTTCTTTCGAATCTCAGTAGTAACCTATACCAGACAGTCTGACCTACTAGCGCAGACTTGCCATATATACTACAAAGGGCTATTGGTTGGGCCCGTATTTATCTGTCACAATCTATATTATAAGACTTGAAAACATTTCCTGGTAGATTTGGACGACGAGAGTTTAACGGCACTATAATCGTCGATTGCGATTTTACCTACACGAAAAAACGGAGTTAACGAGTAAAAATCATTATAGAACCCTCTAAATGCTAATCCAACGTCATACGCCGAACATATCGGAATAATAATATGCGGTGTCTGCCCGACTGCAGTCGAATGTAATATATTATAATATTATGGAGTCGCGCGCTGGTAGGACATGTACACATTCGACGCACACCGGTCGCGTGCCACGTCATTGTAGCGTGAAATCAAATTCGGAACCGGTTGCATTATATTATTATGTATACTAGAATACGCGCGCGACACAACCCTTCTGAAGTCCCCGATGCGCGTATACGGATTAAAGCGCGTACATTCGCCAGGTGCACTTAAATATAATGTTGCGCGCGCAAAGAGTGAAAAAAACAAAAACGAACCGCGGTCGAACTTGTTCATTATTATAACATGCTGCAGTTGTAGGGGGCTCAATGACCTATAGAGAGAAGGAGAAAGAGAGAGAGAGAGAGAGAGAGAGAGAAGAGATGAAAAGAAAAAAATTCATATGAGATACAGATTTACACAATGCGAACAAAAACACCTAACCCTCTCGACCGCCGGCTAATGTATAATGCAAAATTAACACACGCGCGCCGTAGTAGAAAACGCACATAATACACATATTGTGTATGCACGTGGCAGATGCAAGAAATATTAGCATGAGCGTGTATGTACAGTACTATTATGGTAGTGTGTGTGTGTGAGTGTGTGAAACCGTTTGGGCCCTTGTGACTATATTATAATATTAGAACACATGTGTTTACGTAGAAGAAATCGTTTACAACGAAACCGCGGTGTTGCGCGACACGTCATATCGTTTTCTCTGTTAATACACGACCATAACAACTTATAATATATGGTCCACGTGCTGTACTACGGTACTACGTCAGTCACATGATTAACTACGGCGTATCGGACAAAATTCAAATTGTTGACTAGTCCCTTCAGTGCTGTTATAAACTACCAATACTTTTACAGTTTTACTGCACCGCGTTTGTACTGTTTTGGACGTTTTGGCGTGCGCTTATTAGGTAATCTTTTCCACAGAATCGGTACGGACACTGTACACGTATTGGTACGAGTGTATAATATATTTTATGTTATAATAGATGATACATTTGCCATATGGCCTCGTTTGGTTAGGCTTCGCCGGACACGTTTTGCGTACACTATACTTGGGGAGAGACGCTCGTTTCCGATTTAGGAACTTGGTTTGATAACTCGCAATGTTGCGTAGTAAGTATTTTTGTTTTATTATTAATGCTATTTTTCAGGAACAAAGTATTTCAATATCTGTATCCAATCGCATATTTATTATGCAGCATAGCAAAAATACGATCTAAGTCGCATATTCACCACTACACCACTAGACACCACTTATTATTACAGTATTGTAAATTTATGATGAAAAACCACAGAAATTGATTGTCAGCTTATATAAAAATAGTAAGACGTATACTATTTGACTTCTATATGTATTCGTAAAAATATTATCAATTATTATGACAAAATAAAAATAAACTCTACACCTATTAGTACATCTGTTAAGCTATGCATGGCCCCCGCTTTCAACACTGAAAAACATTGGTTTTTAATACGTTTCGAATCTAATAAAAAAAAAAACAATTCTAATTTCTCAGATTTTCAGCAATTGATTATTCTATAGTGGTGTAAAATGTATAAGGGTAAAAATAATCCAATGTCATTATTTTGAATCTAAGTCCACAAATTATCTTCCTTGTTCCGTATAGTATGTAGGTACTTTAAACAGCTGATCCTAAAAATTGAAAGGTTATCGTTAGCAATGAAATATTTGTCTTCAGGTCTTGTACGATTATAAAAATAAACCTGCGAAAAAATAATACATCAAACACTTAGCAATAAGTACTATATACAATATATAATATTATGTACCTACTCATAAAATATATAGATATATACGTTTATTATACAGTATACTTATTACTTATATTATGATATCAGATTTCAGAGCTGATGTAACATATTTATATAAGCTTATATTTGGCCAACTCTAAAAATCTCCCTAAAACTACCTACACAAAAATGAATTACCGCCCTACGACTTGCATAGTATATATGTACACTCACTGCCGGTAATATTTTATTACTTTATTTCCGTGTGACGAAGATATTATATTGTAATATAATTTTCCTAATTTACTATTCAAATCTTATCGAATTTATCACATTATATTTATAGTACTCTCTTAATTCACATTAGTTACTTATATTATTCCTTACCGCATATAACGTTTAATAACATTATACACTTAAGCGTTTTGTGCAGCTTTGACCCTACTTCATAGATGCACGTTCCAATATGGTCATCGCGGTGATAGATTCACATTTACCCGAGCAACGGTTTTATTTTTTTAATTATCGTAAAATATACTATACAGACGCATAGTTCATGCCATTTTTACGGCTTGTGGTCTTGAAGATATTTTATAACGATTACACTCGACGTCATTTATCATCACGGCCCAAGACTATTTATCTTGCAATTTAGCACCAAGAATTTCCAGAGGAAAGAAAAATTTAATAATAATAAAATATTCAACAAGTGCACGTGCGTGATTGACATTGCCGAAAAGATAACGTCACCTGGATATAAATATAATGAATTTTGCATCCGACGGCGAAATGTACCATATATATATATGCATATACCTATTAACGCGTGTTGGATAATATTGATGGTGGTAAAACGTCGTTTCGAAAAACAACAATGTCACGTCTAACGTATGATATTATTATCTTCTATAAAATCATATTTATATTTAATATTTTTAAACGTTGACAGTGCCGCTCGTGATACTACAATTCGAAAGTTATTGGAAAAAAAAATTATAATTACGATCTAAACGAACGAATTGAACAAATTGGTAGAAATTGAAATTCATTACTGGAACCTTCACTGTTTACATGGGTACATAAGTTTCATAACTTCAGTAAAAAATTAACACATGCATTTATAAACATTTCAACATTATGTTCTAATTTTATTATAACTGAAACCAACTTCATGATCATTCAGTATTCACAGTTTAATATCAGTTTAAAATTAGTTACATGTGTATAAAATCGTTTTTTTCAAATTCTAACCAAAGAAAATCAATGACTTACAATTATCACGTAATTGTTTTTCTTGAAGACTTTTCAGCACAAAACAAATCTCTGATGGTTATGTGGTATGGTCTTTTTCGGATTTGGTAAGTCATAAGTTCGGATAGGTGTTAATTTTTTTTACTTAAACATAATTTTAAGTTTAAACACAAAATTATGGTTAATAACTAATAGTAAATTTTAGGAATCGCGTCGTAAACATAAATTTACTCGATAGCAAAATATTTGTCGTATCAAGTATATTTAATTATAAATTCATTTTATTTTTTTTTGCTTATATTTTATTTATTCACTGTCATTATTTTATTAAGATATAAATTAATTTGAATATAAATTGGTTCAAGCTTTTATGGTTTGATATAATATTTTTGAAGTGTTCCTGGAAAAATATTCAATTTATTTTAAGAAATGTCTGTATCCTACAATTCAAATTCTGAATGCATTCACTAATATATATCAAACCTAATCGTATAAAACTTCGAAAAAAAAATTTTAAATCTTAACGAAATAACGAAGAAATATACACCTTTTCTGGTTATTACTATTAAGAAATATATAATAAACATTATTAACCTAACATTTTATGGCTTATTTTTTTTAAAAAAATTTTGTATATCAAGTCAATAAAAATTATGATTTTATAATATTAGATTATGTTTCTAGTATCGTAAATCGAAAAATTATAAATATTCAGTTCCTGATAGTACTTACAATAAAATACAATTAACTGATAGTTGGTAATCATTTCCCGTTGTATTTGAGAACCATTCTGTGCATTCAATATAAGTTATAATTTTCACAATCAAAATACAGCCTTTGTACTGAGATTCTATGATAATTTCTACCATATTTTTTTTTATTATTACTTCAAAAGAACAATTTTTATTGATATATTATAACGTTTCTGACTTTTCATCTGGTATTGTGGAATTGTGCATCAAATACAATAACGAATTCAAATGGAAGAATAAAAATAATAATAATATAAGGTAGTATTGAATATTAGTATTAATATCTATTTGAAAAACAAATAATAAACGTATAACGAGATTTTATAATTTTTTTTAACTCACGGACAGTCCTGCATATATTTACACCGTTATTATTTTTAAATGATACCGAGACTATTATACAATATCATAATACGTATATATTATATATTCGTCGATTTATTTTATAGATTAATATTTAACTGAGTATATTTTAGCGTCACATCCTTGTGGGTGGAGGGGGGAGATTTGTTTGCGTAAAACAGGCACGTACACAAATTACCATAAATATCGTATTGGAAAAAAAAAATGTATAAATTTATAGTGCTCACGCATAAAAACCGTTAAAATAAATACGCACCCTAAAAGGCTCTCTGTATACCTACCTACACGTCATTTCAAATATCGAAATCTTGCAGGTGTGAAAAATTATTCAAACATCCCCGTCCGTAATACGCACTATGCATGTATATATATTATACAATGTGATAAACGACCCGCTGTCCGAAAAACGTGTTTACAGTTTTATTATTATTCATAATAATTTATACGTATATGTATGTATAATAAACATATATATATATATGCATTAAATATTACGTGTTCGAGTACATAGAGTCTGTCGCCACAAAGTTTAAAAATCATTTATTATTTATCCGTGGGAAAATAAAAAATAAACATCGCGACTTTTTAACGTTTCAACACTGCCGTGTACATTATTATATACCTACACGTACATGTACATTGTATAACATATTTTATGCGGTAGGTACGACGAAAATGATTTCGCTTTGCATTTAGCCAGGCGAATTGCCTGTATATTATTCATACTATGTATTATATGCAATTTAAATCCAATTAATCGACAACTAACTATAACAGCACCTATTTTTAAAGTATTAGAAAGCCATATTAGTTTATGTATCGCGTGCGAGGCTTTGAAAAAACACTCGTACGGTATACCTATGCAGGCGTATTCGACCAGGAAAAACCTGACGGCAACGAAACCAAATCAAACTATCCGTATGTTCCTCAATAATTATGATAATTCATCTGATGAAACATCGGATTGATAAACCTTATCATATCAGCGCATCACGCACCACCTTGTTCAGTAGGTGTGCTATCGGATTCATCGAGGAGCAATCAGATTGTCCACCTGATTTTTAGAATTTTCGAGGAACATCGAAAAACATCAGATGACCAATCTGATTAACCATCAATTGTATTGAGGAACACACGGATTTTATGCGTCTAAGTCTATACTTATGCGATACGTTTTCTTCGACGCGGTTTGTCGCTTGTCCAATATACGTAGAGAATCATATTACAGCTCAAGGCTTAACTATAGCAGCGGCGGTACAGTGGGACATTTGGTAATGGAAGTCGTCCGGACAAGTCACCCAATACTGTTGTGGGCACCATAAGGTTTAACAAGAGGATAACAATGAAAACTATTATTATTGTGTACGGCATAACGATATTCGAGATTTTAATGAAATGTAAAACAAACACAATAGATATTATAAACATGGGAAAATTTTTTTATTATATTTGTGTTTATAAATCCATATTGGCATCTACTCCGATTAATAAATTTGCAGTATCATCGTAGAAAAAACTGTTCAAACAAAAAATACCAGTTGCAATAATAGTCAAATACTCAAATACAATATTTAATTCTATACTATGGGACGGTTGCGTATAGTTGATATAATTTCATAGAAAAAAAAATGATTCCAAGCTAGTCAATGCGCGTTGTACGTATAATAAAATATGTATTCGAGATGTGTATTAGAACGAAAATAAAATAGTATATTCAATATTCGCGAACACAATCGGTACAACGTTCAAACTTTATAAACGTATAAGTGAAAACGTATTGATTAACCTTTTATAAATACCTGTAGTAAGCACCGGTGACATATTCTTATATTATTATTTGTGCACGGCGGCGGTGGTGTTTGAAACAAGACGTGTCAGTAATTACATTTAGACCCGATGACTCTATTTTAATTCGCTCTAATTAATACAACGTCACGATAGGCGTTACATAATCAACAAACGCCATTATATAACACGTGCACAAATACTCGTACACTTTCGACCATATATATATATATATATTATTATGTAGCTATATACTGATGTACACCTAAAAGTCGCACGCGTTAACACTAAACACATCAGACGTGGGGAGTATATATTTATATAATATAATTAAACAGGGAAATGATTATTTCATCTGGACAGTGTAGTAGCGACGCATATGTACGACGTTGCTACCGACCAGGTGGCTACATCGTCGAATATATATATAATGTATAGTCGTCCCCCGCGGACGATAGTTTAATTTGACATAAGTGAAATGCAATTATTATTGCACGAATTTGGTGGGTTTCTTCGTTGTCGGTATAGTTTTCAATTCCCGGATACATTGCCGTACTGTATACGTATACAAAATAATATTATAAAGTCGAATACATTATAATAGTATCCCTTTGAATATATATATAATATTATAATGCATTTAGGTACATCAGGTATGAGTATCCACAGTGATATTTTTGCGTGTGTGTGTGGGGGGGGGAGGGAAATGAATACAATGTATAAAACGCTTAACACGATGACACTTATCCGTATCGTGAACTCGATTACTATATAGATACACGTCTTATTAACAATCCATCCCCCCCCATCCCCGAGAAGCCTTATAGTATTGAATACTTTAGACGTGTTGTTAAGGTGTAACAGCTATTCGACTTGTTCCGTAATAACTTTAGCAACACGACTAAAATACACGTATCATAATATAATATGCGACAAACGGCTGCACCACAGGGTCACGCGACTTATTCCGGGTAAAATATGACCAAACGCTAATATAGCAGTGGAATATACGCAAATTACGCGTGGCTTTGTAACGGTTTCAGAGTGCGGGTATTTAAAATGATATGAACATTTTACACTCGTGCGTGGTTTTCGATAGCCGTGGAAACTGTACAGATCATAATATAGAATTATGATATCAAAAAATAATGATTGGTAATGGAAAGGTTTGTATGTACTAGTAAAAAATAAAACCGACCGCTGCAATCGTAAAACGTAAGGCCCAAAAGGCAAAAACGTATATAGGCCGAAGAGTGCGCGTGTATAAAAACGCGCAGAATATAATATGAGTGTTTTTGAAATAGCTACGATAATAAGACACTGAATTTCTTTACTTTGAAAAATCAATAACTTATGTAAAATGTTCGCGTTCATATTGTCAGCATCGTTATTATCATTATTATGTTTAATTCAATGTTTACTATCAATATGGTATGACAAACATTGAGAATACAAATTGAAATGGGACGAAAAAAAAAAATTAAAAATGAAAATAATAATAAACTCGGCCGGGTGCTCTTGACTTGTTGATGTCACTCGTTGCAAAGGGCTTATTAAGTTTGTGACGGTAGAATGTAGAGGGGGAGATTTCAAGGTATTGGTGTCCCATTCGTTTATATACGGCCAAGTGTTATTATTATTGTCATTTCGGGCAATTAACTCGAAATCCTTTCACTGCCGTCTCGGAAACATTACGATTTCTGACCGATTTCTTGTTGTTCGTTTCGCTTTCGTACAAGATAATTTTAGTTCGGGGGATCCGGATAATCTTGGGTAAGGACTAAGGACAGTTATGAACGTAAATTAATCTCGATCATCAAGAACGCAGAATATTATATGTTTGCCTTCGATAAATCAACTTCACAACGAAACCGTAATATCGACTTTTGATCAAATTTGTTTCGACATAATATTAAAACATTGTACACCGTGACAGTGGTATTATATAGCGGTCATCTCATATAGCCGTATTAATTATTGATCAATGTTTATGCATGTACATATAATATATAAACGGCAATCTTTATAATCAAACCGTGTGGTATACAACGATAAACGGTTATAGAAAAATATCTTAATTGGTTTTTTATTATTCACGGTACTCATTGTATGATGAATTATTTAATTGGCCCACACCACTCACGCATCATTGTCGTCATGCCTTTGACATCGATTTTTATTCCATAAAAAAAGTATATTATACGCGTTGTTTTGGATGTTGTCGGTATATTGTTACACACGCATATAATAAAAAAACTCAATAATATTTGTATTTGGTGGGTAAGTGAAGTGGATCACAAAACGACATAAAAATACATCTCAAAACAATTCACGATATTTGTTAATTATTTTCAAAAAAGTAAATTCTCTAAAAAAGTAAAGTACCTATTTGATTATTCCTATGTATACCTACTTTACCGGGTATGAATATACTTCAAACTTTTAGATCCGGCTCGGCTTGCTCGGGATGTACAATACATATTCTATTACAGTATCGAGGAGAGTCCCGGCGTGTAAAGATAGATAGGGGCTGAGGGACGATATGACGTGAGTGTTCGTAAATCGTTTGTCGGACTTTCGTCATCGCGATCGACGAGTTTGTAGATATAGGTATATATATATATATATATGATTGTCATTGTGTACGGGGAAGAAGAACGATATACGATTTGACGTGCACGCCGGCAGCAATCCGGTAATGTTTATCGATTTATATACACTATATTATATATAGTGATAAAATAAAAAAGAAAACGACATAATAATAAAAATAAAATCTCTGCGGTCGATGGGAGACAGGAAGAAACTGTTTTTGACGGTTTTTACGAGATTTTGCCCCGCGGGGACGTAAAACGGCCGCATCAGTCCCCGACCAGCAAATCTATGTAATATATATAAACAAGATAAATAAATAAATATATATATATATATATATATATACAGAGTGTTCCTTGAAGATAATATGAACATCTATAATAAAATAACTTGACCGGACAATTTTTGTATCTTCGTAAAGCGCGTCGGTAGCATCATCATAATTGCAGCGGACTGTATCCCGCGGATTTTATACTAGATTATTGTGTAGTAAACCAGTATCCTTAAGCCATAGTGCTATGACACATTGTATTTAGTGCGTTGTACGTGAGTGTTTGACAGCAATAAAAGCCAATTATCCTATAATAGTCTTATCAAATACTATAGATTTACTATATTTGGTCTTATCAGAACAAATCGACAAGATATGAAATGTGGTTAGAATGGAAGGATGAGAAAAAAAATTACCGTAATTCTATTGTTTTAATAAGCATTGATTGATTTTGAGCAGTCGTAGTTTAAATGGTAAAATTATTTAAATTAAATAAAAACACAATTATTATAATCAGCAAAACGTTAAATTGTCTCTAAAACTAAAACATTACATATACAACTATGGTAGACGTATCAAACATTTTATTTTTATTTATCAGGAAACGAACAATTGTATTATTGTATTAACATATTATATTTATACATCCAGAAGACCAGGAGTATACCTACATTTACTATTAGGTAACTTGTTTTGCACAGTGATTACTGATTAGGCCTTTATTTCGGTGACACGAGCTGAGACTAATGTAGTATAGATATTGTATATTAACCTTGTTAATATATATAAACGAGAAGTCAGAAAGTTGTCAGTATATTGATGAAAGCGTTCTTATTTTCTACAAGCGCACGTGGATCAGAACCAGAACCGGATTAAATCTGTGCGATGATGTCTGTTTATTTCGTGAAGTCGACTCTCGAATACCTTTTTCAATATTCTTCCAATCGTAATAAACCAACAATTTTCAACTGTATGTACACTCAATATGACAAAAATAAATCAACGAACGATAATTATAAATCATCAATTATTGATGATTTAAATTAAAAAAAAAAAAAAACCAAATAATGTTATTTATAGGTAGGATAAAGAAACGGTGCGAGTTTCTTTCGTTCGATCGGTATACGATCCAGGGACAAGGCGAGGGAACAAAAGCCCACATGGCTCTGATTATTAGTTTTTTTTCTTGGATCACGAAAATATATTACATTTAATAACAAAATATAATATCTACATGAACCGTATCGCGGCAACTAGCTCTGCCTATCGATGAGGGTGCTGTGCCAGCCGGAAGTTTACGCAGGGGGTGAAGTGGGGAATATGATGGTAGGCGATACTACGTGTGGAGCATATATATATATATATATATATATATATGTATATGTGGTAAGGAGAATAGTGGCGGGATTATTTTCTATTTTATTTTATTTTTTCTCGAAAAACGTAGCCTCAATCGCTGTCACGACTACACGGCTATTATTACGACGACGACGACGACGACGACCTATCTAGATTGATTTTGCGAAGCAACACGCTGTGTACGGTCGGCTGCGAGACAAGGGGAGGTTGGCAAACGGGGTCGTCGTCGTCGTCGTGGTGCGTCCTGTGCACGCGCGCGTCCGCAGCAGCTGGCCGACCGGTGGCTGCTGCTGCTGCTGCCGTAGCCGTTGCTGCGATAATATACGGTTTGGCGGTACAAGGTCATCGACGACAAAAACGTCCCGATTCGATTTTTCTCTAATCCGATTGAAACTGCCGCGCGGGCGGTCGGTCGGACTTACGTCGCCGAAATGTAATTGCGATGTACGTTTTATAATACCGTACGCACGTGTGGGCAAGTGTGAGCATGTGTGTGCGTGTCTATGTGTGAGCGTGTGTGTGTGTGGGCGTGCGTGTGTCTATGACGAAATGACGACTACCCCCTATGTGCATAAAAAGTTTACATAAATGGTTTGAAGGGAATGACGAAAGAGCGGAGATGCGTTTCCGAGAGTTTGTTCTCCGACACTTAAAAGTCTCGTTCGGTCGCGACAAAATGTATCATAACGCTGAAGTGCCCGTACGTATATATTATAATATTCGCTGACTTGGACCGAACGATGGAGTTCCATCAGTGGTATCGATTTGAAATAATTGTCGAGAAAGCGATATTTTTAAGAATCGACGTGCGTACACATTTTTTCCATCACGAAATGTTTAACCAAAATTTATTTACAATATAATATGATTGTCCGGGTGAAAAATGTTAATTTTAGAAATAATGTATATTATACTATTAAACATATAGGCGCAACTAGAACCCAGATATGGGGGGGTACCAAGATTATGTATTGCTCGTAGAACCGTGGAAGACATTACACCCCCTCACCCCCCCCCAAATACCATTCCTAAATTTATTTAATAATATTGTTATAAATTTATAGTATTTTACATAAGTGAAGTTATTAGTTAAGTAATGCATATACTCAAAATACGCACAATCATATATATTACACAAATACTTGATAGCCCTTCTAAATTGTTGTGATATTAGTATTTAATATTTATGGATTTGTTATGGTGCTCTGCACATTTTCCAATAATAATTACTTTTTTACGCCGAGAACTTTTAAAATCAAATAATCTATTATACGTTTCCAAATAATTAAAAGAAATTGCTTTATGATATTTTAATTTTGTTCTGAAAAAAAAAAATGTCACAATTTTAACTGGCTATCTTTAAGATGAATATAAATTAGCAGACACTTTCATCCACCTCATCATGCGCATAATTTGCAAATTTATAAGGTTTTCATTTTCAACGTTCACTGTCGCATTAATACATATAATAAGAGGCATGAAAAAATATAGTTCCAACATGTGGCAGGAAAGGAATACTGACAATTTTAATTTTGGCCTCTCTTCACCTCTGGGTGTTAAATGTGGACCTCGTCAATATGATTCGTGCTGTACATATGTCAAGTGTGCGTATTTTATTTAAATAAAATAATCTTAATTTTAAAATAACTCAAATCAATATAATGATTAATACAATTTCAAATAATTTATTGAAATAAAAATACACTTAATGTATAAATTAAAATTTATTTTTCTAATAATTACAATCTAAATTAGATTTGTATAGGTTTCTTTTTAATAACCCTTTCATTGAAATCTAAATTAAATCCTACAAGATCCTAAGGAATATTTTAAGGGATTTAATTTTAAATATTAACTAAAAATATTCCGTAACTTCATATTTTTTTATTGGTTTAACATTAGAGGTAACAATACCCCGTAATATGTACGTTATCGATAATCGTTCATCAACTGTAGAAATAGCGATCATGATATGACTTAAATGAGTTATGACCAAAATAGTTTTAAATTTGGGTTGTTCAATATTTCATAATTTAAAAACATAAAATTTATGGTATTTCACTGCAATTATTAAAGTGTGACCTAAAAAAAACAAGGCGTTCAAGACCCTCTTGCACTCCCGCTCACACTAGTTACGCCACTGCTATCACGTCATACTACCTACTACGATAATGAAAAAACAAGAGAGATTTTTATGGAGACTGAAAAGAGTGAAAAGGGTTTGCATTCGGTATACCTGATAACCTTTTCATATCGAGTCTATAATATTACAAAGCACTGACACCAAAACTAAATTTAAACTATATTATTTTGGTTGCGATCAATATTAAATCAATAAACAACATGCTATCGTTCTAAACAAATTTACAATTTAATATAGCAGTAATGAGAACTATTTATTTTACTATTATACAATTTTTAACAGAAAAAAAAAGAAAAAAATCATACTTAAACTTAAAGACCAGGAATGAAATGAAAACAATCCGACAATAAAATCTTAGACGTTATAGTGGCCTACACTAAGTTGAAACAATAATCCACGTGTATGATGCATAGAAGTGTTTTTACCGTCTGTTAAGAGTGATTAATTTTTTATCTTATAGTTTGTTATATTATAATGAAAACACACATATAATTTATAAGTTTTCAATACCTAATATGATATAATATTAAAATATTTTATGCATTAAATTATACAACATTACTCATTTTATAAATGAGTTCTGTTGGTAATCAGATATGAGGCACTCCAGTGGTTTAATTTTAGTTAGATTTTCAGTTTACCCGAAACATAAAAATGTAATTATAACATCATGATGCCATGAGAGTAATAACTTCATATTCTCATTAATAATATCAATATGAAATAGTTTTTTAATATGCAGAGACAATATAATATACTTAAAAATCTAGATCTTTGGTATTTTTAATACTTATATTTTGCTTTTCAAAAATTTTATTTTCAGTTCATAATGTTATAAACAACTGCAGTATTACTATAATAATAAAAGAAGACATTGTGTTTCTGAAAATAATTTTTCAAATTATCAAAGAAAAAGTTGTGCATGAACACACGCATATAATTAAAAAATTTTTGAGAGGTCTCAAGAAATATTGCAAAGACTCCCTAGTTACGCCATTGTATGTGTATATCTAATGCAATTGTGATACGATATTAATCGTAAGTTCATGATGATTTGACGTGATTCTTATAATACTATTGAGAATATTAATTATTCCGTTTCTCTTTGCTTTTTTCAATTCGCAGGTTAAATGAACTCGATTGAGATCCTGCACCCGGAGACGATTAACTGGCTGTTATAAACTAGCATAATTAAACATTTGTGCATGTGTAAAAGAATGTAAAATTAGTTGACAAAATCGTTGATATCAAAAATTTGCAAATTCCTAAAAAAAAAAAGAAACAAGGAGATTTTGTATATTTCCATCAAACGTTGATTTTTTTATTAAAATATAATAAATTCATTACACAAAAATATCTTATAATGTATTTTATGTATCTGAAAAAAAAAATTGAGTTTACGCGGAAAATCTGAAAGAATCGTATTAATATATTTTACTATCGTTATTTTAATCATAATAAATATAATAATTATATAAGTATTAGATATAAGTATTATTAATACTGTCTACACGACCACATGTGAGGATACCGTGTTTTCATTTTGCATATAAATTCGTTTAAATTTTTGGACTGCGGCAATATCGGATGGTGGAAACGGGAAGACTCCGTCCATGCGAAAATCACTAAATCAGCTACCGGGATAATATTATTTTATTTTTTCCGCATATTTTCGTAATCGGATTGGAGCTCGGAATGGCACAATGTGCCTATACACACTTTTTACGAATTACGACGGTGTACACCTCTACAGTATACCTTTATACGCATTTTGAATGGAGTACGTCTGATATAAACACCCCTCGGTCGCGTTGATTTTCGTATATTAATCCGAGCTTACACAAACGACTATAATATTTTATTTACTCCTCGGACTGGATTTCAAAAAAAAAATGATCACAGCACGACGTATATATTTATATATTCTATAGGTACTTATTGAATATACAATGTACGAATTCTGTGGGCACCAAATACAATTCTTCATCCTTGCATTCGAATTCGATGTTTCATATTATATTATAATGTCTAAACAATATTACATAGGTTTACGGCTCTAAACTGTCGAGCGAACAAATTTTCACTTATCACGAAATCTTTCACATGCATTACAGTGCACTAGGGGTCATTAACAATTTCAATCGATTTTGGTGATATTGACAACATATTTTAAATTTCAATTTTAGCCTTCAATATACATTATTTTTGCACAAAATTGAATAGGTTCATCTCTTTTCTTTGTTCTCATCTATCTCTTCCTTCTCTACTAAGTCATAGATTAAAATCATGTTTTAATCTGTGCTCGAGTTAAGCGTAAAGCGTTACTAATGGGCGACTTCAAATTCACGAATTTACCAGTTATAGACTTATATTATTTACTTACTTCACATGTATACTTTTATTGTGCTCCATGTGTATATTATACAATTCTTATGAGAAATAAAAATAAAAATGATACTTGCCTTTCTGTTTATACCTAGTACGGTTTATTGTAATATTGCTTAACCTTTTTACTTATCCGAAACGACAAAATGGCGATGACTTCATATTCAATTATTATCGGTGCATTCAAATCGAATATAAATATGATTAATTAATTATTACCTTATTAGTTTGATAATCGATTTAGGCTTTCTGAAAAATATTCTGATTTTGAGTATGGAATTAAAAGTACACGGTTGAATTCCTCATAGTAATTTCATTAATTAATAAACAAACAAAACATCATTAAATTATAAATAGCAAAACAATGCTTTTTAATGTACTTTTACAATTAAATTAAACCAATTATAACGTAAAACACTTGACACCAATAATAGTGCATACCATGTATGCAGGTACTACGCACTAATTGATGCCTACTTATAATAAAAATTATTATAAGTAAATATTTTATTTTTTTTAAAAACACATAATTGGCCATTAGCGTTGCTTGGTGAAAATAATAGTTTTTTGCCTAACTAGACAAATGGATAAATGACAAATCGTTTTGAACTATATAATATATAATATGTACATATTTATTTAATGCTATATATGTTGTACATTATATATTTGACAACGGGATTTGAGATAAATCGAGAAGAAATTTCTATTATTCTCAACATGGGACTGATACAATATATATTTATATAAATCGTTGTTGTATGACTAATAGAGGCTCTGACGACGACGGAGAGATCAATAGATCATATAGTTATACTTGTAAATAAAAACCAATTTTATTCTCATAAAAGCTTTAAAAATATTTGCTTCGCTATTCGTGCGATTTCCGTGATCCGTACTGCATAATATATAATAGTATAAAACACATTATTATTATAATCTTGGTATAGTTTTCATTTTTCAAAAAAATTTTTTTAATATCCTACAGTGAGTATACAAACAATAATATCTAAAATAAAAACGCGATTTCACCTCAATGATCGTTTACACAAAATCAATATCTACGTATTATTATACGTAAATGATAATATTATGATTTATGATTTATGATGAACGAGCACTGAATATACGTTATTTAGTTCGCGTCGACGGCGGTGGCGTGGCGTGCGGAAATGGAGGTCATTCGATTCGTACAGATGCATTCTACACGAGACGCGCGGGATAAATCGATCCATCGCAAAATAATAGTTTTATTTTTCAATCCAGGTTGTTATAATTTACGGCGGGAAGAAAAAATATACACTTTTTTTTCGGAATACGCAGATTTGTTTTGAAAACAATAACACCGAAAGAAAGAATATTCGAAATGAGACAGCAGAGTATAAATAATTTTGATTGAATGAACTCGCTAATGAAGTCGCGCGCACACTGCCGCAATTTATATTTTTATTTTTTTACTAACAATGTGAATGCATTCCTGTGTATTGATTGGTAGCGGGACTTAGAGTTCTTACGTGTTGCTTTGTTACTGACAAATCAGAGGGTGGAAGCTATTATTCTGTGTGAGATTGATTGGAACAATTGGATTACATGCATCTTTGGTTATACTTTGCTCTAGATTTTATCCAGAAAAAACCGAAAGAAGGTTTGAGGCATCCACTTGCAAGTATACGTCTCACACGAGTATACATAGGTATTATAACGATAACTATAGTTACGGAAAACATTTTTGGAACATACGAAAACAAAAATTAATTATTTTAAAATATTTTTACAATCAAATGTTAATTTAAATGTATAGATGTAATGAAATAAAAAAAACATTTATAATACTTTTGAATCAATAAGTGTCAATTTTATCGATACCGTTTTATTTTTAACTTAATTCTAAATAATCTATGTATACAATACTTTTTTAAATTAATGTTTTTTATATCAATCACCATATTTATAATCATTACCATTGATTATAAATAATAGTATTATAATATATAGTACTAATATATACTACCTATATAGTATTTATAACCAATACCTTTACGATATCAGAACCAGTAAATTCTTAGACTAAAATGTATGTAAATCATAATTCGTTTTACAAATCCTGAAGGAAAAAAAAGAATTTTCAACTACATTATATAGCAATAACGTGAATTCTTAAACACTATAATTTCAAATTACCAAACTTGCATAGATTTAATGCGCACATTTAGTAAATTATAGTTATTACATAAATATGTTCGTATTTATGTATGGTAACGTATCACGGCTTTGATAATAGGGTTGTACTTTCCATCGAAAAATCAACCGGGATACGTGTTATATAATTTATAACCAAAAATAACTATAAAAACATAAATTATTAGTGTTCTCTCATGAGCGAGAAACTATAATATTATAATATCAAATATAATATTACGTTAGTGTTCAAATAACGAGGTGTTTTTCGCATCTGATCATTTTTCGGATATGGAAAAATAACTAAAAGAGTTTCATGTTAGTCATAAAATAAAATAATAAAAATATCCGACACGTATTATAAAGTTTAATGTGATCGTTTTTAGAACTTCACATTTGCCGTCCAGAAAAATGTATAAAACTACTGGAAAATATGAAATTTACGACAAAACTTTTTGGAATATCGCTTTTGGTTATTTTGTTATAATTTGAAAAAAGAAAAAATAATAACCCTAAGATCTTGAATATCTAAATATTATAATATATTTACGATTTAAGTTTTGAAAACTTGTGATTTCAACAAAAAGTTTATCTAGAAAAAAATTGCTATTCCATATGCATAAAGTAGGTATTCCGTAGCACCGAAACTAGACGTTCCATGAATAATTTGGTTAGTGAACCTAATTTGTGTGTGTCGTGTATGCCGCATGTGCAATGTAACTCTTGGTACTGTTTCATAATTCTTGACTACTAGGTGTATACATATATGTATGAATATGTGATGTTTGCGCGTTAATTTATTTCGAAAATATGACAGTAAAAAGATTTGCTGGACGAATAGATTAATCAAACTCGGTACAAACGAATCTTGCATAAATGTTTGTGCAATATAAATGCATATAAAAATATTTAACACACATACGGGGCTTCTATATAATACTAATCAAAAACTTTCAAAACACTGAAATGTATATCATATATATTTAGAAACTATTCACGATTATTTTTACTTTTTAGTAGTTGTTTAATATTGAAATGCAGGTTACAAAGTTATTACACGTTTCATTAAAACAAATTATAAATTACAAAATCTTATAATATTCTTCTTTGTTTGAACTATTTTATAATGTCACCTGTAGTATTATAATATTACTAATAACTATAATATTTGTGGTAAACATATAATTTAATTATTTAATTATTATAGTTAAATATGTATAAAGAAAATATTTTAATAAAATTGTATATCATTTTGGTTGTCTTTTAAATTATTTTCTTGTAATAAAAAAAAACATCCGTAATACGGATTCCGTTATCCATCCTTGATTTTTTACTTTATAAGGATATAATTATTGTGTTGTTAAAATAATACTATTATATATCCACAGAAAAAAAATAAAAACTAATCAACCGTAATCATATACGAAGAGTGTTATTGTATTAAATTGTTTTGTAAAATATTTCAACAATTATTATTATTTATATGTATTTATATTACTCGGCAATTAATAGGGTTCATTCGATGTATAAATGTGCGTTGAAAGAAAACTGCATTTGCAGTGCATTGTAAAATGCAATTTGTATTATATTCAACAATTCAACGACGACTCAGATCAAAAATATAGTAGTGATGCGCCGAGAAAGATCAAGTGAGAATAATAGTTTTGCCGGCGCATAAAACGCAATGCACATGTATACTCGTATATGCGTATACCGCGTACACAACCGACACGCAACTCCGTATAATATAAATACGGATGTAAGTATAGTGGAGAGGTGCAGTTTATGCGCGAAAAAAACCGTGTTGGATACCGCACTTAAGTTATATATATCACGCACTCGTCGTCCAACATCACTAATAACGCGCATAGGGTTGCCGCAGTGTGTGTGTGTGTGTGTGTGTGTGTGTGTGTGTGTGTGTATGTGTGTGTGTGTATGTGTGTGTGTGTATGTGTGTGTGTTCGCCGTAATAGCAAGGATTTATCCTTTAAATCGTAAACCGTGAGTGACGTGATATCCTAATTCGGAGCAGAGGATATATGATATTTATGTATATACGCAATACATGTACATGGGATGTGCGTCGAGCGACACAATAATTTTGTATTATCTTATAGAAAACGCCGTCTAACTTGTGGGTCAAACTTATAATATATTATTATGTACAATGGATAACTATTTATATACATATGAGGTGCGATCGGTGCAAAATAAATATTTCGTTGCCAAAAAAGAGCGAACAAGGAAATAACGCGAGTAAAAGGCAGTGGTGGATTCAAGGGGGATGGCATGAGGGACTCATTTCTCCTTTGGTAGTTATATATTCATAGTTATCAATAAGTCATCGTTCAAACTGGCTCCGGTACCGTCCGTTTTCGGATAATATAAAGCGATAATGATGACTGTAATCTTATCTGTATTTTATATTTTGTGTTCCATAACTTTTACAACCTATAACACAATATTTGAAAATATAAGTGTCTTTAGTACGCCGAGTAACCTAGTTCGTGTATGTATTGTGCCCACGTGCCATCGTGCCTCGTGGTATCGTTTGTTATATTGTTTATAATAATGTCACAAAAACGCCAAAGTGAACTTTTAACATCTTTTTTAAAAAACTAAAATTAATGACAATAATAATACTTCTACAAGTATCAATGTAGAAAATAAAAATTGATCATAAAACATCACTATTATTCTAGATTTGTCTGAAGTTATTTCCACAAATGAGTTTGTTTGATATTGGTTTGGCAATTAACAGAAAAATCAAATTTATTAATTCGTAAAAATCTAAAAATACTATATAAATATTTAACCAAAACGTGGATTCCAAAAAAAAAAATATATATTACCAATCACTAAAGATAACAGCGGTCGTGGTAGAAGTTTTCGCATTGAATGGTTCAATAAATAAAATTGGTTAGCCTATAGTCGTGTTAAAGAGGGAGTATTTTGAAAAATGTGTGTATATTTTGGACCTAAATTAGGTAGATATAAAGAGCAAAAAATTGAAATAGTAAAATAAATACCTATTGTTAAATTTAAAGATGCTCTACAAAATTTTAAAAAACATCTGGAGAGAGAATATCACAAAAAAAACAGTTGTACTGTCTTACTGTCTTATGAGCTATGAGTTTCGTAAGTGTTTATTTGAAGACCCAACATCAAATCCAACATATTGTGTTTACAAAATTATGGTAAACATATTGCCCCCTCTTCTAAAAAAAAAAAAAAAACCTTTAGATCCACCACTGGTAAAAGGTATATTACAATTCAGACTGCGCCGCTGTACTAATTATTATTATCGTGCGTGCGCGCATCGAGTAGGTACAGTGACGTGTGTTTAGAGGATAATCTTGCAAGGTAGGTCGTAATTTATATCGGGAGTAAATTCGCACCGGTACAGGATGAAAAAAATGTTATAATACGAAATGCATTAATATAAATGAGGGAAATCATAGGACAATGAATAAAAAAATAAATAAAAAATCATATTTACGTGCATGCGTCTACAGTATATAATACTACATTGTATTGTGTACATGAACTGTATTTCGGATCGACGGGTGAGGTGCTTTGAATATTTGTACCATATACGTATACATATTATGTATATATGTATATGTGTGTGTATACGATAAATAATAATACATACTCATATAGGATACATAAATATTTACTATATTATACGCAATCGGTCAATTGCAAAAATGCTTCTGAGAGACACGGACGAACCGTTGTCAGCGAATATTTGATGAATTTTCAAAATGCTTGTGTACGGTTCTATAGCATTTATTATATATGTATATGTATACGAATTCAAGTATGAAATCAAATAACTATATTGAACATGAACGACGACGTGGTGGCTTGTGCAAACTTGCAAGTTTGATGGTAAGTTTATGTCCGTCATCGTGTTCGCGTTTTGTACAGGAACGATTGTACATAATAGTATGTTCATGACAGAATGAACAGAACAATGCAGCGACCGTTGTAACAACTGTATACTACTTTACATAATTATATTATGTAGGTGCATAAATTGTAGTACGATTGCCGTGATTGAACAAAATGGTGGTCGGAACTTTACGTGACTGTGGTTATATAACTTAATAAACATGGTGTATTTAGTGAACTGCAGTTGATATAAACCAATGGATATTTGGAATAAATATGTGCATCCTACCGTCATCGCAATAATATAATATTTACTCCTATGTATGGTAATATGTGTTTTTATTATCATTAATTATTATAATTATTATTATTATATTTATAATCAATTACATTATACAACTTGTAAGTATAAAGAAAACGCTGATCACCAGTGCTAAAAATATAGATCACAATGTACACTGTAATAAACTGTATACTTCGGGAATCCTGATTTTCCGATTGCATTTCGTTTATAGTTTGTAACAAGGGCAGCTATGATATTACTATTCACGTGGACAGTTTTCTCCGCTCGGAACGATCTGACTTTTGATTCTGTATATTATATTACCCTTCCTGTATAAGGGTTGGTGTATTGCATTTAAATCGGCAGTCAATCCGTTTGTTTTATCGCAAACGAGCATTCGATGCTTTAAACTCATTTAATACGCTCTATAGCAGTCTTAAAATGTATCAATAAAGTAAGTGTAGGTACGTGAAATTCCCCAAGGCCGTTTTTAAACTCTGAGGAACTACAACTTTTGTCAAAAGTACACCACACAGAGATATTATAGTTTTCATTACACCTTAATTGATTTAATATATGGCCTTTGAAACGTAACATAATCCGTGGAAACTTTGGAGAGTCTCTTCTGTATTTATCCTCGGTACTTCGCGCGTATATAATTATTATTTCGCCTAATAGAAGCTGCAGGTTTAACACAACGTCTAGACTTTAGAGAAAGGTTACAAACCATATGTTATATGTTTTCAAACTGTTCGCAGTGGTTAACTTGAAGCAAACGTTTTATAACCGATGAGATACGCGAGTGTATACGTTATATTTTGAGTTCAATTATCAAACAATCTTTATGTATGTAATATTAATGTAGCATAAGAATGATAGTATATAGTTATGTGAGTATTTTTCTCGTCGTTTCATAACGCCGTGTGCACATTAAAATCGTATAAATAAACGTTAATAATCATTATTATGTATCTCGTTAAAAAAATAAAAAAATAAAAATAAAATTAAATATGTACTTATATATTTTTTCGTACCCTTGTAAATGACCATACCACAAAAATAATAGATTAACTAAAGTGTCGAATATAACATAATAAAAAAAATCTATATAATATATACATGCGAGTATCTCACTAATTACATTAATGTTAAGGGTTCGTTAGCACAATATTGACCCCAAAAAAACGCAATTTTGTATCAGATTGGTACTTAATTATTATGAATCACGCAACATAATATATTTTTAAACTTTTATTGGTTTTTGCGATTATCTGTATTTTTAGGATATCATTCGTAAATGTTTTTTTGAAGAGTAGATGCATTACTGAAGTTATTTCTGGAAAAAAATATCAAACGAATATAATATTACAAGGAACGATTTTTATTTTCCGAAAATTGGAAGATTGTTTTTAATTTTGATTTTATTAATGTACATAGAACGCGAATAAGTTCAATGATTAACTTTTTAAAAATTTATTTTGAATACATTTTATTATTTTTGAGGTACATAATATTATTTAATTGATAATTATTTATTATATATATTTATTAATATATGGAAAATTAAGGGTAATATATATATATATATATAGTATATTATAATAAAAAAGCCTTATCTCTTTTTAATATCTCTTTAATAACTTTTTATCGAGACTTCAAGTAAATGTATTTTAAATACTTTTCAAAATAATTACTTATCTGTATCTGTAAAGTCTAATGTAATAAGCACTTACTCTTAAAAAGTATCTTTTACAAGACTGCTAGCACCTAACGAGCACCGAGGTGGCGAGGTAAAACAGAAACAAGTTACAACTAGTTATATAATTAAGAAATAATATAATCTTTTATACTCATTTAAAATAGCACATACATCAATTCATTATAAAATGTTTAAAAACAATATGTAACGAATAATAGTTAATAATAATAATAATAATATATAGGTAACTTAAATATATATTGGTGCCAATTGGACTTGATTAAAACAAGTTTATACCAAACAAAAAATAATCTCAAATTAACCATATTATGTGATAACTACCTAGTTGTAAATGCTATAAGTGTTATAACGTTATGAAACATACAATTTTGCAATGGGTTTACGTAGGCAGTAGGTACTTAATTTAGAAAGAAAAATATTTAACCTACTTATGCGCGAGATAATATTTTGAAGAAATTAACGCCACCTGATAAATTTAAATATTTAAATTAGGAATATTCGTATGAAAAATAAATATTAATTTAAATTTAAATATACTTGATACCTATGTTTTAACCTACCTATTATAATTTATAGCTGAGTTAATTTACAAACTATTTTATACACTTGTACCTAAATAGATTAAATACAATTCGAATATAATTCTATAATATATATATATATTACATAAATTATTTATTTATAAAATAGTAATTTATTAAATTTTAAAACATAGTTTCAATACTTACTAATTAAAATCTGAAATACCTGTTAAGTTAACTTAAAAAGTTAAGTTAGCTTAAACATACCCAATTTTTTTTTTTCAAGTATAAACAATTATATTTACTGTAGACATAAAAACCATCCACTCACTATATTCAATGTTCTTTTTCCCTTAACTGTAAATTTTCTAAAAAAGACACCCAATGCCTTGTCGGTATTAAGTCATATATAATATATAAAGTTGGGTTTAATTACATAAACGTTAAAACAAATAAATCTTATGCGTCTCATTGCGATGGTTATTGGACTTTGAATAGAGGTCAATCTTTTATCGATTTAACTGCAGCACGTCGTTCGGCAAATGAAAAATAACCATCAAATTGCGTCCATTGTCTGACTTTCATTTCATTATAATATAATGACTAAATACTACCCATAAATTGCGTGATAATAATTCAAGGGATGATATTCCAGAAGAATGGAATTTATCATCATCATATATTTCTAGCGTGTGCATATACTCGTATATATATATATAAATATGTGTGTGTGTGTGTGTGTACATTTGAGGGATTTTGCGGGAAATATTTCGAAAGCCACAGGATTTAGTGAGGTTTTGGAACGTAGGTATAAACATTATTTTAGAAATGCATAGGATGATACGTATTACGTCGAAATGCACAATCGCTTTTCTTACGTGCGCGGTTCGTGATGGTAAAACCGATAGTAAACCGGTGTTCCATTGGATCGTTTCAAATGAACAATTTCGTACGAATAAATCGTGTGCACATCGTGCTATCTATACTTTGCGGGTTACTCCGACGTATTTGGCCACGTAGTCATCGTAGATACAAGTTTATACCTTTATAAGTAGCTTTTAAGACAAAATGTTGTTTAGGCTTAAAACCAAAAAGATTGTGTCCATCTTTTAGACAAACGTCAATAGCTGAAAATAATAAAATTTAATGAGCTTAAAATTATTTTAAGGCCTCTATTCTATTCCACCGTGTAAAAGTTTAAAATCAAATAATATCTATATGATTTCCCGCTGCATACGAACGCAAGACTTTTATTTTGAAACGTCTATGTAATATTGTTATTTTATACGTATGAAATATGTGTGACGGGATCGATTTATTTGTCGACGGTGATTACACGAGATATCAGAATGGACGAAAACTGTTTTTCAAATCTCATTCGTTTGATGGAAACAAAATTAATGATAATGCGATTCGAGGTGGATGTTTTTTTTTCAGTCGTGTATACCTACAATGATGGAGTGTATTGTGTCACATGCACAGTAATATTACACATTATTTCATTTTTTTTTTTCAAAGTCTCGTGTCAAACATAATATTGGAAACACAGAACAAACGTTGGAACGACAATAGGTTATATGCCCTAAAGAAATATTACAAAGAGCTACGGAATTTATTGACCCGTGGTATGCTAAAGTTTATATTGTTTCGAATACAAATTATCATATAAAAACGCATACGAAAACGAGTAATACAATCAATACGTGGGAATTCGGAAATGCCACCAAATAGATAGTAATATAACATCAATGGGTAGGAACTTACACTCAAAATAGGGTCCAAAATTTGTTGTATAATTTGTACAAATTTGTAATTACATTCCAAACCGATAAGAAGAACAGTTATGAATACGTATTTCAGTTACTGCGGGTCCCGTGTCATGCGCTCTAAGTACATTTGTAAGCAACACCTCTTCAGATGATTAGGTTCAAACCAAATTATATATAATAATATATATGTATATATTTATTTAATCAGTGCTCAAATTTTGAAGAGCTTCACCATTATATGTACATATCTTTTTAAATTTAAAGGTTGCTTTCTCATCATTTTCATAGAAACAATGGCACGATATACATCGTTCTTGCCAAACATTTTTTTTAAATTAACAATATTGCTATATTTTTAATTTCTATTGTGTTCAAAATAATGTTGTGAATTTTTAATTTCACAAACCGATTTGTTTCATTGTGTTTTATTCGACGAATGTTTGTAGACGGCTTTATTTTATCGTTTGAATTTTATAAAATAAAAAACGGGATACAACGTTTTATTAAATAATTTTCATAAATAAGCAAACCGTTTCATTATGAAGAGAAGATGAAGCCCCTCTGCACTGTACGGTACGAGTTAATAATTTCAATTAACGTTGATTTTTCGAATGTTCTTACATTTTTTTTAAGTTTCGAACTTTACTTAATGTGTATAATTATCTATATACCGGTGAAAAGGACGAAAATGATTTTCCATCTCGGCAACGTTATAACGATGTTATGATTTTTTCGCAACGTACATACGGCGTCCATAATAATACAATATGCGCTGTAAGATAATATTATATATCATGTATACATAATATTATGTATTCGGGATGGTATGGGTGTATACCACGTTATATACTATTATGATGGCGAAGAAGCGGGGTGCAGTGCAACGTCGGACAAACACGGAAAACTATTACAAATGAAATATTATCCAACTGCACGTGCGTATACGGTTAGGGTATATGACTGGCAGCAGGTAGGCTGTATTAGGTTAGATGTAGGTGTATATTGAGTTGGAAGGGGGGTGTGTGAGCGACCGGTCGAATATCACGAACAGTATTAATTAGTCTTATCGTATATTGACACTGATGTTTAATCCGGCTTCCTTATGTAACCTAAATACACGTCGTCGACGACGGCTACTGCAGTTTGCCGACGCGCGAGTATATAATATTATTACATCGTCAATACGCGGTAACGTGCGCACATTATAATAGGTACGCGTAGTTTATCTAATAATATTATATATTATTAACAATATTAACGCACATACGTGATACGTGCAACGTATAATAATCATACATCCACAGTATGGTTCGACAATGTGATAATGTAAATTATTATAAAAATTATAGCATGTACATTTTTTCTATACAAATTATTATATTTTCTCTTCTCTCTCTCTTATTCAATCTCATTTCCCCTTCTTAAAATGTAAGATAAATTCTTATCATTAAGTGTCTCCAATGGGTGGCTCCTGACACTCAAGACATGTTACACACTCACACATCACATACGCTTATTGCAAAATAATATAATTACAGTTTTGTGTTTAAAAAAAAATGTAAAAAAAAAAAAAAAATGTATACAAACGGCGAATAACTAGATACGTTCAACACGCGTGTATTGTATAATATAGGTGCATACACGCAATAATTGTATACTATATGAGTTCGGATCGGATACGAATACGCAACTATATACGTCGTAAATCGGCGTTTCCGGTCGTCGGGCAAGAAATAACACGAAATATATAAATCTCGTCCGCGACTATAAATTATTACCAAAATCATAAATTTTATTGCGATCCAGGTTGTATAGAATTGTATAGCGTTTGTGTTTCTTAAATGGATTGATTGATGAAGTCTGCGGAGACAATAAAACATTTTCGAGAAAACATGTAAATTATACATACGAATATTTTCGTATGAAATTATTATTTTTTTTTAAAAAAAATAATTTAATGTATTTAATCACATTATATATTTCTTAGAACTTAATACACTTCTATTTGTATTTTCATGTTTTCGGAATAGAACAAATATATCGTATAAACTTTATACTATACTCAGTACCTACATACTACGCGCGTTTTGAAAAGGTAGTACAATACACATTAGTTGTACGTAAATCGTGATTCCATTAATATACCTACTATTCCGACGTATATGTTACTTGTTAGATTATTCATTATAGTCATCAATATTATTACTTATTATTGTACTCGATTTTTTTTTCTACTATACACTTACCTATACGTAATAAGATAATAATATAATGACGAGTAAGTAACAAATTATAACTATTTTCAAAAAAAAAAAAAAATTCAAAACTCGTAATAAACACTGCGCCGTGTTTATTCCTAGAGGTTCATTTTCAATTTCGAAAATTTCGCAACCGAATCCTGGTGCTTATCCGTGATCGTAATTGCTGCACGGGTGGACGGCATGCACCGCGTCAATAGCAGTGCGCGATTTCTGCGGTGCTGTGCACCGTGTATTATTATTATTGTTACGTCATGTGCACGCATCGAGTGCGGCCTACGGACCGCACGTTAAAACACTGCAGGAGGTGAGTCGTCCTGGTGACCCCCCCCCAGGATTGGTGAAAAAAAACCCGGAGCGAAGGAAAAAAAAAAGAACGAAAATTAAAGGGCACGACCACGTGCACGATAGAGTATGTACGATTGTACAAACTCGCCGTCATATTATTAAACATGATATATTATATCGCGGGGCCCGGTCGGCAGCGGGAAGCCGCGCGGGGGGGGGGGGATGACGGCACGCGCACCGTATACGAGCACACACATGTACAATAATATTATACACGCGCGCGGTTCCCACAGTAATTATGATACGCGTATAGTAATTATAGGAGAGCGTGACGATCGATTGCAGAATGAGTGGGGGCGAGGGATATAGGAGGGGGGGTGGTCGGTCGACGGGTCGTACACACGTTTTGGTCGTGCCCCGAAGGGTGCGTGTAGGCGATGTGAAAGGCGAATAATATTATCGTCGTCGTCGTCGTCGTGTCACACTGTACAATATAATATATATACCGCGATCGCAGCGTATATATATACATGGTGAGTATTTATGCAGTGGTCGAAGGGCGCCGCAGCGCGTGCCGTACGATTTTGACTTGCTAACGAGCGTCCGGGGACGGATTATCCGCAGGGACCGGGAGGCTTCGGAGAGTCACGCGCGCACAGATGATTAGCTACGCACCAGCCGCAGGAGCAACAGCAATTGCAGCAGTCTGCGCGCGTCTGGCGCACAGAATATCTTCTCCGCGATATCCCGCTCGCTCACCCTTCCGCGTTCAATTCCGAAGACAGACATGTGTAAATGCGTATCTATACATACACACATTATGCGTGTATATGTATATTATATTTAAAACAACTGCAGCAGCGCACCGCGGAAAATACTTATATAGCGGTTAACCCGGTTGCGCAGGGCATATGATAATAATAATAATAATATGCATAAGTGGCGGTGTATAACTGCGGAACTATTGACGATGACGTTTCACGTTTCCGCTGTCGTAAATATATTACACGCTTATATATAATACACGCATCACGTCCAGTGGGACCGATGCAAGCAAGCAGATTTAGTAACAAATGCAAAATATCCTACAGGTCGGAAAATAGGTCTAATTTATTTTCTTTTTTTCTTTGAATCATTATATTATATATATATATAGTATACAAATGTAGGAACGGTGGCGATCAAAAATGTTTGCACGTGTACGCCGTAATTACATATCAAGTAAATCCGTCTGCACGGTAGCCGTTCGCCATTGTATTTAATCAACTCTGCCGCGGTTTTTCGAAAAATAATTGGTCATTCAGAATTTAAGTTCGAAAGGAAATTACATATAGGTAGGTGAAAAATTAAGAAAAATTAAGAAATTTGTTAAATTGAAAATTCTTAGGAAATAAATACAACAATATATGAATTTAAGCAATACCAGGTTCGCGTATATTAGAATAAAATACCACGGAATTGCAAGTGCCACGTGTACATACTCAAATATTCTCCTTACATAACATTATTCATTTTGTCAGTTATTACGCACGAGTATACTCGAAATGCAGATCTTACAATGGGGCTTCATGCATGAAAAACCTGGATTTTCTGACACTGAGATTTTAGGTACATTTCACCGTACTGGAAACATCGACCTACGCTAAGGTTAAATTAATTAAAAGCCACATTTGAGACGCGATATCTCGGGAGGGAGGAGAAGAAAATATAAAGTAAACCGACTATAATGGCTTATTGAAAAAGAAAAGGTGGATTCGCTTGATCTGAATGTTAACTTTTACATATAGAATCGGTTGTTTTATCCTGGATGAGCGTACTGTTTGAAGTTTGAATCTCAAGGCAATTTGTAGTTTTGTTTCAATATTAAATAAATATTTAAACATTTATTAAAAGAGATTATATACATAAATGCGTTAAGTTACATTGTTTTGCTTCAATCTTAATTTTTGTCTTAACGTAACGTCGGCTTTGAACACAAAAGTACCTACAATATCATCGATCAGTAAAAAGTAGTTATCTTGTACCTACATCTGCAGTATTTGTCTTTCGCGTCACTCGTTCAAACACACTCATGATGAGCGGATTTCAGGTAAGCTCTGTTTTCTTCTAGAATTTGACAAAAGTACAAATTTCAAAACGTGAGATAGGGATAAGGAATTTTATATCATAATAATATTATTTTTCTTAAACATGGAATGATTGTTGAAAAACGTTTGTGGATTTTGAACGATAAAATTTATTTTTATATCGAGGGTACACGGAAGACAAAAAATATTATTGCATGACCATTACCTTTGCCAGAATCGATGTGGAGAAAACGAATAAGATAAATTTATCAATAAATTACAGTTCTGGAGTTTCTCTCTTTGTAATCGATTGGAAAATATGTATTTCGGTTATTTTCTTTCTCCCATCCCCTTCTCCGTCGTATAGTGATCGCACACATATTGGTTATACTTGTCGCTACACCACGTATTATATTATATAGTATCGGTTAAATACTCGACGACTGTTCGTATAGGTGGTACATGCAACTATCAAGTGATGTTTTATATTATGCACATATTATGTACTTGGTTATTACTTCCGGGGCATCGCGTCACGCGGTTTACTGCTGCAAGTACACTGTATAGAGTGGCGGATGGGTTGGTACGATGGCGAAAACTTGACGATGACATAGGGACGGTGGATAGGAACACACATGCAATATACGTAGTACCTCTTCTGGTTAGCGTTATAAGCCCGTATATAGCGCAAAACCCGACACCGGATTAAGTACGAAAATATCCGCGAGGCCGGACGTGAATAATATAATTTCCCGTGAGTGGTGCAGCAGCAGCAGCAGTAGCAGCATGGCTCGCGCGTACCCTCCTCCGGACACACGGCGATGACGAGAAAGGGGTAGCCGATGGTAAGGGAGGTGAAGGGGTGGTGTGGTAAGCGAAGGATCGTATTGTTTCCGCACGCGGGTCAGGCGAGATGGGGCGGCGAGGGACCGAGTACTTCGGGTGTGGAGGTGGCTTCGCGGATAAAGACAAAGAGGTCGGACGTGCCGATTGTCGGTTATGTACCGGCGGGCCCGTCACACGCGTCGTGCAGAGTGGGTCTCTCCTGCTCGCCGTACCCCCCTCTTGCGTTCACTTCTCACCGACGACGTCGAGGACTTGGTCACGTTTTATGACGCGCACGGCTTCAGTCTAATTAGTGACCACCCTTTCCCATACCCGCGACACACACACTAGCTGCGCCAAGTTCCTACCGGAAACGTGTAGTTTTCCAAACGTCGGAAAAGACACGAAAACACGCGCACGCGGATTTACGTCGTCGTGAGCGCAACGCGGGTTTGAAGGGGAGAGGTTGTATGCATTTTTTCCAATCTACGTCCACGATAAAGTCACACAAGGGAAGTAGTACACAACATATAGGTGTAGTATGCGTATACCTACGGCGTGTGTCCGGCGGTGATATGGTTGGTGAGATGGTATGCTGCAGGGGTTGGTGGTTCCAGCACAGAACGGTATTGGCACTTGGAAAACTTTCTTCGGTTGTTTGTTCGGTTTCACGCACGCACACGCTCTCGGTGTTAGCGTTGTATTTTCTTTTTTGTACTTTTTTTTTTTTTTAATTGATATGCCGACAGCGCGCAAAACACGATGTTTTATAATTCGTCGTACACAACAAGACGCGTTCGTACTATAAACGTATATCGGGGCAGCACAAACACGTCGTCGCCGCCGCCACCGTCTTCTCGAAATAAAATAAAAAATAAATAAATAAAACGAACAAAAGAAAGCGTTTAAGGTAGACGTGTCTTTTGTATACGTTTGTGAACAATTTTAAAAAATGAACACAACGCGTGAAAGTCGCCGTGACGATATTTCTACGTAAGATGTAGTACAACAATAATATTGGTGTGCGATATTATTGAAAAGTATGAACATCACGATTAAGACACAATAGTATATATTATTATGTATTATAATTACAGACGATTTGCGTTTATTGACGGAAAGATAACGAATTGTGCATGTTCTATCACACACAAGTGTGTCGTGTGTGTATCTACTACGCGTTAATGCATAATGAACCGAGCTTTACCGTAGGGTCTTACGTGATCGGGATGTAGGCACTGCAGACGACTGTGAACCAACAGACTCTCGTCGACCAACATCGACCGGCCATCGCAACGATAAGCCATAGTTAACATATAATCCCTACACGTGGTTAAGATCAAAATATAAAAATAAATATTAGTCATATACAGGGGCGAAAGACTTATAAATAAGTGAATTGGTCTTAGAAATGTTAAATCGATGCATCATTACAGGTTTCAGAACACGATTCTGAGTGAAAGAGAATCAGCCGGTTATCAACCATCCTTGGTCGATAAGCGTCTATGACTAAAGTTGGTATAGATTACTAATATATTGCACAGGAGATAGGCCTCAGGGGAGGCCAGCAATAAGGGAGTCGCATGAATGGCTCAATATGCAGTGAAAAATATGTAAGAGACGAGAACATTAAGAAAACAAATTCTCTCATCTATCGTAAATAAAATGATAGATATATCAAATATAAAATGTGTATAGAGCGAAATTATAAAATAAACAAATGTATTTAATATTAAATCAAAAACATGAAATAAAAACAAAAAAACTGTAAGTTTACAGTACATTTGTTTGTATAAATTGTAATTTAATAATAAATATTAGACTTCGTCGAATAGACCCAAGAACATTTTTTTTGTAATATAAAACTGTTTTTCAACAATGAGAAAAATCCAAATAAATATTTGATGCAAGCCCAAGTTTAGCTATCCTTTCTGTAAAGTATCCAATAATATCTAAATTCGGTTGGTTAAACAATTCACATTTTTCAAAGAAGAAAAAACCGCGTATAAGTATAACCATTATAGGCTTTGATTTAATTAATTTCATGATTACTGTTAATATTAATACGATTATAATTTATGAATGTATATATAGTATAATATCTAATATAATTAATATTACATAATATTACTATAAATAATATATCTATTATCTTATATACATAATTATCCGATTTCAAATTTATACTTCATGTTGATAATTTAAAACGATCCTGATAATTCCATAAATTTTTTTGAAATACTTGATTTCGTCAAAATTCAATATCTATATTTCTATTCAATTTTCACGTTTCAAGTTATATGAGTGTAGCTGCTAGCTGCATAAAATGTAGTATATTTTCATGATTATTGTCGATTTTTTTCAAAAATTGAACATTTAAATATTTAAAAATAAAAGTTTCGTATATGTTTATACATTTAATGTATTTTCGATATTTTTGTTTAGAACGAGCTGCGATTTCTCCGGATGGCGGCCTACCAAGAAAACGTTTAAGAGAATAATTTTTTATTTTCTGAACTTTTTTTTTGTCATAAGTATCGTCACATTCATCACCGTGAATATACAATAATAATAATCTATAGAATCAACAAGGCAGACAAATTGACGACGGATTTTAACGAAATAATTATGTTACGCATTCCGCGAAACGACTGTAATAATTGTTAATACCAACAGAAGTTCGCCAACTGTAAAATAAACAACAACAAACTGCGGCAATGCGTCTAAAATGTAATATTTTTTTTTTTAAAAAACGAAATGTATTTAAAATTATTTTTTTATTCGCATATTTCAGATTAATTTAAAGAATATTTGTATAAAAACTTCTATTTTCAAATCCTTTATCCTATAAAAATTACCCGTTCTTTGTGCCACAGTATTCCAATATTTCAAAGCGACTCACCACGAAGGGATGCGTTTCGAGAGAGTTTTTCTCGACGCACTTTCGGATTCAAGTACGTTTCCTCCGAGGTACTTGACAAGCGCTTCGCCCCTTTTTTGCTTTCCGTCGCTTTTGCACGTTTCAGGTGGCCACCGCTTGGATTTTGCTGACATTCAGAATAATCGTGAAAGGATGAGAAAAAAAAAACAAGAAAAGTTACAATTTCTAAGAATATATAAGTTCCGATTCTATATTTTTTTTTTTTCATCTTCTTTTTCTTCTTCTTTTCGTTGGTTGATGGAATGGAAATGGTTTTCATTATTTTTATTATTATTATTATCGTTTTATATAAAACCTCAAGTTAAAAAAAAGTTCAATTGCAAAAATATTACAATAATAACAGAATATTTCAAAGTTTTGAGAACGGTTGAAATAATGAACACGCATTTTGAAAAAAAAAATATATCAAAAGATATTGTACTTTTTATGCTATTAAAATAAAAGAAACCCGATTTATAAACAAGATAAATCACTGTGCTCAAAATCCAAATTTATTATTTTATAAATTTATATTATTATATTGTGTAGATACCAATGAAAATTATTATAATACAACGTGAAAAATTATTACTTTATGTGCCACACTGATAGAAAGTTTGACCCGAATTAAATACATAATTTTATCCTACGGTTTTTGCAGTGATTATATATTGTATAGTATAGAACGGTTGTTTTTCAACAATTCGAAAACAAGAAATAATTATTTTTGAAATGTTCAACAGTTCTCACGGAAGAAGTTTATAATCATAATATTATTTCCTTATATGTACGTTATTGTTCAAGATAAATACAATAAATATTATCTATTGAATCGGATAAAAAAAATCACTGCAGAACGTGATTAAAATAAGGGTAGTAGGAATAATTTTAATCAGGGTTTTATGATAAACGGTCGCTAAATATGAAGCGGTAGATATTTTATCAACGTTAGTCACCAAAACGATGTACTATACAGATCATAATAATCATCATCACGTTAAGAATATGAACGAAAAGTTTTGGTTACATCATGCCATCATATTTTGGTATAGAAATGTGTTGCGATAGCAGGTAAGAACAATGTTCTGAGTTCAATCTGCAGTGAACCCGAATAGTATCAGGAATTAAATTAAAAGAAAAAAAAAGCCTCTTCTCGTTTTATTACTCCCTATAACCTTAACCATTAACAATATAATATACATATCTTTCATTACATAGGAACAATGAACCAAAATGTCCTGCTCCGTAAAATGTTTAAGGATAACTATATAATTAGTATTTGAACAATAAAAGTTATTTTAAATTCGGGGCGTATAATCATCGTAAAATGTTATTTTGTTAGTACTTACCTATACCACCATAATAGATTATTATATGTGTATAAAACACATGCAAGGTAACGTAGTAGGTATTTTAAGATGTGGTTTGGTTCTCTAATCAACAACAAACACAATTATTTTGACTCTGAGTCCTATTGCCAAGTTTATATTATGTACTATTTATTTGTTTAAAAGCCGTTTGGTACATGCATGAAATGGAAGTATATGTTGTTGACAAAACGTAATAATATTTATTCGTATAAATTTATCGCAGATGAATTCTTATCTAATCTAAAATTAAATTTCGCTAGTGCCGTGGGAGCATATGTATTTACATAATTCTCTTTATTATAATGCGCACCCGTTGTTTCCTCGACGACACACCTCGTCTGTAAAAGGTCTTATGTAATAAAGCCTCGTCCCATCATAGAAACGTCGTATCACATGCGGAATTGTTACTCGTTTTAGTTTTAAGCTTTAGTATTATTATTATTATCATTATTACTATTTTTAATTCTTCCCCCCCCCCGCCTCTTTGTCAACGTGAGAACTTTTGAGTGGAAAAAAATAACTCGAAATATATTCCACAAAAGGATGTTATGTAAACACTTGAACACGTCCGTATGTCTTTATGTATACAAATGGCCCTATATGCACAAAGATGCATTAGTTGTCACATCACAAAACATGTGCAGCGCACTTATACGCACCGCGTGACATATGGCTAATAAGCAAAACCCTTCAATGTACGTGCAAATATCCAGAAAATGATGAAGGTATACCCACTGGGAACTCGGGGGATTTTTTATACGGTAAATTATTTTCGTTTTTTTTTTTTTTTTTTTGTCAGCGAATCCTTTATCATTGTTACTTTTTAACCATATTATATCATATGCAGCAAACAAGAGTACAGTTAATCTACACACCAATAGTATGCAGACCAAAGTGAACAAAAGAGTTGTTTGAAACTGTATTAGATTTTAATCCAAAATAACATAATTGGTTTTGCGACATATGGCACATAATAATATGTATATTATACACTTGTCCGAAACATTTTTGTACATTTTTATTATTTATTTTTCTTTCACGCCCACTTTAATGTTTTACGTAGGTATACTTCTGTATATATTTTTTCAAGCACTACAAAACTTTCAAATTATTTAAATGATATATAATTTGCAATATCTACATTTTAAAGTATTATATTATTCGGAGACAAATAATATTACAATATTATTGTCAATACGTATTATTAATTAAAATGATTAAAGTACATAAATAGTAATTTTCTTTTCGTCTAAGATATAATGTTTTACCATGTTTAACTAATAATTGTAATTTATTAGATGCAATATGCAATAAGCAAATACCTATTACAATTTCGTATTTATTTTAATTAAGAAAACCTTAATAAAGATATTATTGGTATGCTATACAGTATACACTATACAGTTTACATATACTATCTATAACAAACATAAATGTTGAGGTGTTAGAATGTTCTATCGATAGGACGAAATCATTTAATTTTTAACCACATTAGTCACATTCATCAACAATTGTAAGATAATATTAAAATAAATAATACTTTGAGAAAAATATACAAGGTATTGTATAATATAAATAAATAAGATATTGTCTGTGAAAAATGAATTTAGTTAATCATACTTCATATATAAGTATACTGCTATGGGGTAAACAATAATGTAATATTAATATTTTTATATGTAATGTATACTGATCTGGCTTTTAATCTTGTGTTATTGATGTTCGAATAAAATGTACCTACACCGATTTTCACTAGAAAAATTTTATTTTGCAGGTGAAATTGTAAAAATAATTCAATACAACTATGAAAATATGAATCATCATTTATAATGAAATAAAGAAGAAAAAAAATAACACTATTTTTTTAGTAGGTATTACTCCTTTAAGGTTTACGATAATATTTTCGTTTTTATATTTTAATTAAAATAAATGTTAATCTATTTAATTTTTGAGAATCACGACGATTTTAAATGTTGACAATGTTGGAACGGTCTCTGATAGAATATAAATAACGAATAGTAATACCTGGGAGCCGGGATGTAGATAAGTAGAGTGGGATATATAGGGGCGAAAGAAAACGTATTATCCATCGATTTTATAGTGTTCATCAGAAAGATCAATATGATTCGCATACAAATCAAATATAATCCAAAAAAATAATATTATGTAGATAATTTATTGTTTTTGAAATTTTTCGACAGTATTTATCCGACGAACGGCTCTAATCCACAGTTACAAGGAAATCCGCATCAACGTGATGTCCAACAACTTGTCAAAACGTACACGCTGTGCACCAATGTGAATCGTGCACAATCACTATCTATTGAATCGTATTTCCAATTGCCGAAAAAAAAAAAATGTTTTTTTTTTCACGTATGCACAATGGCCGAGTCAGAAATCTACCGGTACCCAAAAACCCGCATGCAGATGATTGTTCGAACAAGAAGTCCATTTTGCAATCCTATATGATGTGCTTCACAAAATGCATTCTAAATTGATTTACATAGTATTAATCAAATTAAAACATACACTTTCAAGACGCATAACGACTAACGAGTAAATTATTAGACGCAAAACACGATTTTATTATTAAAAATGTATATTCTTTTGACATGTTCCAATATTATACATAGTATGTTGGATATAATATATATATATTAATTTTTATGATTATTATTGTTATATTACACACCACATTCAAGTTTACCGCAAATAAGATAACCTCGTTAATTAATACTACAACGATTTTGAAACGAATACTACATTTCGGTATTGAAATAGTACCCACCGAAAGGACCTCTATAATGAAACCAAGCCGTTCGTATACCTATACAAATATAACACTGCAACTATTGCTTGTTGAGTTGGTGCATAACTTATACTATACAGTTGGTTTGATTTTCCATGTTATAGTATCACTGTATCAGTATAATGTCCATATTAATAAATATTATGGTTAGTAAGGTAAAAGTTTCTAGGCATTTTGGTAAACGAGAATACATTTACTTGGTTTAGAAATGTTATCTAAACTATATAATTTTGACCATTGGTGAACATAGCTTACTTACATGTTATATATTTTAAAAGTACAAAACTACAAACACAATGCTTAAAATTTATATCACTTTCGATTTTTTTTTTTTTTATCGTCAATTTAATAGATTGATTTTATATATTATAATATATGTATAATTATATTATAGTTTATCAAATATATGCAGTATCTATGTGTTATTCATAAGATGCTTAGGCCCTCACAAATATTATAATATAATATAGTTAAATAAAACAATTTACATAAGAGCTGTATATTTTAATATAATTGTGTAGGCTGATTTAAGTCCCTCGAATAAAAATCAATCGTATAATAATAACGGAAGATGGTAAAAAATTATTAAAAATAATTCCGCGAAATAAAAATCGTTAACGTACTCACTGTACGGTAATATTTTTGTAGAAAAACATTAAAAATTGCACAAATATGACGTCACCACACAACGTTCATGCATGATATGATTTCGTAGAAACTAATCGTAATTTTGCTAAATCAAAAAATGAAATGCAAATAATTATTTTACTTCATACATTTCACGGAATCGTCTGTTTATATTTACATTATGATAATAATTAATTAGAGCACTAAACAAATATTTTTTAGTAAATACACAATTAAGAACAACTGTACGGAACGAGGAATTGAGATTTCCGAAAAAAAAAAATAAAAAAATACTGGCTGGATAAAAATCGTTGAGTTATATTACAATAATCAAACAGATATAGTTTGCGTAGCTTGTGCATAAAATGTGAGTAAAATATATAATTAATTAAAACGATAAATTATATTATTGAATAAAGAGGTATTCAGAGTCCACAGTTAAATCATCATCGCATTTGAACATTTAGTTTACTCGGGCAAACTTCGTACAAGTGTCTTACTACCTACAATAATAATGATTCAAATCCGTTTATTGTATTAATTTAAAACATTGGCGCTCGACTCGTATAACCACCGCCGTTAGGAAATGAGAAAAATGATTTAATAGTAATTTTAGTGTAACAATATAACGACGATTAAAAAAAAAAAATGTAAAATAATAATAGTATACCGGTGGTGGTTTTATGGAAGATTCTCACGACTTTGGTGTATCATGTTGAATGTTTAACAGTTTATTTATACACACACTTATCATGCATATATATATACCTACATATTATCCCCGGTTTGTTATAATTAACAACATTTTGTACAACGGATAGGGTTATTCTAATTTGTGATATGGTTGTTCTGTCCGAAAACACTGGATTTGTTTGAGTTTGTTTCAACACGCACGGCGACTGATAATTTGTGGGGTGCAAAATAACGGTGTGCCGCGTATATGTATCTAACACGCAAATCGCTCGTATATATAACGGTCCGTGGATTCGGAGTTGAAAGTGGATTTTAAGCGTTTTACAAATTAAAACTGATACCCGAAAGCGCATAAATTGTATAATATATTGGTTTAGTGGCACACGCTGTATACCGTTCAGGAAAATGTTTTGGCGTACTTATAAAGTTATAAACGTTGTTCCCCGTCTGTTGCGAGTTAGGTAAGTATTTCTTCTCAAATTTCCGCCTCTACTTCCGTCAGTATTATAATACCTTGAATCGACTGATAGCTTACAAAAGTCTGTTGTCAACATATTTGCCTGAACGAGACATTGGAAAATTAAGATAAATGATGATAAATTAGTACATATAAACTATAAATATGTTATGCTAGACCAAAAACATCCAAATAGTTTTGAATCAAACAATAATCCCACAGAAAGATCAGCAAAATACTTTGGAATGCAGCTTAACTCTCGGTTATACTGGAAACACCATGTTCGGCAAAAAAAATTGTAAATTGAAGAAAAAATACGAAGACTCTACTAGTTAGTCGGACCCCACTCAGAGTTAACTATAGAAAACAAACGTCTACTATACGAGTATGTAGCCATTACAAAACCAATTTGGTCTAACATTGATGTAATACAACGCTGTCAAGACATCACCCTTCGAACCATCACTGCAGCCTACAGGTTTGAAAGAAACGACGCAATGCATCGTAATGATCCACAGTATCAAGTGAAATACAGAGGTTTGCTCACAATCATGAAACAAGGCTAGATCATACCATGCCAATACGATGGCCATTCAACTAATAGATAACTTCGAGGACAGTGGTGAATTCAAGGGGGTGGGGCTCTAGGGGCCCAGCCCCCCTCCCCTTTAGTAGTTATATATTCGTAGTTGCCATAATGATTATAAGTCATCATCCAGACTGGCTATGACTCCGACATACACCTCCGTTTTCGGATAATATAAAACGGTAAAGCGATATTGATGACAGTAATCTTATATGTATTTTATATTTTGTGTTCTATAATTTTAACTACCTATAACACAATATTTAAAAATTCGGGTTCTCCCAAAAAAAAAATCCTAGATCTACCACTGTCCGAGGAAATCTTAAGCGTTTAGAACCTGCATATGACTTAGCTTAAGAAATTAAATTATGATAGGAACCACTTCATTGGAAATGCAACTTCATCAACGTATATAAATTAATATCTAGTATGTAAATGTATACAATTATTAAATATATTTATAAAGACCCTTTGGTCATTTAAATAATAATGTCCCACGGCACAGCATTTAGAAATAAAAATAAAAAACTATAGATAAAATTAAACCTAACATTATAATATTTTCTTAGGTTTGTGAATTCATTTGAGATTTCACTAAAAAAGGTTTGAAAAAAAAATTACAGCATACATGTAAAACCGATCTGAAATAGCGAGAATTTTTAATTCTATCCGCTTGACATCACGCTTTTAAAAAACATTTTGTCGTCGACATTAGTAACAAAGTCAACGACAAATGTTCCTTGGTCTGGACGCGGCTTTATATAATACTCCGAGCTGCTGTTCACAGTCGATTGTGGAATGGTAACTGAAGCGTACTATAGTCTTGATTAGACTGTCGACTGAGTGGGCTCGAAAATCCGTGCACACAAGGTTGTGAAGACTCCGATATCAACGGTTTTTCATACTTATGATCGATTGCATCTTAAGAATCCATTGCTAAGCTATATTTTGCTTCAGCTGAAAAATAATCAAGTATGTCAAAAATATAGTGGTCAATCGTATATGCGTATTTTTTTTTTAAGCGTAACACAAAAAATGTTCATCGAGCAACAGTTATACTCGAAACACCGTACCTTCTTCTTTACACTTCAGTACACGTGGCCACGTAGGTACATACAAAATAATTATGATTAATTTCAAAATTCGATTTCGTGTAATGAGACGTATCATTATTTTATAAATATAATTTAAAAGTATAAATAAATACATAATATTCTATTTGAAAATTATTTATAAATTTTGAGTAGTTGTATCGCGCATCCGCTACCCTGTCGGTCGCAGTCGTAATAATATATTATACAAAGTGTTGTTTCGCGTATTGCAGAGGGCTCAGTTCGTTTAAATACTAATGCAAATACTAGGTGTACAATATCTAAGTGTATATGAAACATTGAAGGGCACAGTGTTGCCGTTGACGAACGTTCAGGATAGACAATATAATATATATAATATAATGTGCATGATACTTATTGATACTATGTAGGTATACGCTTTGGTCATAAAACTCGTTACTTGCACAAACATTGTACACGATGAATACGAACACGGAGTCGAATTCGTTGTACTGAACATGATAATAGTTTTCTATGCAATTCGTATCTTCCGTATTTGCAAGCAATGCAATATTTGAAATGTAAAATAATATACCTTGGTACATAATATTTGTCTTGCGTTCGGATAGCCATGACCGCGCTATTGGTGTACCGCTGCAGGCAGTAATCGACGAGACGCTATTTTTATTATTTCTCTTCGTGTACATAGAGCTGCAGTACTGTTTTCAATTTTCTTTTGCAAACAACTTACGTGCGCGATATAGGTACGTAATATAGGTACGCAATATGTATAGGTTTATAGGACAATGAAAACGATTTCTAGTCTAAAAAAACCAACTGTGGAGTAATGGAAACACGTCATTAAACACGTACACGCGCACGTTTACCCATACATCGATTGAAGAAAATCATAAAAATTCCCTCCTCCATACACTTATATATTTGCAGACGTATGACGAGTGTGTGTGTGTGTGTGTGTGTGTGAGGATGGACGTATGAAGTGTATACATACCGCAATTTCCATACATATATAGTAGGTATACCATATTGTTATGGCTTCTTGACATCCACCAACTGCAGCGCGTATCCACTGTATTATTGTTTTACTGCTTTCGCAACAAGCTGTACACACAGACTCCAGGCTCTTTAAGAGTTTTATTGGTCCACCGTCGGGATGGAAGTTTTTTTGGGTAATCTTTTGAATATGTTATCTGCGGGTAATAAAAACACGCTATTAAAGTTTCATTGTTCTAGTTTATTTATATTTACAAACGCCGAGGACAGAAAATCCCCATTTAGTGCCGACAGGGGACCAAGAGCAACACAACGAATTTCGCATTCCATAACGTTATCTGCTGAATTGAACTAAATTAAAGGTTATAACCAGATACTAAACAATATAATATATAGTATATACGATATGATAAACACACGTGTATATAATGTACCGTTAAAACTGCGTTATATTTGTATGCGTGCTACGCGATTACCAGTTGGAATTCGGATATTCGCACACTGTATTTTGATTTACATGCATATTAAAAAAAAAAAAAAAAAAAAAAAAATAGTCAAATTATAAAGAAATACAACTTATGTTTTTCTTCAGGTTTATTTTGACGACTCGAAAATTAATAACCAAACAGGTAGAATTTATTATTAACTTTGTGTGCGCTGTTATTGCAGTTTTACTTAAACACGTATACGTGTTTCTGATAAAAGATGTAGGCTTAATTAAATTTTAAAATATAAATAATGTAATTTACCGCCCATAATATACTATCGACGATAAATTTTTATAATCAGTTACGGTTATGTTTATTCTATTGTATATTTGATTTTTGGTGCGTATATAATACACAAACACGTTCACATTCAACTGACTCGTTTTACTCTTCTCTCGCCGTTTAACAATATTTAAACAACGAATTATTTGCTTTTCAACATATTAGGTACGGGGAAAAAAAATCCAGTTCATCCACGTAAATTTAAGAAGCTGAATTTCGTGACGTGTGACTAATCACAATAATAATATAATGATATTATAGCATGTACACATCGGATGCCAACGTAACGCATATAGGTGCGGAAACATTATTGTGCGTTCATCATACTAGTTACATAATGTACCGTACGGGTTTCAATATCGGCGAGAAAATTATGAATTTGAAAAATAAAAGGGGAAACAATAAAAATGTATGTACAATATACAAAACTTTTGTTTACACCTGTTATAGCGTGCGTGCAGGAATGACCCCGTTGATTATGTGTCGATTCCCATGCACCCACTATCTCGGGTTTGAGCGTTGTATGTGTATGTGTGTGTGTGTGTGTGTGTGTGTGTGTGTGTGTGTGTGTGTGTGTGTGTGTGTATGTGTGTGAGTGTTTTGAGCATTTGTCAGTACAACCTCCGCACTGCGGAGGAAATAGTTTACCGTTGATTGATTGCCATACGGCTATCCCTAGCGCTCCGGACGCCTTTGTATATCGTATACGGCATGTACGAGTAAAACACCACCCTACACGCATAATATAATAATAATTGTACTCACTGTATACATCCATAAGCGCGTGTACAACACTACACATACATGATACATATATACGGTTGCGTTTTTCCCACGGGCTTGCCGAAAACTGCGTGTAATTATCGTCGTGGGTGCACTTATATAATATACTCGTATATATATATATATAATATTACACTCGCGTATAAACATCAATGATGATAATAATACCGCACACTGCAGGTTATTGTCACACGGTGAAAACAATAATATTATATTATATTATTAATATATCACACGCGGAATACTATATGTGTATACTATGTACGTTATTATAGTATTGCACCGCGATGATATTGGTAAACCGGAACACGTCCGATGTGAATTGTTTGCGTACACCAGTCGGGGAAAGGAGTCCGATGCGTACAACCAGATAACCCTTTTTTTGTCGCTTCCTGCGACGCAGATGATGCCGATTATATTTCCGGTGCACCGGCGGCTCGGAGTATCCAATGTCCTGCAATACCCACGCTACCGCGGCCCGGCCGCAAGAAAGGGTGAGCTGCAACGCGAACAATACCGGACGTTCGGTTAAGTTGCACGTAAATATATATATATATATATATATATATATATATAGTATAGGAATTCGCGACCGTCACATGCGTGTAGGTGAAACACACAATATCGAAACATTCGTTAAAAGTGTAAATAATATTAGTATATGCGTTTTGTACCGGAGATAAACGTGTGTGTATTAGAAAGACCGTTCGTTATTATAACGCGAGAACACGCAACAATGATAATATTATATATCTTTAAAAACCTACGACTTTTCGCGGTGCAGCGTCTGCAACAGATTAATATAAACGAGTGAAAACGTAAAACATTATGAGGCCATGAACGCGTGATGAGGAAAACGCGCAGCGAAGCGGATTACCTATATGTAATAAAAAATAAATTGTACTGAACTTAAGTGATCTACGATGACGAATAAAAAAATAAAAAATAAAAACGGTCGTTGCGAATGTTTGGAAAATTAATTCGTAAACGTTTAAATCGAATTACATATAATATACGATTCCAATTAAAGTTTATAAGTAATATAAAATTCAAATATCTGCAGTTTTTTATATACCTAAACTCTCAAGATCCTCGATAGGAATTTAAGCATGGAAAATGCACCTGCATTTTTATTATTTTATAATCGAAACTCACAATAAGTATAATAAAATTGGTGTAAATATTTATTTGATTATTAAATTATATAAATATATTTCAACACTATCTAATGTTACTTACTTATAAATGTTTGCTGACAATGAAGTATACGTATAATAAATTACCAAATTGTACTAAAAATCCATAGAAGTAATCAATATTTTTTCATCGTTCTAATTTAATTGTTTTTATTGGTGCTTATAATAGACTATAAATATACATAATAGTAAATTATAGTCTTATTTAAAATATTTTGCACATATTTGAAATGCAGCAATCCGAATTGTTATATTTTCTACTGCACTAATTACTGTGTTCAACTAATTTAACAAAATTAGATTAATAAAAATTCTCAAATATTTTATATCATGCTTTATTCTGTAGGATTTGAAAAATAATTGTTATAGTTTATAACTATATAATGTATGTGCTGTATTCGTAACAATGTGTAATATATAATATATACACATTCAAACTAATATAATTGTTAAGATTTACGAGTACTTGGTACGTCATTGAGTTGTTATTTATAAGGGACTTATCGAAATAGTAACTAAGGCCCTTTTTATTAGACTGAACCAATTTATTTTATTTTGGTGGGATTTCAGGAGATAAGAAACCGTAATGATATGCAGAAAAGTTGACTTTGAAGGGGTGGTCGGAAATAATATGGAAATCGCTCTGCAGTGAAGTGTACTTAAATGTCGACGTCTGACAAGGGAAAGGTATATATAAGTAAATTGTATAGTAGGTATATCGCCCTAACCTGTTCTGAGAGCCAACGAGATCCAAAGAAATGAAAAACATTTTCAGCTTAACTTAATATGAACCCGGTGTGGTTGGGTTCTATGTGTTTTACTCCAAATGAATAATATAAAATTATACAACGTTCATCAATTTAATTAACAATTTTCTCGGTGTTTTATATAATTTACCGTAATTATACCGCTAAAGATATAAATATATTACGCACATTATGTGTGTGTGTGTATATGTATGTAATATACTAATATTATAAAACTTATTGTATTACTCGGTGTTGTTCGTACTTGAGGATTTTTTTTTTTTTTATATTGTACTATAAATAAAGTTGTGCGCACATATTTCATCTGTAAGTTGTGCCATCCTCGTAATTCCCCTGAGCAATTCGTGACAGGTTCATTTAACAGGTGCACAGGATATACATTTTACACCCCGTGCGTACATTAAACACACAGCCAGAATCCCACGCGAGCTAATGTTTCTAGGGCCCCGAATTTGTGATGATCACATGCGGTAGTTATCGATGATGATTGATTCGCTGTTAAAGTTCACACAGGATATGATGTGCAACCCTAAATATCACTAAAAGACCTGTGGGACACGACGCACATAAAAAGCATGTGTGCGGGGTGGATAATAATATTCTAAATTTATGACGGAACTCTTAATGAAATGTAGGGCTGTCAAAACATTGAATGACGAATTAATAGGGTAAAAAAAAAATGAATTATTTTTTTTCGATAGCAATATAATGATTTTAAATAATATTATACTATATAGTCATATAGGTGCACATAATATTATTAACAATAATCCCAGCCTGATTAAAAATCTAATTTATATCTATATTTTATTTTATAAAATAATATTGACTGACGACTGTGCATCATATAAATTACACCTTTTAAAATTATATATATTTTTTTTATGACCATTTTAGAAAATACTATATAATTATATTCATATTACATCGTACCAAGACAATGAAAACTAAAACGTCTATACCTACGAGCATTTAAATAAAATATAAATATAAATATCCATTAACAATAGCAATAACAATAATTACAGTTATAGTATTTTGAAAATAACACTTATTTTTCCAATTCGAGCAACCATTATTAGTGCGCGTCTTTTTCTATATAGAGCGGATGTCCTTTATGTGCCTTCGGGGAATGAGTGTTGTATTGTACATTTTTCAACAATTGGTTCATTGTTTGCACCGTTTCGTCGGCTTCACATAATACTGAATTGGTCAAGTTCCATTTGACTACTATCAGGTGATTGGGCGCTTTTCTTGACCGCACCGAAAACGAAAAAACCTGGAAGCATACTATTGAATCTGGTTTTCGGATTTTCCTTGTGCGTCTAATATGTATTATTTCATTGCTATGCGGCCATTCGAGTTTTCGCAATTTTAGCCTCACCGGAGAAGGTAGGTTTTTTATGTCATCGTCAATAATTGGTATATTGGGTGAATCGTAGTATTTTCTCCAAATCTCTTTTGTTGCCACTTTCAGTTTCATTTGAAAGCCAGATACGATAATAAAATGGAATAAACAATTAGTTATGTTTATAAATTTCAATTGGAACTAGTATATATTTTATGCCTGCAAGATCATTATGTATATAATATATTATTGTATTATAACAGCTTTTAACACTATATTTCACATTCAGATTAAGTTTTACTGAGCCTTGAGATAATAAAACAGTTAACTGCAGTAGGCATATTATTTAAAAGCTAATTTATTTTAGATTATTCTCGTTTTCAACTACCTTTTATCCTCATATTGTTATTGTTTTTATTTTTATTTTTCTTGTTGATCTCCGTTAGATTTTATTAAATTATTTCTTTGAAATAAATGCTACTCCTTTGCCCTAATATTTGGTGCATATAATTTACAAAATTAAACTTATGGAAATACATTGCAGTATAAAATATAACATTTATTTATATTGGTTATAAAATATGAAAACACTGCATGCAGTCGATGCACTTAATTGGGTGTTTAATAATAAACCATATTACGTTAAACGTTTATGGTGATAGTTATACTGCACTATTTGTAGTAACGTCTGTGTTCGTATTATATCGTTGGATGTATTTTTTTTTTTTATTCAATTTCCAGTTACGCTTTTATTACATCATTCAAAATTATTAATATCCGTATTACCATCAACTTTAGAACAATATAATATACAGTGTATTTCCTTTTAAAGGTTACACTAAATAATTCTGTCCAGTGACATCGGATTAATATGCGATTTTTGAGAGGGGATAGGGAATACATAAATACACATTTCTTGGTGATTATTACATTTTTAGATCTTGTTGTGTGCGCATGCGCAATACAACTTGCATTTTTTTCAATGGCAACAGGTATTTTAAATACTAAATTCTGATAGAACGAATTTTTTTAAGTCGATTTGGTCCTTTTTACCATAGCTCTAAAATCAAAATTGACCAAATGGCAACCAGCCAAAGTTTCGATTAAGATTATTGAGTTTTCCAACAATCATACTAGAATTTTTTGAATTATTATGAAATTTTAAGTATTTTTTTTTTTTTGTTTTCGTAGGCTTGCAGATATTATTAAATCATTTAAATTTAATTTTGAGGAATTAATTAACTTAAATTAGACGTAAATATTCATTTACTAAGAAAAAGTTAAACAAACTGATATGATTTATTTCTCATAACTTCTTAATAGAAATGATTAAAATTATAAAAAAATTGTGTTAATTATTGTAATCGTTTTTTTCCATAGTAAATGAACTATTATTTACGTCTAATTGAGGTTAATTAATTCCTCAAAGTTAAATTTAAATGATTTAATAATATCTGCAAACCTACGAAAACAAAAAAAAAATACTTAAAATTTCATAATAATTCAAAAAATTCTAGTATGATTATTGGAAAACTCAATAATTTTAATGGAAACTTTCACTGGTTGCCATTTGGTGAATTTTGATTTTAGAGCTATAGTAAAAAGGACCAAATCGACTTAAAAAAATTCGTTCTATCAGAATTTAGTATTTAAAACACCTGTTGCCATTGAAAAAAATGCAAGTTGTATTGCGCATGCGCACACAACAAGATCTAAAAATGTAAAAATCACCAAGAAATGTGTATTTATGTATTCCCTATCCCCTCTCAAAAACCGCATATTAATCCGATGTCACTGGACAGAATTATTTAGTGTTATATTTAAAAGGAATCACACTCTATTGTACCCATATACTTACACAATTATTTTTGGTGAAACCCTGTTGTTCTCAAGTTGAAATGCACAAATGCACAAACGATTGCAGCGACGTCTAGTGGCAGCGTCCACGTAGGTGTTACAAATAATTATATGACAATGGGATCCTTGTGTTCTAAAACCAATGGTATTAATTATGCTTAAGACCTATCTTAATTAATAAATTATACGTGCACACATGCGTAGGTGTTCGTGTAAATACCAAGTTACTCATATATTATCACATTACTCACCGGTATTATTATTCAACCATGTTATATATAATATATGTATATATTACAACACAATCACCCTCCGAACGTCACCAAATACAATTACGCGTGGACGATTTAGATCAAATAAATCGTATTATACTGCTTTATATAGTACACATATTATTATACGACGCGGTGTCGTGATACCATAAGTCTACCGCATATATTATCTTTACGAGAATATTTTTATGTTTTCACTTTTCGAGATAATTTGTTCTCGTGTACACACATGCACGCAGTAATGGCCGCCGCTTGTTATTATGGTGTATGTTTTCGATTTGATTTGACGCCACGTACTATAAAAATAAATAATATACAAGTCAATGGCAGTCTATCGAACTATCTACTCACGTTATTATTTATATTATTATCGCAGTACGTTCGTATACACACGAATAATATACAATATTTTCCACGACATAACAACGGTGGATATCAATAATCTAATCTATAACGGCGTGTCTTGTATTATACGGTTTTATTGGTGGTTGCTCGGTTTATACAGAATGTTTGTGTATTATTATGCGTTTATATGACCGGATACATTTTTACTGGGTTACTAACGGGAATTGATATTATTTTTTTCATCGCATTTTCCGTGTACTTCATGCAATTATTATACGTGCCCCATGCGATCCGCCGATACGTAAGCCGAGATTTGCGGTAATCGGTCCGAAAACAATAAAAATATACACAAATTAATCGTTTTCGGTTTCAGAATTCTCTAAATGATCACAACGACCAATACAAAAACAATAATAATAATACATTACAGTATATTATACTCGTATATCTGTTGTAAATGATTTTAGATTCTGAATGGAGTGATGGAATCTATTGGTTTTACAATGATGTGAGTTTTTTTTTTGTGCCTGAGGATACGAGTTTTGGTAGTAAAAATGCTTCGATTTTCTTAAACAGCAACTTTTCTAAAAGGGAAGTGAATGTAGATGGTATTTGGATGAGTCAAAAATGCAACTTTTTCAATACTTTTTAAACAACTCAAAAAAAACAATAAAAAAATTACGAGAAAACGGGAAATTTTACGCAAAATCACATTTTTACAAAATACATTTTTTTAAAATGCTCTAACTCAAAAACCAAAAACCGCAACAACTTGAAATTTTCACCAAATCTTTATATTAGCGTTCTCTATACATGGTTAAGTTTTCAAAGTATTTTGACATATTTTGACTTATTTATAGACATTTTAAATTTTCGATTTTTGTAAAATTTTTTTTTTAAACATCTATAGAATTTAATTAGCTGACCTAAAACTTTTGAAAATTTAATACAAGGTTTATAATAAGTTAAAATTATTGTTACTGAAATATGTCGGCAATCGTTTTTATAATTTTTTTTATAAGCCCATAAAGCTCAAATTTGTATAAAATGTGTCAAAACCACGATAATTTGCAAGTTATTTTGTAGATAAAAATTCATAAAATTTTTTCTGTTTATACTTAAGGTTCAAAATTTTAACATTAGGTTGTCCATAAGCTAATCTTCAAAAATATATAAAAAAAATTTCTACCAGGCTTTAAAAAAAAATTTTATGACCGTTTGAAATTTAAATTTTTACGAAATTGCATTATAATTCAATTTAAATATAAAACACTATATTATTATATACACATTTTTGACAAACATATTACCTCCGTTCAGAATCGTTATTCGTATACAATGATATCTATCATTGCGTTCAAATTTAACAAATCCATTGTAATAATCTATAAAATATCCTATAAAATATCCTATAAAAATTCTTTAAACGAGGTGCACTCCACCCCAACTGTACAGCAAAGCGAGGCCCACCCGTTTTTTTTTTTATGATTATAGAAAAAAAAAGTCAACGGCAACGTTTAATATACGATACGAGTTCCATAACACTGTTAACAATAATAGTAGATAGTATCTACTAAATACCTGCAGCGTAAGCTATTTTTTTTTTTTGTTAATTACACTTTTTGTTGACTGTTTTCATAATTTTTATTTAATTAATCGCGTACATACATTTACACATGAGTATATTGATTTATTTAACAAGTTTAACAAGTATAAGTAACTTACGTATAAACATAATAAGTGCAGGTTTAATTAATAAGTTTAAAAATACTATTTACTATATTTATTTTTTAAACTAATATGAAAAAATATAATATATGTCAGATACATATTACGAGATAAACCTATGCGATAAATCATCAAGAGAACACAACTTGTATAAAGAATATATTATATTTTATAGTATAAATGTAGGAAATAAGTCTCCTGTTTAGTTGATGGCAAATAATTAAATGCATTTAATATATATATATATGTATAATGTTATATGCATAAATAAATGCATTGTTTTTCAAAAATTATTGTATTTAAATTAATATATGCTAAATAACCTATTTAATCCCTTATTGATTTTTTTCTTTTAAATTTCAATTTTTGTACACATAAATTATCATCATATATTTAATTTAATCAAAATATTATGATATTACTGATTTACTTCCACTATTAATACATTTTATGCATTGTAATTGTATATATTTCTTCTTATATTACATTTTATATATCATCATATATTTAATTGTTGTCTTTTAACCTTGAATTGAAAAGTCATTTCATTTATAGACTTGAATTCTAAAGCTATATTAGATACAAAGTAAAAGCTCATTAAAAAAATAATAATTGGTTTCTAGTTTTTAAAATGAATAAAATGCATTTTTGACGTAATTTCTGCACAGAACCGCACCACAACGGTTTCCTACTACGCAGTAGTACAGTAGGTGTTGTCTGATGAAGATCGTAAATTATTTTAATCTAAAAAGCCAAAACACTTTTCTACAAAACGAAATGCGCATTTTGAGGTCATGGACGTGGTTAAAAAAAATTAATTCCGAGAACGCAGAATCATCCACGCAGAATTTAACATAAAGGGAGAAACCAAACCAGAAACACATTTTTATCAAAACCAACAAACAATATCAAAGAAATAAGTGAGTGATTTCTCATTATTTTGATCAAATTTCCAAGTTATAGTCAATAAACTATTCATTTTTATATTTAAAATTTATTTTCATGTTGTATGATAAAATTTGAATATTATATTAGTTTTATTAAGATTTTTTGATCAGTTAAATTTTTATGGATTAAGTAAATAAATACATAAATTGTAAATGTATGTAATATTTATTAGCCTTAAAATGAGTAGGTAATAAATAAGTAATAGTTAACTCTAATAGTTTTAAGTTTCAACTTAATAAATGATAAGTAGGTACTATAAGGTTTTAAACATTATACTCGATTACCGCGCAATGCGTATTAAGTATACATTATGTTGTCTATAGTAACAGTACCCATTTATATAAGAACATGTTAATTTTATTTTAATCACACTTCACGTTTTCAAAATATATTGGATTTTGTATTGTGATCGTGATTTATATTCTGGCCATTGACCAAAAACGTAGGTATATATTCTTGAACAATCGCGTCGAAATAACATAATAATAATAAAATTATGTCATAAGTGAACCATTTATTTTCGTAGTCAATAGATAAATAAAGACCTACGGACGTGAAAAAAACTTATAATATTATTATTACACACCGCGCGCGAGTCAACCCGTATCGTATTTATAATAGCTTTAGCTTTATAAGAAGCACTATGGGATAATGTAGTATAACGTACACGCGACTAGTGTGCTAATAATAAGTGCACATAAAATATCATCATCGTTGTGAACGATGGAGTAGTAGTTTACATAAAATCTAAGTATATAATACGTACTATATTCTATATAATATATTGTGTAATACACGATCAGAATTAATATTTTTTACACTTTAAACGCGTTTGACTATACATAATATGTAGTGTAATACACGAGGTATGATAATAATTAATATTTTATACACCATCGATATGAAAAAATCATCGTATGATCTTCGTTCATTTGTCAAACATAATATCATGATAAAGATGCGGTGTATTAACATTTACGTGTATAGAGGGATGAGTTAAATTAAATGTAAGCAATGAGACAACATATACGGTAACTTACACATAATAACGGGTAAACATTTGCATGCGTAGGCGTACGACCATAAGCGAAAACAAATGCAAAACATCTTTGCGCATGATTTTTCGCTTGTTCGACGTGGTGTTTTTTTTTCTTTCTTTCATTTCGGACTTATAAAACGGTTTTCGTTTTCAAAATCGAACCGTTGCTCGTCAGTAGTCGTCTTCGTAACGCGTAAACTCGCGTTAAGTATATCATATATATATATTATATCTATATAACATAATACAGCCGGCGGGGATGCGTTTAGAAACGATCTTAAACGCGCGTCGAAAACCGAATAAAATGTTGTCAAACCTTCGGAAACACGATTTATATCGTTACGCATGTACCCACACAATGTGTATAAGAGTACCTACTATGTATTATATATATATATATACACACACACGGGTACACGTCGAGTTGGTCGTTATCGCGAAAATGGACTGTATAGAGAAGAAAAAAAGTGGCGAAAAAAGAAAAAAAACCGAAAAAACCTACGAAATCGATGTGAATCGGACTCGCTACCGTTGATGATCATTGGCTTCGGAAACCACCCCCGTATCACTGATGTAACCAATATACAATATATATATATATATATTATATTATACACGTACATCGCATATATTATACGTAATACGTAAAATGTATATATACACGAGCGAGAGGCATACCTGTCTCGCGTGGACGCTTACGATATTACATATCCGTTTTTTTACAATGTCCCTTGCTATACATATACCCCTGGGCACACCTCTCCTCATCTATACATATATTATACTTATATATATATATAAATACGGACGGACCGCGGTAATAACGGTTAGGGGTCGGACCGCAATGTACCAGGAGAAGTGGTGGTGGTGTGACGCATTGTCGGGGAAAGGGATGGTTATATACGTGTACAGGGCAAGGGGAATGTGTGTAATTTCGTCGAAACGACAGAACTCGCGGCGGCGGGGTGGCGTGTTGCATGTTGTGTTATGGAAATAAATAGCTTTCAATCGACGAGCAACTGCGGCGGCACAGTCCGTGTCTACTGGTGGTAGTTCCGCGTGTGTATATTATATATATATATGAATATACAGTGAACACGACGACGTGTAGAGCGGTGGCGGCGTGCGTGCGAATAGGGATCGCGGCGGGGAAGTACAACCCTCCCCTCGCCGTAATAACACGACCCTTCACGCCGGTGCATACACCGCTGCTCACCCCTATCTCCCTCACACACACACCCTCGAGGGGATATATGGGGGATGGTTTCGCGTTTGCGCGAACGCGCTCCCCTACCACCGAAACGGCGTGTACGCGCATGCATGTGTGCGCGCGTGTGTGCGGACGAATGTGTATACACAAGGCGCGCACGACCGTCCGCCCGCCCGTCCGAGCAGCCACTGCCGCACCACCATCAAGCAACAGCGGGGCCGCAACAGGCGCCGCCGGTGGTGGCGCGCGGTGCGCGCGCACCCAATAATAATCACCCCCTTCGATAGGGCGACACCCCCGTGGCGCGCGACCGGGTGGTGGGGTGCGGAGGCGACCGCAGCGTCTGCAACGGCGGCGGTATAAGTGCCGGCCGCCAAACATTTCCAAACGCACTCGCGTACCAAACACTTCGTCTAGTCGCTTCGGTGCTCCTCTTCGCGCTATCTCTTTTCTTTTTTTTTCTCTCTTGATCTGTCCTGTCTATGTCTGCCTGTCCGTCTATATATCTATCAAACTCTCTCTCTCTCTCTAGCTAAACTTAATTCACTACCGTCTTATTTCCTCCATCCTAAGAGTTTATGGTTTTTTTTTTTTATTTATTTTGTTTTTCTCTATAATTTAATTCTTGTTTTCCTTCCCCCTCGCGCAGCATCGACAAGACGTAATAATATATTATTTTACGTACAGGCTCTCGAAGAGCACGACACAACCCGTCCGGACGAATTTTCGGTTATTTTGTTTTTTGTATTATTTTTACCCCCAGAGGAGACCGCGTCGCCCGCGTGCAGTGCGCGTGTGATTGACAATATTACCATAACTCTTGTACGGTTCGCTAAAATAAAACGAGAAAACATCATGTTCGGCTTCCGTCAGTAATCTCTGCCCGTCCGCGTAACTGTTAAAATTTATATATACGTCCGTCGTCGCCGACCAGCACGCGCGCCCCATCACCGGTCCGAAGGATCTCGGATGACGGATTGGCCATGCCCCGGTGCCTGATGCCCAAGAAGTGGAAGACCGCGGTGGCCAACGAGTGTTCGTGGGACTACGACAGCAGGCGGCCGTCATCGCCGCCGCAGCACCCGGCCAAGAGCAGCAGTCCGCAATGGGAACCGCCGGTCACCGTGCTGTTGCAACATCACCACCAGCACCACCTTCAGCAGCACCACCATCACGCGTGGGGACCGTCTAGCCCGCCGGCCGGAGCCACTGCACCCAGCCCGCCGCCGTGTTGCACCGGCACAGCTTTTCACTATCTGACCGGTAAGTCCGTTTTTACGGCGTTCATTAACTATCCGAAATATTATACTTGAAATACCGCAATTATTGTTATCGTGCAGTTCTATATTATATGATGTCTCGTAAAATGATCATTTTCTTTTTTCTACGAACCCTCGTGTGCCATAACTTATGTTGTTGCCACGGTTGTTTGGTGTGTAATTTAAAATAAAATAAAATAATTATAAGTACGGTTCATCGTTGATATCGTGTTATTTTTCGGTCTGACGACGGTAATGTGCGCACGTAAGTCGCATAAAATTATTGCTCATTTATTTTCCCGCTCTGTTCCAATTTGTAAAACATACTCAAAACGTGAGCTGGGGAAAAAAAAACACGCGAAACACGAGTCGTCCGCATGCTTGGAAATAATACGTCAACGACGACGAAATATGTTCTCGAAATATGTATTATATTTTTCCGTAAAGACTTTTTCACTGCCAAGGGAAAATGTTTCATTTTAAATTGTTTTCCCGATAACAATGATAATAATAATTCGCATCGTGTTTAAATGTACATTTTCTTTGTTGACGTAATAATATTATGCAGATAATAATGCACACAACCAAAATATATAGTAAATCCAAGACTTAAACCATATCATTTATTATTCATTTTCTGTTCAAAAAACTTTATTTTTATATACCTATATTATATAATATCAGTAGGTATAAATGCAATGAATATTTCCATAATAAAATAGGTATAGTTTTGAATACGTTTAAATAATAAATCCAATAAATCATAAAAAGAATAAAACGAATATTTTTAAAATTAAAATATATTTTATTGTAAATAACTGGTATCTTTACTCAAATTTAAATCAAGTATTAAGTAAACGTTATACATTTTAATTTAAACAATTGTTACGCGTTGATAAAGCCTTTTAGTAAACAAATATTATACACCGTTTTTTCTCTAAAGTTGAACAAGCTACTTTTCATTCTTTAATTATACGTATTTTTCTTTTTTTTAATCAGATTTCAGACATAAAAAAGTATAATTAAGTAAAGTTTAAGGGTGAAATAATGATACATTAATTATTTTACCATAGATTATTCTGAAACAAACGACTCTGTCCATGTTGCGGAACTATAATTTCTATAAGATTTCGCTTAGAAAGCATTTTATTATTCGCTATAAGTAAACCAAATTTTCTTTTCATATTTTATACAGAAATGAAATATTGAAAGAACCACTGACCCTTGAAATCAATTTTGATTACATATTCATATTTTTATATTACTCTATCCCCAATATTATGAAGTTTATTGAACGAATTTATTATAAACCCTATTGGATAACGTTCAATATTGGTTTTATTCATGAGTCAAAACTGTAAACATTAAATATCACGGTGTTAATATTCCTATTTAATCTTTTATAATACTCTATGGGTAATCTAAAAAACATCTAAGTCCGTGTTGACCTATACATTTTAAAAATTCTAAAATTTGCTTTATTTACGAACAAATAATAATAATAAAAAAAAGCCAAGACTTTTAAACGTAATAATATTATATATATCACGCTCGCACATAATATTATATCCGGGCTTTAAACGAAATAATAACAATAACAAAACGAAAACAATGAATTGATTTAAAATATTGTTTAAAGCTTTATCATTATCCCTCGTATTTTCGCATATTTCTCTAACTGTCTCTCTCTGTCTCTCTTTCTTTCCACCACCGCAGCAGCGGACCGGATACGGAGAAGGGTGTTTGTGTGTGCTTGTGCGTATAGTGTATACATATATATATATATATATATATATATATATATGCATTACAATATACACTTTTATATATGTTATTGACAAACCGTTTAGGTTTACAGCGGGTCCCATTTGGCAACAATATAATGTTGAAAATAAACCGAATCCGAAATCCGGGGCGATACGCGTACAGATAATATGAACCTGCCTCGTATACGCGCGTGTTGGGTAGGATAACATGAGATATGAGCCGTATATTATACAGCAGGCGAGCCGCGGGTAGACGGCGCGAAGGGCGAATACGCCAATCGTAAAAACGGTTTTTGCACCTATATAAATCGTGAAGCCCGCGAACGCAATCGAAACTATATTATATTATTATATACGCCGACGTATATATGACGATGATTTTGCCACAAGGCACGCGTATACGATAGTATTACATGCACCGAGCCGTTGACGAAGTAAAAGGGTAAAATCTACGTGTAAAAACTCAATTTAATCTCTCAATAAAGACAAAAAAACGTATTCATATACAATAAACACAACATTCCATTTGATTATAAATCACTCATCACCAAAATTACGTCATGAAACACGTCGTACTCGTGCTCATACAACGCGTATACCCACCATAGGTATTACCATTGATTATAAATGCAATTATATTATTATAATATTATATAATATTATTATATTATTATGAAATTACAATAGCATTTATAATCAATAGTATTACGCTCCTATTTATTCGCACACACATCGCGCACGTATACCTTTCATGGGCATTACACCCCGTGTTTCTATTACAGGTTGTATGTACTCATCATTTATAATAACACTATGTATACACATAATACATGTATATGTGTATCGATAAAAAAATAATTATGGATGAAATCATTATGTGGCATCATTTATTGGTCGGAGATATCGGTTTTAGAACGGTGTTTTTCCCCCCAACCCATTTAATAGCACTTTTTTGTGGATTATTCCGAGCGACGAAAAAAAAGCCGCAGCCGCGGTTGAAGTACGAAATTATCAAGGGAGATCAAAATGTAACCGCACAAGAACTTAATTTTCCACTAACGTGCTGCAACGTGTACGGATGTGTATAGACTTTTAACCCATCAAGTCTTTCGTCCACAGTTCATGTATCCGCTTTTCCCGTCGTACACTCACTCCTCGTATATAATAAACTTTAATATTTATGTCGAAAAATGTCGCTTAAAAGTTACGACACTATTTTGTAACAGCGGTTAGTGGTTACCATATTATTATTATTATTATTATTATTATTATTACTATGTTACCAACGGTCGCCGGACAAAGTTTATGCGATCAAATCGACAAAACCGCTGTTATTACTGGGCTCATCGTATATATATATTATTTTGATACTACGGCGGCACTAGTCCTTTACGTAACACCTCGTGGTCCATCGAATACCTGCGGTGTACGCAGGCATTATTTCAATTAACCTAATAATATACTATGGTTATCGTTGTATTTATTATGCGCGCAACGGGGATGTAAAATTTAAGCACGCGACGTTCACGCATATATTATACGTATAATGCAAATGTATAAATCTAAATTTGTTCACACGTTTCACGCGTAACCTTTTGTCTGAACGAATTGCATTTTTATCAACGTTTTAAAGATATTAATATATAACATAATCAGGGGTGTATAAAATAGAAAGAGAGAGAGAGAGAGAGAAAACAAAATGGTATTATTTATTTCATGTTAACGATTAGCGAAACGATAAAATTATTCCGTTCAACGTATGTAAATTCGTCTTGAGCGCGATTTTAACATAAAGTGCGCTAAAGAAGAATTACTACTACGAAAAAAAAAAAAAAATTAAAGGGATTGCACTTGATTTGCATTCAACGGATGGCGTTATGGTAGTCTTATTAGTTTTTAAAATAAATTCTCGTTTATTATGGGATTTCGCTTATCGAATTTATACAACGAACACTACTGCCGATTGTAATATAATATAATATATATTTAACATTTATCCGATATATCATATAGTTTAAATTTTCCAATATTTGACAACAGCTTCGTCCTTTTTGTTGTGTACATTTATAATATATAATATATTATAAATAAATAAAAATGTACTATATATTTTTTTTATAAACAGCCATTTGTTTCAAATATTGTTACGAATAATTATCATCATACAAATAATTGCAAGCGAATCGATAAAGAAATACGTATGTATACATTTTCAGCCAGTATGTATTGATATTATCAGTATTGCAACGATATAATAGTATACGGTTAGACCTGCTATAATGCAATAAAATTAATGTGATACCTATGGTGCATAACTTACCAAGAGATTTGTTCGAGAACCGTATGTATATTATAATATGCGTGTGTGTACAAAAAACGACTTGAGACATGGCAAAGTTATTACCATCGCAGAAAAGCGATATATTTCCTCTTCGGTGATATACATTTCGAGTTTATTTCTTGGATTGCGGCCAGTAGGAGAACTAGAGGGGTGGTGAAAGGGACACTCTTCATCCAAACACTGTTATTACTTTATAATCTAATATTAAATTTGTCGAATTTATATCGACGTTGGATTGTAAATCGAACATTGTTATTGATTTAAAACAATGAATTGGTATGACCATTGTACCGTATACTCCGTATGGTTGGGAGAGAAAGCGGCAAGGATAAAAAAGAAGAAAGTAACTACGTGTAAGAAATCAGAAAGTAGCTAAAACAATTAGTCCCGTCGGACCGGCAATCGAGACCCCTATAGGCTATAACAATATCCGGGCGATGATGTTCTATCACTGACCTTTAATCGATGGCACTGTATATTAATCCGCACTATTTTCCTACTCCTTTATTAGTTGCTAACATATAATGCAAACATCAATTTAAATAAAAGACCATAGGTAGCTAACCCGTACCTAATTACGTCTTACATTAAATCGTGAAATCTTAGGAACATAATAATATTAAAGGCTTCCCACCCCGTAGCCGAGATCTAGATCCGCGTACGTAGAATACAAATACTGTAAACATTGAAATCCGGGACCTGTTGTCTGGAATGAAAAACGTTTAGTTCACATAATCCGGTCGCGTCCACGCGATTCCGAATATTATATAATATACTGACCAATCCCGGGAAAACCCGTCGATATAATTATCTCCGGTCTCGCGAGACATCATCTCGGAAAGTTTTTAGATTTTTCGCTACACGACACATATTATTATATATATGTATTACGATGATGATATTGGTATTAAATCGCCAAATCGGAAAACGTACGTTGGTCGTCGTATATCCGTTTGTTTTGAGGAAAAACATTTTCCTTACAGGAAAAGAAAAAAAAAACGAAAATAGGTAAGTCGTTGTATCAAAGCGGTGGATGAGCACGCCTGCCTATATACGTTTGCATTAGCTAATGGATTCTTTCTTTGCACGCGTCGCGCGACGCACATGCACGGCCGCCGCCGAACAATCGGAGCGGAAGAACTGTCGGCGGCGGTGGAATATTTCCCCGAGCAGAAGAGATAACATTGACGGGACTACACGCACACATATTATGTATATAGCCATTGCTGTCCTATATATATATATATATATATATATATATATATATATGCAAGAATACATAGGGCTAGTGCGGTGGTAGGAGAAGGTTTCAGGGGTGGAAATATCGTTATGCGAATACTGAACGCGAATCGTATACATAATACATTATTATATTATATTATTACATATAATAGTACGCAGAGACTACGCGACGGATATTTCCTATTCGCATAACTCTTCTTGTATAAACGATTGCCACTGCTGCTGCAGTCATCGCGCGCTGTGTGCGTACATATTATGTAAATATTATACATATTATACATATTCTACATTATATTTCGAGTATTTTCTACTGCCTGCGGTAAACCCATAAATGCTATTGTTAATAATTGGCCATGGAATTTCACGCGATGGTCATTTCAGCATACCTATTTTTAATCTTATTTTTTTTTCCATCTACATTTAAGTATGCACTGCACGCTATTGAAATAATACACATTGTGATATAATAAAATACTAAACAAAATATTATGTTCTTTCCATAAGTATAATGTTTGTTTCGTCTTTGGCACCATAAATTATGCCATGTAATCTCGGATTTGTGCACGCGTTTCTTACACGACAAAAACTATACTGATGCGGAGTAATAGTTTTATTTTTACTTACATAAAATGTAGCATTTTAAATATATATATATTCGAATGATCTTTGTGTTCTATGTATTTATAGATCTAAGATTTCATATCAATGTAACCGTATATTAAGTTTAAAACATTCGTCGGACAAGGGTTCGTCTGTAGTTCCGAGTTCGTCAGTTTCATGTACCGCGTACGCGTAAACGATTTAGCGCTGATCAGCAGCCGGAGTGCTATTATAATATATATTATTATAGGTATAGGAAATTGAAAATCCGCCGAGGGTTGAACCATCGAAAACAATATGATATTATTATTATATTGTATAATATGCGTTTCAGCGGCGAACGCACAAGAAGGGCGTCCATCGGGCATTGTTCGAACTGGTTTTCATTTTTTATTTTTATTATTCATTTAAATTTGTGTCACGGTGCGCGTTTTTGCGCGCGCGTTGTGAGGGGAAACGCTTTTACGCGCTTGTTGCACTCTCGTCGCACGAGCAACAGCTGGTCGATCTCGGCGTGTATAATATAGCTGCTGCCGCAGACCGTTATACATGCACACACACGCACGCACTAATTCTAGGTCGGATATACTCACATATAGGGAGGACTGAGCTCTCGTATACGTATACATATAAGTATATGTAGGTATATATAGGGGTCGCGCGAACTTTATCGGAGGGTTCGTGAATCCGGAGGTAAAAGTGAAAAAAAAACCACACACACATACACTCTTCGTCCCGTGCGCGTACATATCGAGGGGACGATATCGAGGTGCGTATATATACGTATAATAATATAATGCATAGAACAGCTCCTAGTGCAGTACGTGTGTGTGTGTGTGTGTGTGTGTGTTGGGGCTGGAGCCGGTAGCACCTGGCACGCGACCACCGGAACAATATGTGCTCGCGCGCGCCCGACGTCTATGAATTATTGAATGTATACATATGTGTGTGTGTGTGTGTGTCTATAATTAAACAATTGCAGCTGGACAACTGGTTCGCGTGCAGTGCCGGTGTAACGGGAGCCAGCCACCCCGCCCGTTTCGCATGCGCACCGGTCGCCAAATATAATATTATACGCGCGCCAAAGGGGGAGGCGTTGATCTGCTGTGCACTGTACAGTATACACGGCACATAGTCGTCAGCATCGCACTGACGACGAGGGGAAACGGTGTACGGACTATTATAATATCAAATAATAATACCCGGTCGAGTGCAGTTTCGTCGTGCGCGCCGGGGTCGCGCGATGCACACGGTTTTCTTCCCCGTCACCATGTGCAAAATCTCGTCTGCTGCAGCGTATTATAACGCGTACGACGTCCCCGCCCAGCCAACTTGAAACGAGACGATAAAATATATTTATGTATAGTACCTACATAAGTGTACCACAAAAGCGCAGTCGATCACAAAGATTAATGCACTCCGCTGCGATTCGACGGCGGCGGCAGCGGCGGCGGCAGCGATCACGTAAAAAACAATAATATTGTATAACCATAAGACAATAATCCGCCCCCGCTCCGACGACCCTCCGATTGATCAATCGTGTTTTATACACCTATACGGCTATACTCGTTAAAATTTTCGGGTGATTTTTGGTTTCAGTCAAAAGTGCCTCGTAGTATTTATTAATGCATGGTAAATTGACTTATATTATATTATATAGGTAGTACTACTCCCCTTCCGAGAGAAACCGAGACCATAATAAATATTTAATCGTTGATCGACTACTCAGTTTATATATATACGTCATACAACAATTTTCCCGTAGTGCAATTAATATATTATTATCGGTGTTGGCAACAACTTCAAGGCATTAAAAACATTGTTAAAAGCGTTTTTATGTGCACTGAAAACCATCAAATATATGCTTCAAATATAAAAGAAGTACACTAAAAATGTTTCTTCTACACTATAAAATATGTATGTACACTTGGACTAATTTCGGATTCATTTCGCCATGCTGCTAAATTGTACAATAAACTATAGAAACCGTGACCTGGGTCATTATTATTGCACGTGCTCGCGTTCATAAACGTATTCCCGACAAATTTTCCAAATTCGTATGCTACGTCCACCTTGTGATCTATTAATATTTATTATTCGACAATAAAACTACGGGTTCGTGGTAATTGAATAATGTCGACGTGTACAAGTCGAACCAACACACGCTGTAATTCGTTGATTTCGCCCCATTGACTATAAACGGCGACTCGTCACTGTACATTGTTATTGTATATATCCACCGCTATGCGAGTTCGTTTAAAAAACTTTACGCGAGTTCGATTCGTTATTTACAGCGACTATATTATGTCGTTCCGAGCGAATAGCACGTGTATACGTTGACGACGGGAGTGCATTACTCTAGTGCAGTTCAGCAGTAGTGAATAATATATAGAGTGGAGTACAGGACACTGTATACGTATATACATAATAAAACGTTCCGACTGCCGCGGAAATAAAAAATAAGTAAAAGTTTTATTACATCGAACACAGCTCGTTCAATAGCGCGAATCTATTTTCACATCTGCAGTGGCGTCTTTTTCGACCGTAATTTTACAACTTGCCTTTTTTCATCGTGCGATTCACAGTTCGTTTAACCTTTTGTAAATCGGCTGATTGACACCGCGCTCGCGTAACACCGCCGCCAACAGTACGTCCAGTCGAGATATTATATACAGGTATTATACTGTACACAGTTCTTTTGGGATTTTTCATCGCGGTAGTTTATTCAATTGTAAACAAACAAATATTTTTACGTACGCACACGTATATACACCCCGCACGTATAATATGTGTATGCCGCATAAATAAATAAATTTCGTAAGTACTCCATTCATACAAATATATACACCACACGTTTACAGTGCAAGCATAATATTTTAATATAGAATAATAAAACCAGATGCAAAACGATTATAGGTTAGGGATCATCACAATAATATCATAACTAATAACATTGATCGGCTGCGATGTCTCTCGCGAGTATACTTATTCATAAATATTACCGTTTTTTTTTTCCTCTCCCGCGCTCAGTGTACCTATATAATATTGTATAGTTATAATATTCGAAAGTTATATAAACGCGTATAATAATATTATTATACGGAAACGCTGCGAACGACAATATCTTCTTTATATACGTTTACTCCGCGCGGTAATATATATCCACATATCCGTGATGATAATATAATATATATTATATATATATATATATATATATATACGCCGCAGCCGGTAATGCGACGTGTAAACACTGTGCAGCAGTCGCTCCTTGAGCGCGCAGGGAAGGAGTCACGAGCCATTTGTACGGGATTATTTGGCTATGACATTTTTACGTTTGCCAAAGGTCACGGGAGCCTTACGCTTTATGGAGCCATTTGGAGAGAACGTTGTGCATCGTGTATTATAAAACGTTTTTCTTGACCGGGCATGCGGGAGTGCGTGTGGCGTGCCCGCGGGGTCGGTGGGGAGTGTACGAGGAAGAAACACACACATAGTAATGAGAGAGAGAGAGAGAGAGAGAGAGAGAGAGAGAATAGAGAAGCAGCTAAAATAAAAATAAGAAATGGGAAAAATTGTTGTCTGCGTTTAGAGCAATTTAAAAACGAGACATGGACTCGCGGAACGTGAGAGGGGGCTTTTCTCTCGGGCAATCTAGAAAAACAAGATTTGCTCCCGCCACCACTCTATCCTTCGGGAATTTATATATAAAGTTTTTTCTCCCTCAACCCAGCTCCACCCATCACACCTTTCTCCCTCTTTAGTACAGTCCCTTACTATTTTTTTCATTTTTTTTTCTCTCCTCACCCAACCCATGTCATACCTTAAATAGGTCCCGCGATTCCCCAAGCAAAAACAACGATTTTTCTTTTTCCATTCTCTATCTCTAAACTCCCCGAACGGCCATAATTGAAAGTCTTAGAGGTGATACTGTATATATTATATATTGTGAAAAGTTTTAAATTTCTTTTATTTCCACCGGCCTGTACTGATGCCATCGTGTATATGTACGTATATATAACTATATATAGTCGTGCAACACTTGAAACTGATTTCTATTCTTTAGCTTCGAGTTAAAAATTTAATGTTTACCTACATAGGCTCGATCTCGAAAAAACGCTCGTTTTTTCCACTCGTTTTTCGTCAACAGTCTTCGGTGAACTAGAGTAAAATACAGTTTCGACTACACCCTAGTGGCTTTTTATACTCAAACCACAATAAGCACATAATACTCTTATTATACTTACGCACGCGCGTTTTATCAAATGGTACGTAATTAAATTCTGATTTATCCATTCACTTGACGTTTATTTATTATTTTTATTTCATATATTCCATAAACACGCAGAATAAATTCGACGATAAAAATTATTATACATCAATATACTTCGTGTCTCCACTGTTTACGCTGTACAATTATACACGTATTATTGTTGGTATTATTTTTTTTTTTATTAAAAATCTGATGATAAGAAAGACAGCAGTGATGGTCTATTATTTCGTATTCTATAAATACATACAATCGTATAATTGCGGCAATAAATGCTTATCACTTTTTTTTTTGACCTTTCTTCAAATATTGTTTTAGTAGAGACTAGAGATAGCAAATATTTAACAGATATGAAATATTTATTGAAATATAGTATTTGGTTTTTAATACCCAATATCAGTCTTATACAAATATTTTAAATAATATTATTGATTAAACTCTCTGGTTTTATACCATAATTAGTTTTTATAAGCCGAAAGTATAAAAGACTTAAAGACGCAAAGGACCAGCGTTTAATTGACATTATTTATGTTTGAATTGTTTCTCTCCACTTCCACTTAACGTTATACTCCCAAAAGTTTTTTTTCTCGATCCCTCACTTAATATATAGGTATACCTAGCTCATATGGCTCTAAACGGGATACGCCAGAAGAAAAATAAATGACGCCGTTGTCCTTTACACCACGAACTATTTGGGCAGTTGTCACCAGAGTTCTTGAGCCACGGTCCTTTGGTCTGCGTGCATTCACGTCTAGCCGTAGGAAGGGGGTAGATAATGTATACGCGCAATCAGAGAAGACAGACTACCGTCGCCGTCACTAAATTTCTTTTGTCAATACATTCTGAGAATACCACAATAATACAGCAGCAGATAAAGACTTATTTATTGATTGCGGTCAAAGGATGTGCTAGGTGGCTGGAATTACAAAAGGAGGGGATAGAAAACGTGTTCGAAAACGAATATACAACCGATGGGTTTTTCAACGATTACATTGTTTGTTATAGCGAAACTTTCACGTGACTTGGTGTCACGGGTAACGAAAAAAACTCTTTACGCAGAGAATTCCCAGGTAAATACTAAACTCATGAATCTAATCAATAAACGACGGTACTGGGTTCGTAAAAAAGTTTTGATTTGTGGAAAATTCGACGAAATTTAATTTACATTTTTCTTCTTGCAACCCGACGATCGTACCTAATACATATATATTACTCTTTTATCTTATATTCTTATGTCTATCGTATACTTGTGTTTCACTTTCAACCCCGCCTCATCGATTATAATTTATTGTGATTTGCTTTCGCCCAGGTACCCAGATACACATGTGCATATACGTTTTAATCATTACGCTTCGCCCTCACCCGCACCTTTACACCCCTTCGAGAGTGGTGTATTAGCCTGGCTGTAGTAGCTATGACGGGTGCGGTGGTATACGGTATAGATAACCGTGGTCGCGCTCACACACACGCCCAAGCGAATACAAACCCACCCGCACCATGCGTCACCGCGGACAATTCGCGTTTACGCGCTCGACATAAAAAGAGAGAGAAAGAGAGAATTCAAATGAAACGCAACGTGACAGGTATCACACGTGTTGATCTTCCACCTGTTGGCCATATGTTTTTATCCCCGTAGACGTTGATCCCCGCACGCGCCACCGGCAAATAGACGACGGCGGCGGGGCGTGAATCCATCGGTGACGCTGACGCGATCGCGGACGTAATAATTTTTTCACCGAAAAAAGCGCGATATACGATCTCCTCGAGACCCGGAATCGCAGATAACGCCTCCGCCGCCGCGATGGTCATCGTCACCCGCCGCCGAACCCTTCCCGGTCCATCAATCCAAAGACGAACGTCATCGGTGACAGCTGTCCAGCGTCTTAATCGCATATTATTATTACACAAGCCCGTGTTGCCCGACTACTTGTGTAGCCCGACTGCGATCGTCCGCCGTCGAAAACACGCGCATCATGTACCCGTTTAAACGGAAAGAGCTCGAGAAAAAAGGTACGCAAACGTATATAATTTATTACATTAACGCATGGCAATATTATGGTCTTTCGTAAGCAATTAACATTATTATCCCGCGTGCGGGTTTTGTTTCTCATATTTATTGTTTTATGTCCCCCGTCGACGTGACAGTGCGATACAAACATGGCGTCCGCGCACCCGCGTTCGTTCGACGTCGCGCACACGGCTTTCGCTGCGTTAACATTTTTTCGTGCCGATGTGCCCACGAACGGGCGCTCATTATTTTTTTCTAATCGAAAAATCCCAGTAAAATGATTTACATAATGTTGCGCGTATACCAGACACGGTCGATTTTTTCCGCCGCCGGCAGCGATTAAATAATTGATTCCGTCGCAATACGACCGTATGGTATATAATTTATATTGTTACGTATACTTTGCAATCGCGAGTTTTTTACGAATAATACGAAAAATAAAATATAAATTAGAGCGGAGCGCGCGGCCGCTCGTGAGGACCATCCGAACCAAGTCTGCTGTGCAAACAATCAATTAAAATTAATCAAGTAGCACTTCATTTTCTCGTTTCATTAACAGCCTCCGGGTGCGTCGGAATTGTATCGATCACGGGACGCGGCCATTGTGTTGTATTATTAAACATCGGGAAAAAGTCCATTATTTGTGATATACCCGAACGAACTATGTGCACCCCCTCCCCCAACGAAACACACACGCGCGTGCGTGACGCTAACGTAATTTTCACGCCGTTACTCAATAATAATTGCGCGGGTTATTAACAAAAACTGACTATAGGCGAATGATTATATATTCATCCTGTACAAATTGCATTTCCGATCGGGTTCTACGCCGCCGCGTTTACCAATCGGATTAAACGATGACGCGCCGCAGCAGTGTGGCACTGCCGGGGTTAACACAATAGTGCGTTTCTCGTTTTCTGAACGGCTATAATATTAACTAGAACAATAATAATTGTACTCGGAATATTGAGTTAGTTATTGCACCGGCTCACAGGTGGGTTTGCTAGTGGTTGTTCGGCTAAGTAATATATAAAATATTATAATATAACATCGTATGCCTGTGGTGTAAAAAAAAATTATGTACACATTTACATAATAAGCCATTTTAATATTATTTACACTCAAAATGTAGGTGCGTTTCAATTTTCTAAACCTAAATTCGTTTTTCCTTTTTTTTCATTCATATTTGTTATAAATATTTTAGGATTTAAAAATCTCACTTATATAAGAACAGTTTTAAAAAATTATAAATAATATTCCAGAATCACTCGTTTCTTTTATTGTCTTCGCTTGGTAAATAAAAAAATTAATTAATTAAACTAATGATTTTCCGAGCAATAATTTATTGTTAAATCACTTGGCTCCAAAGATTCAGGGTAAAAAAGTTTTGAAAAATGTATTCGACGCAACTAAAAAGTACACCTATAATTGATTACATTCATAACTAGTAGATAAGAAATAATAAATCATAAGATGAAAAAACTCGTATTGCAGAATATAATAATTGTAATAATAATAATCATAAAACGCATTCTCTCGTTTTGACCTATATTTGTTTTTAAAGAAATGTATATACTTACTTATACTTCACTGATGTCAAAAAAAGTAATATATTAAATATATAATTTAATAAATATATTATACGAGTTACTCATGATGGGTTGCCCATTAAAATTCAGTTGATTACACCCACACATACACAGCCGTGATTGTACACTAATGTGCGTATATAATACGTAGAATAAGTAGGTACTTAGTGCGCATACTATTTTATAATGCTTTACGTGTAACAATAAAAACCGAACTCGTTGACGAAACGATTTTATTCATCACCCCATCGTTTACGCGCGCTCTGCAGATATAAACATAATGTTATACTCACAGTCGAGGTACTTAAGTTTTGCAAGCGTATACACACACACGGACAAGTTACTCGGAAAACGACATTAATAACTAATATAATAATATACTTCGATAAAAATGGCGAACGACTTGTTCGCGACAACGGGACGGGGGAACACGTGCTACATACCATATATTATGTATATATAATAATATTCGATATACGCGCGTGTATTGTGGTTGAAGCCTGTGGGACTGTGAAAAGTTTGTATTGTTTGCCCGCCAACAATCAATATGACTTGCGTATATTCTTTCTCTATCCGTGTATGTACACTCGCGACGTCGTGTATGCATGCACCTATGTCATTTTTCGCTATGATTTCGAAAGCAAGTGCTCCAAGTATAATATTATATTATTGTATATGGTCGGGAGGCGGGGGAAAAAACTCAAGACGACTTCCATTAAGGTAATTTCACGTGAAATGAGTCTGTCGCTGACTCTTGTACGAGCCTTGTGCTAGAAAATTCGCTTGTACTGTATTACATATATTATATATATACACACCGACCCGGGGTGCGACAAGCACATACGATGAAGTCGTATACTGGCGTGTGGTGGACATCGCATGCGGTATAGGTACTCCGGCACTGTATATATATATATATATATATAGGGTCCTTGACACTACCCTTCGTTCGACATTCTCGTATATATATAGTGTGACCGCGTCGAGCGGGTGAGCACTGCGCATTTTCTTAAGGGCAATAATACGAGTTTCCCGCAACGGTTGTGTATAATCGATTTTTCCTTTTTTCTAACACTAAACACAGCAAAGCCCAGCTGTTCGTAGCACTTCCATTACCTGCGTAATATACGGCAATCTTAATTTGAAAACAACAACAATAACAATAGTAAATAATAATAATACAATAATTTATTAAAAATAATCGACGTAACCGTACGTATAGTATAAACAGTAGAATATATTTTTATTTTATAATAATGTATGCAGTATGGAACATATATAAGTCAGCAGTAAATACTGTATAAAGCCAATAGGAAACCATGACAAATTACACACACCTACTGCAACATGTATACAATGATTGTGTGTTTTAGTTGAACGTTGGATTGTTTATTATAAAATGTGTGCTGATTTAGTATTTCTGCTCCATCATATAATGTAAATAATTATAAATATATTTAAACAACATTTGAATAGTGAAAAATAACAACTGAAAAGAAGTACCAACAGAAAACAATCAGATTCAACAGCACGCATTATATTTTATGAGAAATTAAAAAAAATACATTTTAAAAGTATTATTAATAAGTATAGTAAAAATAAAACGTAAAATAATTAATATATCTACTTATTACTTATATCATCTTGCCCTTTTATAATTATTCTTTATGCTAGTGTGTGCGGTACTAAATTAATCAGAAATACAGGTTCTGTTTTTTTTTTTTTATTTATTTGATTTTTTTGAAACTCGGTTATTCTACCTTCGAGGGACTAAAAATTATAAATGTTATGGAGTTGACCTTATAGATAAAACAAATTATGTATTTAAACACCCAGAATACCGATTTTCCAGATATTTGAATTTTCAATAACTTCTTAAAATAAATTTCACCATTATTTCTTTTTATCACATCTCACTTTGATAAACTAAGAAAATTTATCATTATTATAATAACAGTTAATTATATCCAAAAATCCATTCTAGATAAAATCATTTTAATAATTATATAAAAAATATTCAAAACAACACTATAATTATTTAAATGTTTTTAGCTAAAATTTCGTTTAAAAGTATTTAAAAGCGTAGTTATATAAAATTTAGTACTCGCACTTGCAAAATATCATAAACTTTTATTCAAGGGGATTCGTATTTACAGCATATCATGATAGAAAACAACACGGTGCATTTAGTTTGTGGTACATATCAGTAAAATTATTTCCTATGTGTAAAAATATACATAACGTACTCCAATTAAATTATGCATTCATTACTTGATTGATTAAATTTCCAACCCTATGTAAACAAAAAATAAGTGTGTTGAATACCATGATAGTAAGCCCCCATGTAGTTCACGTTCTTTTTTATTTTACATTTATATGGATTCAAAATGAATTAAAATGTATTATCCAATTCAGTGTTAAAAGTGTGTTATTTATTTGTCGAGACAGTTTTAAAAGTAAAAATCATATTCAGTTGTAAACTGTTGAAATATTATTAGTGGAGTTTTACTCGGTGCACTTAAGTATTAATCAGGTACAAATTAATAAATGAATATCTTTTGGATAGTAAATCAACGGCTTTTAACTGTGAATTTTGATATATGTATTACAATTTAAAAGTACTTAAATATTATTTGTATTTTGTTGTATGACAACGCGCGCACCTACGGCTCACGTATTATATTATATCAATTATAATATTCGAGGATAAACGTGTTTTTTAATTTCGAGAAAATGTTGTCTAAAAGAGTCTTAAAGATGATCATTATTCAGAAATTAAAAAAAACTATTATATTAAACATTTTTGTGTATCTCTTTTGTTCTGTTGGTTTCCGTTCACACTTATTATTAATTGTTTCAAATCGTATGTTCTTTTTTATCCGTTTGTACTTCTCGCAAAGGAGTTCACAATAGTATTATTTTCAACGTAATGAACACAGGAATAAAATATTCCCTTTAAGTCTAATTACAAATTTACCTCTAACGATTAGACTGATTGTCCACATTGTATGTTGATTTAAGCAACTATAAAACTCGTTTTTATTTCTATCCGAATAGATAATATAGCATCAGTGTCAGTGACGGTGACGTGCACTTGGCTTTACGCAGTTCTGGGAACGATTTTATTTCGACGGAGGGAATTTCTAAGACTACGCTATACAGTATTGAGTATAACACTAATTATTCGCAAGATACAGATATTGTTATAAACATAAATATGAAAAAAAAACATCTAACGGTTTACATAACTATACGATTTTTTATATAAGATGTAACTCTAAAAGGGCAGTATTACGTTCACAGGATGTATGTGACGGTTAGGAATAAACATATTATTATAGAAAACATTTTAAATCATGCCGACCGATATCATAACCTAGTACATCATTGAACTATGACGTTTGTACCTATTTATTTTTCTCAACATAAATGTGCGTTTAACGAGTTTGCAAGAATTTCACAGCAACCACTAAATATTTCTCTCGCATTGTAATACTTACAATCGAAAAACCATATATTATTAAGATAATCGGCTTAATGTTTCTAATATGAAAGATCAACGCGAACATTTTATAGCTTGTAGTCTGATGTTGTCGTTGAACTTGCATTCGCTTAGATTCACCAGACCCCTCCCCCCACCCTTGTGATCGCATTATAATATCCGAAAAATAATAATTATTATAATATATATAGAACACGTGGTAGACAAATATTTCGTGCGCTGGTCGCAACTCACGAGAAAAAAATATTTCGTTTTCGAGCACAACCTCCAACCGCGGTATACCATACATGTGGAGTTTTATGAAAAAATGTTTTACGTTTCGCGTCTGTTATGTTCGCAGAGTATGCCGGAACGATCAAGAGTGAATACCCGCCGTCGGCTGCCGCGATGCCGTCCACGCGGGAACAGCCACCGCCGCCGCCGCCGCCGACCACCGCGACGCCTGTGCTGACGGTGCTGCAGTACCAGCGGCCGCGGACGTACACCAGCACGGGCGTGGCGCTGTCACTGCCGCCCAAGAAGAAGGACATCTACAGGCCATACTCGCTGGACGATCACAGGCCGGTCAAGTGGCCGCGGCCTGAGGAGGACATAAGCGCCGCGCAGGCCATACTCGACCTGAGCGCGTCCACACCCATCGTAATCCGTCCGCCACCACCGCCGCCACCACCTCCACCAGCAGTCTTGCCCCTGCCGCAACAACAACAACCGCAACCAGCTCTGGCGCTGCCCCCACCGCCGCCACCATCGACACCGTTGCCACTGCCACAACAGCCGACCCCGGTCCGACCGTCTACGCAACAACAACAACAACAACCACAACAGCAACAACAGCAACAGCAACAGACGGCCGCGGAACCGCAAAGTCATCTGCAGCTACGGCCACCGCCACCGGCCGTACCGATACCGTCGACAGCGTCCACCAGCAAAACGGTGGCGTACACATACGAGGCGTTTTTCGTCAGCGACGGCCGGTCAAAACGTAAGTCGTCAGCGGCCGCAGCGGCTTCGGCGGCCGCGTCGGCAGCGGCCACGGCTTCGACGGCCACCGACGAGTGCGGCGACAAGTCATCAGCATCGCCGGCCGCCGCGGTCGGACCGACAGCCGTGGGACCGGCGGACTTTGGCACCGCTTCGCCCGGCCGCCCGTCCAAGTACACGTGCTCCGAGTGCGGCAAGCGGTACGCCACGTCGTCGAACCTGTCGCGGCACAAGCAGACGCACCGGAGCCTGGACTCGCAGTCGGCCAAGCGGTGCAACGTGTGCGGCAAGCCGTACGTGAGCATGCCCGCGTTGGCCATGCACCAGCTCACTCACAAGCTCACGCACGCGTGCGACGTGTGCGGCAAGATGTTCAGCCGGCCGTGGCTGTTGCAGGGCCACTTGCGCTCTCACACGGGCGAGAAACCCTACGGGTGCGCGCACTGCGGCAAAGCGTTCGCGGACCGGTCCAACCTGCGCGCGCATATGCAGACCCACTCGGGCGACAAGAACTTCGCGTGCCCGCGGTGCTTCAAGTCGTTCGCCCTCAAGTCGTATCTCAACAAGCACCTGGAGTCGGCCTGTCTGCCGGTCACCGGGTCGTCGAACAACTCGAGCCCCACGCCCCTGTCGCCGTCACCGTCACTCACGTCCACGTCGTCATCGTCCATGTCGTCGTCGTCCACGTCGTCGTCCGCGTCCACGTCACCGTCCCCGCACCAACAACAAAACCAACATCACCAGCCACCGCATCACACAAACGGCCAGCAGCAGCAACACTTGCACCATCTCACCACGGCCGCCGAGATCACCAACCTAAACTTGTTGCGTCCCACGGTCCTGCATACCGTCTGAGCCGCATGATGCGGTCACATGATTTATCCTTAGCCTCCTTCCCTCGTTCTCATCCTTGGTCCTTCAACCAACCACTTGTGTGCAAGTAAAAATACGTGTTTTCTGAATCCTTGGTTTATTATATTATTATATTTTTCTTTCCTCTCTTTCTCTCATTATTCTGGTCGTATACGTTATAGTCAATTTTTTTCGAAAGTCTTTAATAAAATCTAGTTCATTATACATTATTTATTATTACGGTAAGGAATTTTTTATTTTATTTTTTTTTTAATGATAAGACAATTATTTTTTCTTTTCTCTCTCTCACTCACACATATATATAATCACTAGTCACACGTTTCTAGTCAATTTTTATTCTATTCAGCAGATAAAATATATAAATATATTTATACTTTTTTTTTTTTGTATTCGACGTAACAAATACCAACACACAATGATAATACTATAGGTCTTAGTTTTATTTTTCTCGTCATTTTTATTCGCTAAAAGGGGTGTGCAATAGCGTGTTGTATTTTGTTTCGACGTTGTCAGTCAAGTCGTTTTTTATTTAAATACATATTATTATAATTTTTTTTTATTATCATTACAACTATATTATTATAATTACGATTTTATCTGTTTAGTTTTAATAAAATATTGATTTTTTTTTAATATTTTTATTAGTGAACATTATTTGCATGATATCTCACACTGTAGCGTTAACGATATTTCATAAATGTCTTCGAAAAATAATACAAATGTACGGTTGGTTCCTAACCTTGCTCAACCCTGTGTATAGTATAGCAATATTTACCAGTGGTTGATTAATAATTTTATGTGTTTATACATATTACGTACATATGTGGATTCAAACATGTAAAGAGTGTGCATTTTCGTTCTTTTTTTTAATATTTTAAATGTTTTTATTTTTTTTCTAATTTTAATTGGACGTATACGCGTATATGTCAGAGTGTATGGTCTAGTCATTTAGATTAAGTAGTACTACCGGGAGTGGTATTGTATAAGAGAATGCGATCTCACAAAAAAAAAAAAAAAATGTTAATAAATTAATATGATCAAATATTATATAAAATATTACAACATAAATATATTATTATATTAATTTGTATTATGTAAATAAAACGTATGTAGACACTAAGCGATTTTTCTTATAACATAAGTAGTTTAATGATTAAAATATAATAAGATAAATACAAGACTAAAATGTGGTACATGTTAGCATAGTTGACGTTGGAAAAACTTCTAGTAAATAATGCATTTACCTGTTTTTTGTCCGAAGTCCAATAATTGAGATTAGATGGAAGAGATTAGAGTACAAAAACTGAAACACCAAAAATTTGTTTTCCTAGACTAAATGATTAATTTATATGTTACATATAGATTTAAGAAAACTATGTAGTAAAAAAGCAATAACGTAACCTACTGGTATGCTCAATAATGTAATGAAATTAGGGGAAAAAATGGAAAAAAAAAATGAAAAAAAAAATGTTTAAAAATATTTTCATTTCGAATTTCAAAAATATTTTATTATTACCAATAAAAAAAAACCGTTGACTTTATTTAAATTAGACGTACGTTTTCTATCCACTAAATATACGCAATTTAACACGTATGTCTCGTATATTGTTTTTATCTCTCTCTCTCTCTCTCTCTTTCTCTCTCGTCTGTCTGTCTATCTGTATAATCTCGCGGTGTATAACGCATGGAAATATTTTACGAAATTTATATATTATTACCTATTTGTTTATATATATATTTTTTTTTCGTCCAAAACCCTGAACCCCCCTCGTATTACGTTAAGATGTTTAATGGTATACTTTTAAGGAAACTCGTGTACATTTTATACAAGTACGTATTCGGAAAGCAATAAAACTGTAGAGGGAGAAACGGGAGTGCGCATAAACGAACGACTTCCGGAAGCCTCTGGTAGAGCGTAGAGCAATAATTTCGTGAAATCTATAGCAATATATTATTATTATATATAAATATATATATTACGTGTATTGTATGTGTTTATTATTTTTGTTTTTCATTATTTGTATTAATTTCGTCGAATTATAGACATCTCGTGTGCAGTGTAGAAAAGCTGACCCGCGTGCGCTCGGCATCACGCGTAAATAAAAGTAGAACGGGATGCAATAATAATAATTAATAATATTATATAATGTGTCCTTTGCGTTTTGTTTATATTTTATTTTTATATTACATATTATAATATTATATACAATATTAAAATATTTTATTTTGTAAATAATTCGTCATTATTATTATTATATAAAACTATTTAGAGTTTCGGTTACGTGCGGCGGCGGCTGCTGGGATTATACAATTTTGTGTGTTGCAATAACATTAAATATATATATATATATTATATTTTATAGCGGGCAGTCGCGGCGACTGGCGTGTAGACGTTGTTTTTTAATAACGATCTAAAATTTTAAGTTAAAAAGTTAAAAAAAAAAAAAACACATAGTGGCCTTGACGGATTCGACACGATCTTATATACATACTTATAATGTATTATATAATATATGTAGATACGTAGAAACACTCGGAGAAGATTTTAAAAACCTGACCCCCTCCCCTCTCAACTAACCGCATATTATCGCACGTGGACGCTTGAACTCGGAACATGGGCTTACAGGTCGCCTTCACCCGCAACCGTTTACAGATGCCTTTTTTTTTTTTTTTTTAATAATATTCATCGATGTATACATATATATATATATACATGCATATTTATTTGTCGTTTAATTACTATATCGAACAGCGTTTTCGTTCGTCGTATATTCGCGTTTGTACACGCATACAATTGCGCCGTTCTTCCGCGATATCCCATGTACTGTGCACGCGCAACGACGACACGAATTTGTGTTTTTATTTTCACACGGACACGGTAACACGTGTTAATATTTATGAACACATTAAGTGTAACATGCAAAAGGAACGCGTATCAAAACATTTCGCGTGCCCTCGCACGGTTGTACAACACGTCGAAAGGTGCGAAAACATATTGGCGTTGTTATTAAGATCCCCCCCCTCCTACCCCCTTCTCCTTCCGCTGTTCTTATGGTCTAGTGCGTAGGTCTCTTGTTAAATGTGTGAAGAAGAACGCGATGTGCATAAATAAAAATAAAAATTGAAAGACGTTTGAATATTGTCAACTCACACAATTGAATGTATGCTTAAAAAAAAAAAAAAAACTTTTAAAAAAAAAAAACATTAGCAGAATATATTATAAATATATTATTATTATATTACGAGAAGATCGAAACGCAGTAGTTTTGCTCAATAATTATTATTATTATTATTAACGTAAATATTATGTAGAGTTTGTATGATGAAATTATATATATATATATAATTTATTTGGGGGGAAAAAAACTATATATTATTGTAATAGATCTATCGACGAAAATATAATTATTATTTATTTGTTTGTTTTAGCGTATATGTAGTGAGACGACGGACATTTTTCGTAACTATATATTATTATTATTATTATTATTATTATTATTATTATTATTATTATTATTATTATTATTTATTATTATTATTTCGTAGTGTATTACGATAACATATTTATTGTATATTTTCATAAATAAAATTATTAAATAGTTGAAAAACATTTGATGACGTTATGCGCAATATCATTATTGTAACATTTTATATATACCTGTGTAGTCACTTTTCCAATTACTCCGTCCTGCATCATCATCCAAACATAATATTATATTATGAGTGCGTGCCGGTACATTTTCAGCCGAACCTGTTGCGAAAAGTACAAATCGGGTCCCGTCCGCAGCGCATTATATATCGATATTGTATAGGTAGTACATAATATGATGTGGAAACGGATTAGGTAATATTATCGCCAAAGTTTCGCTCGAAGATCCGTCGAAAACACGTCCAATACATCGCGAAACCCTTCAACTATCGGTGTGTAATTATACAAATATCAGTGGCGCAACCAGGATTTATTCAAGGGGGGGGTCCAAAAAAATGTATTAAACTACTGTTTTTCTGTCCTTTTCCTGAGTTTATACATAAATTTCATTTCTTAATAAACAACATTTTCCGAGTTTAAGACCAACAAAAAAAAAACTCATAATTTTATTATTTTCATTTTAGATTCTGAACGGAGTGATGGATCTATTGTGATCTCTATGTGATCTATTGATTTTACAATGATGAGTGTTTTTATTTTTATTTTTTTTTTTATTTTTTTGTGTCTATCATCACGTTTTGGGGCAGTAAAAATGCTTTGAATTTTCTTAAACAGCAACTTTTCTGAAAGGAAACTGAATGTAGATGGTACTTGGGTAAGTCAAAAATCCAACTTTTTCAGAACTTTTAAAAGCGTCGTAAAAAACGATTAAAAAATTACGAAAAAACGGGAAATTTTATGCAAATTCACGTTTTGACAAAATCCATTTTTTTAAAATGCTCTAACTCAAAAACAAAAGATCGCAAACATTTGAAATTTTCACCAAATCTTTATATTAGTTTTTTCTACACATGGATAAATTTTCAAAGAATTTTGACTTATTTATAGACAATTTAAATTTTCGATTTTTGTAAATTTTTTTTTTTTAAACATCTATAAAATTTAATTGGCTGACCAAAAACTCTTGAAAATTTAATACAAAGTTTATAATAAGTTAAACTTATCGTAACTAAAAAATATAGGATATCGTTTCACTCAAATTTTTTTTATAAGCCTATAAAGTTCAAATTTGTATAAAATGTGTCAAAATCACGATAATTTGCAAGTTATTTTGTAGTTGGAAATTCATAAAATTTTTTCTGCTTATACTTAAGATTCAAAATTTTAATACTAGGTTGTTCATAAGCTACTCTTCAATAATCTTTTAAAAAATTTCTACCGGACTCAAAGGAAAAAATTTATGACCGTTTGAAATTTAAATTTTTACGAAATTGCATACTATTGCATTATATTTCAATTTAGGTATAAAATACTATATTATTAATTATTATATACCCATTTTAGACCAACATATTAACTCTGTTCAGATTTGTTATTCGTATACAATGATACCTATCATTGCATTCAACTTTAACAATTCCATTGTAATAATGACCTATCCTATTAACGAGGTGCACTCCACCCCCAACTGTACAGCAGAGCGAGGCCCATCCGGTTCTTTTTATATTTATATTTACAATGTATGTCAATTAATTATTATTATTATTATTATGCCAATTAAATTATGGTATAGTCATAAGTCTTATTATTTAAAGTGTAAAATCCAAGCGCCGTTTTTCTTCAGTTAATATATTTATAACTTCTTCCACTGTAACTGAGACTTCTCGATGAATATTAAGATTAGCCATTCCATTCAATCTATTTTCAGAAATAGTGTTCCTTAAATAATTTTTTATTCTCTTGAGTGATGAGAATGTTCTCTATTAAAAATGAAACTTTGACATAAGCCAAGGAGGGGGCGGTGTCCACCCCCCTGGGTTCGCCACTTAGTCAAATATACATATAATATTTTATTATACGGTAAATAATACATGAAACGACACCACCGCTGCGTGTGGACGCATATGAGTGTCAGAATCGCGATCGAAAAATTATTGCGACGGTACGATAGGTTTGAACCCGCGACCCTACGCGCCGAAAGTCGACGCGTGATCGATTACACAGAGCGATTTTACAAGCTAGTCGCCGTCGAATTAACTCGCTGCGTCTAAATACGCTCAATGTAATCGGTCTAGTCTCTAACTCGCCGCGTGTTGAATACTCTCAGCTCGCCCGAGATTAAAGTTGACGGCCGGGCTACTTTTGCCACTACTCGCTGGCTATTTTACTCTCTGACCAGTTAAATCGCTTTGTGTTATCGACATGGGTAGCAAAATCGCTAATGTACTCGCGACTAGTAACTAGTAGTGGTTGCAACTTTCAAGATGTCAGAGTCTGTAGTTCTCGAAGGTGTTGTTGTTATATCAATGTTATTGCGTCAGGAGTTGGAAAAAAAAGAAAAAAAAGAATTTGGGTCAGAGATTGGGCCGATTGCTAGACGAGAGAAATATGGCGCATCCAGTACATTAATAAAAGAATTAAAATACGAAGACACTGCGCATGTAACTTGTAACATGCGCGAATAGCGAATACGTGCGACCGCGACTAGCGACTATACTAGCTGTAGTGTAATCGGACAGCTAAGTAGTGTAATCGGACAGCTAAGTAGTGTAATCGACACGCTTAGTCGTGCGCGACTTTGTTTGCTGATAAGAAGCGAGTAAATTCGCCCAATGCAATCCACCCAGAAGGTATCCACGACTAAGGGGAAATAACGCACCACGTAAAGCACTATAAATGTATACATGATCGGCTGTCATATTATTATAGTATGCGGTCTACCGGCGATTTACGAATATAGTATGCGGTCTACCGCGAACAAATAAATTAAAAATATCATAATATTGTAGTATAATTATTGTAGTAGTAATGTTTAGTAAAGAATTAATACCTAATTAAAAATTTGTTCGTGAAAAAAATTGTTGTCAATGAATATAAATAAATATAATATAATACGTTATACAAAAACTTCTGCCATATCTCTTAAAAATGCATTAAATAAATCTGATTTATTTATTCCTGGCCACCATGTTTCCATGAGATACCTGCAATAATATGTATAATATAATATTACATTAAATTTATTAAACATAACTTATAATACATTCGGCGTTTTCATTATGTGTCACAAGATTTTTGCTAATTAAAAAAATTGTGGTTGATTCGTCACTACTAATTATTGAATAAAAATCTTTTGCCAACATATTGGGTGTATAAAATATGGTGTTAAAATGTGGTGTCGCGTAATAAATGACATACTGAGCTATTGAGCCAATACTTATACAAACTTTTGAAGTATTGTTATCTGTGTATAACGCAAGATAAAGTATATCTAAAATATAGAAAAAGATTGTGGGTAAAACCTCAGTAGACCGCATCCTACAGCGGCCGGTAGAACGCATTTGCCGGTAGACCGCATACTATATGACAGCCTACATGATCAACGACGGATTTTCCACATTTTCTTAGTGGGGGAGGGATCCTGAAAAAGTATATATATTTTTAACGCATACCACGTGTCAAATACAAAATTGTAATCATGATGGAGAGATGGAATACAATCCGTATAATATACAGCCATCGTCCATCGATTATGATATAAAATTGAAATAAAACTAAATAGGTTTATAAAATATAATGTATAAGATTAAATCGGCATCTGGAGGAGAGTCCAGACTCCATTGACTTACCTCCTCCCTGTAAATCCGCCATTGCAGCACATGGTCATTTGTGATAATCGAGTATTTAATTCTTCTATAGATATTTGTTTAAGGCTGCGGGGGACGCCAACCATCAGTCGATCTTATATTATAGGCATATTATACAGGTCCATTGTAATAAAAATTAATTTTTTTAATTTTTACTGGTTGATATGGCGTTATAAACAATCGGATAATATGGATATTATTATGAAGAAACAATAAATTATTATTGCTCGGAGAGCTTGACCTTAATCAAATCTTACAAATCTTATCCTAAAGACCTAAATTATCCTGGATGTCGATCTCCATGATGGGACTTGGAATTTCGACTGTAGCTCACTTGTTTAGCTCACTTGCCACCTCTGGTTCAAGGTGTATAATATATACATACGATTCGAGCCAGTGGTGGCTCTAGGGGGGGGCTAGGAGGCCATGCCCCCCTAAACTCCAAAAAAAAAAACGGGAATTTAATATATTATTATACACTATTATTGACTTGTGTACTATTTTGTATAATATTTTGTACTAATATAGATAATATGTGGCACTGTTGTTGAAGCATTTGAATAAATATGTCATATAATATTGAAAAAAAATGTGTGTAAAGTATGAAGCCCCCTCCCAGAATCAAAACCTAGAGCCGCTACTGATTCGAGCAGTTGATTACGTGTTATATACACGCGTGCGTAGATTTTCATTTGAGATTTCTTACGGCAGAGGTGCGTCGTATACACACATTATTATGACGTGTATGTATGTATATTATACGTCATGCGTACGCGGGCGACTAGGACGCGAAAATAGTGTTTGAAAAATAACAATAATATTATGTGTTGTACATGCGCGCGTTGTTATACGACTACACCTGCGGCAGTGCACCAACTGTGCAATACATTTGTCACCGCCTTATATAATATATTATAATAATATGTACTCCAATACGGTTGTGCGCGTATATACCTACCATATTATTATTATTATTATTATTATTATTATTATTATTATGATCGTACATTATTATTATGTAATTTTCGCGCTCGCGTTTTGCCGGTCCGGAAACGTGCGACTGCCGCGTGAAACACAAGGGTCAGTGTGATGCGTGGGCGGTATATACACCTCTGTATACGGAACAGGAATTATAACAGCGGGTATGTGGCGGTAATGAGGGGGATGTGCGAAATAGGCGCGGAGAGAAGAAAAAAAAAAAACTTGTGGAGTCAGCTGTACGGCCGGCGAGGAGATGTGCGGTTGTTCGGGGGAACGGGGTGAAGCACCAGAGGCGAAAAGGGTTATAGTTTTTACCGCGCGAACATAAGCCTTATGACCCGAGCGCATCTATATGACGTGCACTTATATATACATCATGTACGGACGTTATATCCGATATAAACCTCTCCAGACCGAAAATATACATGTATGTATATATGCTGCATATATATACGCCGGCACATGTATATATAGCAGACGTCTGCGGCGTTTTCCGAGCTCTCTTCTTCTTTATTATTAATTGTGCCACCGCCGCCGTGTGGTGGTACGGTACCGCAACGTACGCGTCGCCGTGACCGGACGAGAACTATATATCATTTATACGCGGTCGTTTTTTTTTTTTTTGTTTTTTGTTTTTCTTGTTATGCGCACAACTATTAGCGCACACGCTAATAAATTATAATAATTTAAATCTCGATCCTCCACGGAAAATCACGATACATATGTATAGTGACCGGAACTCGTGCGCACCGAATCGCGTACTATATATTATGTATCAGATCAACGTATTCTGTAAAAGCGCCAAAAGCGGAGAACAAATATATATGTATATATTATTCAAAAGGATAACTCGAAACCGTATCTGTACATAAAATATGTAGTACTTGGACGTGAGTTCGACTTATCTTTTTTTGATTTTGCAGAGCACAAATAATTTCCTTGTTCAGAATTAAAATGGACATTTCAAAAGTAGTACATGAAAATTCGTAGCATATTTTATCGTTCCATAAGTTGTTCGCAGTGACAGCGCTAGGCGTGGATGGTGTAGGTACTCGTCAATAATTCATCATATTAGAATAAATTTTTGTACCAATGTAGTTATTTTTGTTACTATTGTATACTGAAAATACACTATATGAGCGTCAGTTAAAATTGTTACTTAAATAATGTTTACTAAAAAAATTTCAAAAGGACTCTTTTAAGTCTATTTCGCCCACATATCAATTTTACCTCGCCACACCACTGGTTATTCACAATATACTTTTACGAGACACCTGCTTATAAATCGAGACGTCTAGTCACAACTATACCAATACTTGTGACTATTATATAAAACTCAAATACAGCTCACTGATCAGCGTAAACAGCCAAACACCATATACATATTCATTTGAAACGTCGATGGAATGTACTTGACACTGTACACAGAGTGGTACTTACACTAAAGAAAGGATTTTCGAAAATCGTATTTTTAAGGGTCAAATCCGTTTTAGGACAAAATTGTTTTCCTTTTTGAAGTATCTAGAAAACGTTTTATCCGTATTACTCGGGACCCCAGGAACGGTGACCCTCCGCACGCGGATTGCGTGCGAAAATCTCAACGTCCAAGTTTTGAAACGCAGTCAGATCACTGGGCTCTCCACGCACTTGCTTGGTCGTACTTTGGTCGTGACTGAAGTATTTTAGTATCTTCAAAATTTACGAATTATTTATGTAATATTATAACTGACCAGGGTCAGAGCGCATTCGGTGAACGAACTCGCGAACCTAATAACATTTCCCATGGTCTCGTTGCGAAGGAGCCGAAGAAATATTGCAACTAGAGATGTGAATTTTACTGGTAAATTTACGTAAAATATGGTAGATTGATAAATTTCACATTTCCCGACTTTTGAGCTTAGTATATTGTTCACAGGAAAAATCATTTTATCAACTAATATAATACGTAACTAATAACGCAGTAATAATAGTAATAACTATAATTGATATATTCGTCCTACTTATTTTACTCAAAACAGAAAATGATTTATAACACAAATAACTTTAAAAGTAACAAATTCAAAATCGTTGCGAAAAAGGGGTCATCATTCGATTTTATGAATAGTAAAAAAAAAAAAACACCCGTTAAAAAACATCTCGGTAAAACGTACGTCGATGATTTACGTAACTTTACCAAGCTCACATCCCTATATCTATAGTCCCGTCGGAGACGCAAACCACGTGCTCATATAACAATATTGAATACTATACGTACGCTGAATGAGCTGGTCCGCGCACAGGAATACGGAAAGTTTAACCGACCATGTTTGCGTATAATAACGTAATATATTGTACGCGGAGGTCGGTCGCAAATAGCGGTCGCGCCCGAGGTTATTTGTAAAAAAAAAAATACCCGTCGGTCGGGTCGACGGCAGCGGGCCGATAAAGTCCCGAAGTAAACTATCGTGTTTTCCGACGGGGTTGCAGTGCACACGTCCACGCCTGTGTTGGACTGCGGGAAATTCGGCCTAAATAAATATACATAATATGCTGGGGACGCGATCACATAGCCGGTTGCAGCTGCTCGTCTTTTGCCCATGTGAGAGATTTTCCGCCACCAGACGATCGGCGTGTTTCTCATGGGCTCTTGCGACGTAGATTAAACGTACCATATATACAGGGTCGAATTTAGGGGAGCAAAGGTCCCGTGTTGCCCCTAGCGGCAATTTTTTAAGAGCGGTAAATTTTAAAATTGCTTCTACGTGTATCATATTACGTAACAATGTATATTACATTTCTTATGCGTTGAAGGGAGAGGCTCAATTTTGTTGTCCCAGGGAGGCGACATACGACTCTGATCATGTATAATATAATACATGTAGGTACATGTGCTTGCACGGACTCGTACACGATATTGCAGATTATTGTTTCGCCGTTTCCCGATGAAAGCTCGATCAACTACGTATCACGTCTATCGGCCAACGGATTAGATTATTATGTTATTATAAATTATTCCAACCGATTATTTTATATATACAATTTGTTTGTTTTTACGAGTAAATATTTACACATAATATTAATACTTATCTTATCTAGACAAAGCCAACGACGTTTTCGTTTTACTTGGGTGCGCATGACGGATAAGTTGAACAATTATTTGTAAACATTGTAAGTATCCAAAAATAAATCGACGTGTCTTCATAATATGGTCATATGATACTATACGTACGTACTTAAATTATATTACGGAATATTACATAATAATATTATTAACATCATCTTAACGAAGAATCGCTATTATATACTTACATTATGGTTCTATATAATATAAGATATAATAATCTTTATTTATGGCATCGGGTCGGGTCATTCCAGCGTGTTCCACCCCGTATGGTGATATAACAGATACCCCCCACATCCGTTGTACACGTCGTCGTGGATTTTTTTTTTTAGCGACAAACTTATAATGTAAACATCGCATAATGAAACTATACGGAGAGACGAGCGCACCTCACGTAGGCATGTAAACTGTAAAACGAATACAGCTGATACGCATCATCGTATATTTTTGTGATTGGAAACATTACCGTGCATCTAGTTTGTTACAGTGTGTTTTGTTTATAATCTGCTGGTGCTGTTGATGATGAACAATGTTGCGCGAGAATTAAAAAAGACAAATCGCTACGCGCTGCCTACGTTCGTACATCATAATACAGTGAACAATGTTATACGCATTGCTGCAACAGCGGGATACGATACATTACGTAATATTATATTATGAATACGCTTAGATGATAAGAAGTGTACAAGAAACGTTGACAAAGTATACACTTGCGCATGATGTACATACATATTTAGTGTAATATACATACGAGATCATAATATTATATTATTGTTCTAAAATCAATGGTAATCATTACTCTCCGCCACAGCCACCGCCGTTTAAACGGGATACGAACGACGTTACGATTTAAATAAGTGCGTCATGTAATAATAAAAGTATAAAATCGGATACGTGCAGCAAGTGTAGGTATGTGTGTAAATGCCGAATCGCGTGTACGCACGTAGTTTGATCGTTCGAGTCGCGAGTCACCCAGACATCAATCGACACACGGGCTTATTATTATTATGTAGGTACATTATAATATAACGATGAATGTACGATAAACAAATCTTTTTTTTTTTCGGTGTACATAATCCCCCCCCTCTCTCTCCAGATTCGGCAATTAAAACCATAATTTGCATTTAACTAATTATTTTTCCGCGTTATTTGAAAAAGTAAAATATACTCTATTTATGTATTCGAATCATTATCAAAAGCAATAATAATGTCCCAAGAGTTTGTACTTTTTGAGGTTTTTTTCCAACATTTTACAAGGTCTGTGTAGATAAAACACGGAATCAAACGGAGTAACTATTTATTTACAATTATTTGGAATTCATTTGGAACCGACCAGACTAAGTGAACAGGACTACGTGAATTCTCCCCCTCCCTCCGTTTTGATTTTCCGAGTTTCCGTGGAACTTAGGTACAATTCCAAAATTGCGTATTATACAATAATTATTAGTAATTCATTTGAAAATCATAGAATGGTGTTGAGTAGGGGGGCAAGTTCGCGTACGTATTGTGCGAACGTGAATCGGAATTAGTTATAGGTGCACAGAGTTTGAAATAGATCATCAAATACGAAACTAAATTGAATACGTTTACGTGGCGACGCACAGGGGGCGGGAGACCAGATTTTCAATTTATATTGAAAACAATTAGTATTAGTTTTCGAAATGTAACCTACCATTGAGAATAGTGTCGAGAGACTTCAATCCAAATCGAATACGTTTCATCGAATATTTTTCGGTTTTAATGAACGGAATCACGCAATCGTTCTTTGTCTTAACTCATGAAGATAAACTTTTAACTTTTATTAAATTTTTGTTTTCAAAGCGTTTCGTTTATGTATCGTTTTTGGGTTTCAATCGAGTGTATCTTTCTTAAAGTTTTCTAACCGATATAATATAACGTATTTGACTAACTTATGCACCAAATTCTACCGTTATATACAGAACGATTTAATTCAAATCCGTTTGTGTGCGCTGTTCCTTTAAACTATACATTATAACATATAAGTAAGTATAAGTACTTAAATAAGTATTTTATAGGGATTTCTTAATTTTTTAAACATTTTAATGAAATGGTTCTGCGTTACAATATAGCAATTACACGCAATTTCTGATTTAAAATAATTAAGTGCTTAGCTTATTAAGAAATTTGATTCTATGTTCTACCACTATATTTCATATTATTATGTCGACCGTTTTTAGAGAAATAACTCTGAAGTCTCGCCCGTTTTTATTTTATCACACTTGTTGTTTTGCCGTCACAACGATAATACGCACAGGTTATCGTATAAATAAGTAATTTCGTTTCAGAGATTTTCACCCATCGATACGTATATGAACGACATGACGTGTTGTTCAGTTATATCATCGTTTCGGGACAATAAGAGTGTCCCGACCTAACACCAAGTGTTTGGCATTTTGTAAACCACTGCATGTTATGAGGGTAATAATAATATGACGGACGTGTGTATGTGTGTGTTGGGCGTGATTCCGTATAGTTTCAGTTGACATGAGCAATCGTGAAGCACTACTACGCGTTATATAGTACCGAATTACCGAACGTCTATTATGTACGTCGTGAGTTTCCACAGACTCCCAAACGACTATACTGTTTTATTTATTCTTAAACATTAAAAGTGCTTCAAATCGTCGTCGTAGCGTAATTTCTATTAGCGGATAGAATTTTTCAACGAATTTAAACGATATATATATTTTCATTATAAAGTATACACGACGACGTGCGTAATGCAAAGATAGACCACCGTCGGTGATATGGTGAGTTGATAGGCGAAGAGGGGTAGAATAAGGTTGGCAAGACGAAGTGTTCCCCGAGGGACTACTTCTCTTTTTATCCAACCGATTTCACTTAAGGTATTACCGTGTCGTCTTACTTGTTGAGATCCATTCCTTTTAAAGAAAATTCAATGAGGGCGCGTATATAGTCGTATATATATTATATACGAGTGTACGTTGTGTATAGTATGTGTATTGTACTTCCATGCAAAACGAACTTAATATAGTTATACGGTGCACATGTATAGGGTATATTATATATAATAGCGTGCACGGGACCCTCGAATCTATATAAATTTCCCAATGATTTAATTATGTGAATTTAAGCCATCGTATATATATATATATATATAGTATACACATGCGCATCTCTGCCAGATGATTATATATGTATGCACACCATAAAGCGCGTCTTCCGTATCCCTAAGCTTTGACTGAAATGATTATGCGTCGAGAATTTGCAAACGAACAATAAATTTACTCTGATATTACATATATATATATACAGCAAAGTGCGAGTGCGCGCGTATACGTGCTTATACATTACGCACTGATACAAGGTTAATAGCCGAGAGGGCAAGAAGGGATATCGAATTGTTTATTTGGATTAAGAACTGACAACTGAAAGTCGTTTTCTCACACCTGCAGATACGATTTTCGTCATGCTACCCTATACACCTGTGTACGTTTTTACTTTATTGGTTCACTTCTTTATACTCTAAATATATACTTTCAACGTTTATACATGCATAATGTGATTTAGTCGCGCGCATAATACGTTTATCGCGGATTTCATACGCATGGGACGGGAAGGATTTGTATTTGTCGCGTGTAGACAACACACGCCGTTCTGTACTATATATTGGCGGCACGGGCCGAAGACGATGGAACGAAAAACAAAAACGAAATTTTTTTTCTAAATACTATATACATTTATCTCTGGTTTCGTTTAGTTTTTTGTTTTTTGTGCTGGGTGTACAGTAGGTGTACGGTGATGCGGCAGCGAAGAGGAAAATACAACGCCGTCATAATGTTGCCAAAAAGAATGCGGCTCGACGGGGAAGAGAACGCGACGAACTTTCGACAAAAAAAAAAGGTAATTTTGAACCCGAAGGCGTTATCGTCAAAGATAAAATCGAAAGCCGTCGTCAATGGCGTCAGCGGAGAGGTAGTAGAGCGATTTAGCTTCTCCGCCGCACCTACCTATGTATAGAATATAAGTTGTGTACTCTTTTCGGGGTTGTACTTCGCGCGCCTTAGAATTATATTACACACTTTATTCTTTCGAGGCGTGTGTACATGTTTACACGTACAGGGTGTTTCATAAGCTTTCATTAATACTGCCACATCGTAACTCTTGTATACGCACAACAATTTTATAATAATATACGTTGTAATATTATACACATCATAAAATAATAATTGTGTTCAGCTGTCTTATTTGTGTTCACCGTTGCAGGCTGAAGAATGGCAATTTTTTTTACCTCGTTTTTATCTGCAACGGAAACGAAAAAAAAAAGGATTTCGATTTATCGCGACTCGTCTTATTAGCGCAACAATATAAAGTCGACATTCCGGGAGTATTTTGAATATGTATCACAGTGCTGTTAAACAGACAATATTATCTGAATTCCGATTAGGCGGAAGAGTGATTTTTGCCCGACTTCGATGTTTAAACATATATATATATATATATATATATATATATATATGTATACCTACTCCGAAACGAGTCACCTCCGTGATATCCTGTATCGCGCTCATACAGACGGTGTCTTAATTGGTATTTGCCCATCCACGCGTTTGAAACCGTTTACAGCAATTTGTCGTGCGAAAACGTCAGCAGCGACGGAGACGACTTGCGTTCATGACTGTCCGTTTCCAAACATCCGCAGTCCATGGCCATCTCACCATCGGATACTTATATTTTTGCCCTACACGAACACTTCACCTGTTCTCCCACGCGATGCCACCTATTAGAATTCGGTCCGCCACGATCATCAAATGACGGCTTCATACATACATACGTTAAATCACAAACCGGTGGAGGCGCGTATATCCTAGTCGTACATATACATTAGTATAGCTAATAATATTATGTCTATGTGATCACAGTTTTCAAATAACATACCATCCTATTACAGCAATGGTCTGGCGTTTGGTCGAGTACAAAAATATAACATTGGTGCATTGACAGTAGGAGGGGGTTAACCTTATGAGAAAAAACCAAAAGAGATATTGAAAACCCATGAGACGCCGTACGCACTTGATGAATTTTCAAAATTACCAAGAAAAATAAATATTAAGTTGTAAACTATTGTTATATTCTATAAAATATTAACTTTTTAAAATGTAATTGTATTAGGTGTGACATTCAAAGTTAGCTTTGTCTTCATAATTTTAACATATAAGAAAAATTTTATAAAAAGCGTTCTAGTTATACCCCACCTACGCAAATTTTGCGTACGCCAATGAAATATAACAAACATAATACGAGTAGTATATATGTAACGATTTTAATTTACTGAAATGTTAAATGTTAAATTATACGTACATTGCAGACTGATATTCGCACAAGTGCACGTGATACGTATTCGGCCGGATCAAACGCTTGAGTATAAGCATACAATATAACTACGATGATGAATAATTTATTAATTATAATGTAATACGAGTAGTACTGTTACGGGCGATAGGTTATAATAAGTATTCAAGCACCAAACACGTATTATATAGTACTGCAGATGACAGTTATTTGTTCCCGCAACCATTTTTCACCAGCCATTATCGTCAAGATAAGTCCGTTTGAACCTGCAATGGTACGTTTAAAAATATTATATATTGCGTGGAACGATGATGGGCGCCGCAGTGAAATCCGATAGGGAAAATATTTGCTCGTTTCGAGTCATCGACGGTACAGTATAAATTACCTTCCTCCGCGTGTGTACACTTTTACCGTTGGAAAACCATCTAAGCCGTTTGTGTATTGCACACACACACACCTACACACACACACACACACACACACACACACACACACACACACACACACAGACACACACACACACGCGCACGCACACACACACACACACACACACACACACACACACACTCACACACACATACACGTACATACATATACTGATACTCGAGTAAACAATGCAATGGGCTCTCGAGAAATCGAGTACGACGCGGCGTAGGACTAAGACAAATGACGCGAATGGATCAACGAAGGATTTTTGCGAACGTAATATTCGTACACGTAAGTATATTATATTTTATATAAAATTCGAGTGGTACAATATATTTTAAGATGATTTTCGATCGAATTATACACGGAAGACGTGTTTTAATTTATTGTTATTGAAAATTACCATTTCATTCAAGTCCTTTAGGCTTGCTCAATAAGTATACCTAGTATAATATATTATGTAGCTTTCGAGTACTGTTTAAATTGTTAAGTGTTGCCGGCTGCGCGGTTTTCGTTTTATTATTTTTCAGTAGGCATATCTGCTATTATATATAAATATCCTTATAATTATTGTAATATGCACGTGTTATAATGTACGTTTATTAGGTGTTTTATTTTTTTCCGTTACTACATAAACACATATTGTTAACGTACATCAATAAGGTAATGTTACGAACTCCACAGCACTCGGGACATCTACTCGGAATTAATTCGCATTAAATACGAGCGTGTATTATGCGTTATCCATTATAATATCTATATACGTAGTATACATAGCCCGCGTATTGTATATGATGCCATATTGCCATGGCTAATTTTCGATTTCCCGTTGCGGCCGCGAGCACGCGGAGACTGCCGAAATAATTTTATTCACGCGTCGTTAAGTATGCGTGTCGAGAGATTTAAAAGTGCGAAACACCGCAGCGTCTTGGAACACGATCAAGTCCGCATGTTATATGTACAGTGTTTTTTATTAAAATAACCCCCTCCCCCGAAGACAGTGCACCGACGACCGACTTGGCGGCCGCGTACGGGACAATAAAGTTTTTCGAAATCCATAGATAATCATATTATATAAACATGAGTTTTAATGTTCAAACGCACGTGTTTCCTCCCGCCGGGATTCTCCGCGGGGCAGGAGAGTTGCGATGCACCGCCGTGTGCGCCCCATAAATCACATTGCGAACATCCTTTTAAATTTCCAGCTCCGAAAATAAAGTACATTATCGAGCCCACCATCGCGCGTGCCACCCCGTATATACGCCCGACGATATGGATATGTAATGCGAACGAATAACGATTCTTTGTACGCATTAGCGTGCACGAATAACACGATGATCATATTGTATTCGGCGGTCGTGCGACATAATTCCGATCTTATAATATACGTTTACGGAAAACGATGGAAATGGTAAAGATGTACGATGTAGGTATATACGTCCAAATTATTATTGTTACTATTATTATAATTGTTATTGTTTTTATTATTATTTGGGTCACACCGGTATATTTTTGCGTATGGTATTCGAGTTTAACGAAAGCGGTTTTTTCCGCTGCAGGGGGCGAGGGGCAGAGACATTATAAGCGTATACATGATTAATTTAACAGCGTCGGCAGGACGGTGAACCCCGTCTGCAAGGGTTTTTCAAGTCCGACGTGAGTGGAAAAGATATAGCGGAGAAAAAGGAAATTCTGAGAGGGAAAAAAAAGACACGACAAGCAGCCTCTGTATATATGTATGTAGTGTATGGACCATATATCCACTGATGGATAATCATCCGGTGGAAACCAATTTCTCTGTGGGTTCCGGCGGTGGTCGCCATGTGCGGCCGACCGAGCAGAACCGCGCGAACGATAAACGCGGAAACGACCAGGACGAAGAGGATGCGGGAAGGGAAAAGGAGGAAAAAAAGTACAGCCCGGAAAACCGATCGGGTCTCAGGTGGCATATCGAGTATATATATATATGTGTGTGTGTGTGTGTGTATGCGTGCGCGCAAGAGAGGTATAGTGCAAAACTTTTTCGTCCAAATGTATGCAAATGACGTGATAAAACCACTATAATATATACACGCACACGTATCATTGATATATATATATATATATATATATATATTATATTATATTATATTATATTATATAAATACAATATATGCGATCCCGTAACGCGTGCACTACATATTTTAACCAGGTGCATGCATGGAATGCGCGGGTGCGTTGGAAATGCTCGTTTTTTTAGACAGAAAAAATTCGCATGGAACAGCGGATAAATTTACGGCATAGCGCTTGGTGACGTACAGTCGAAATATTTAAATCGCGTATGACATCAAACTGCAGTAAGTATATATCTTCTCTATAATATATATATATATATACGTATGCGCTTTAGCACAGGCTCGGTGTGTGGCGTGCATAAATCACGCATATTATATACACATGTATATAATGCATATTAGTAAAACTACGGCAGAGCGCACAATAATTAACAAAGTTTTTCTGCTACGCAATTAATCAGCGAATACACTTACACACACCAGTAACCGTGTGTAATCGCGCTGTAATTGCGCACACACACACACACACACACAATATATATACATGTAAAACATACTGCAGTGAACGTATATGGTTTTAGAATATCCTGTATAATATTATAGTATAGCTCATCCGGTGTTGATTGTGTGGTATATGTATCGACGACTGCATGACGCATATATTTCTATAAACACTGCAGACCACTGCAGCAGCGAGTATATTCGGAAACAGTCTCCTATGGGGGATGCCGAATGGCACACTTTTCCCTCTTCAATGATCACGTCACATCGTATCATCATTCCACTGACCATATACGTGATGTACATTCAGTATCATGCCTAACATCATTGGGCCATTCACAAATTGTACTTAAATTTTTTGTTCGACGACTCACTCATCTCATATTTTATTATATAGTTCGACCCTGTAACTCCCCGCCTCCTGTGTGCTCCACAGCCATACCCAGTTGAAAATCTTTTTGGTCAACGACATCGGTAACATCACGATGACTGTCATCGGACATAGATGCGCTTTTCCTAGCGAAAAATATGTTTCGTTTTATGAACGTCTATGAATATCTTACCTTTCCTCACACGACAGTGTTATCAATCGGGAAATGCATCTGTACATGTACATAATAGATCTGAATCCCGAGTAATATCATACTTTTTTTGTTTTTTGTCGTACAGTTCCGATTTATACATTGTTATTATAATATTATAGACGATTACTATTTATTATCGTTGATGATTGATCGTTATCGTTAACAGAACGCGGACGTTTGCATTGTTTGCAACTGTGTATTATAATATATAATTAGCACATGGATATTATAATATATTCAAACGTTTATAGAGAGTTGTATTTTCAAAGTTCAACGCGCTATGCCAAAAATAATATATTATACTATGACTATACGACGACGTACATATTATTATAGAGAACCGTTTATTATTGAGAAACAGCTCTGCAGACCGCTAAACCTCGTAAAATCAATTTTATCGGTTGTACATAATATAAATAAACCCGCATGATGATTTATTATTGCAACTGGACTATAAGCGCACCGTTAAGTTTTTCTCATCCCGTATAATATGATTATACAATCTTCGCGTATTATACGCGTGTGTGCACAACTGCACAAGGAGAAATGGCGAAAACCTGGGATTCAAAATGTTACATTATTACTACAGTTTTGATTCTATGCGCGAGTCTTCGCGTTCAATTTTACGTACGCGCTATACACGTTATGAACAAGTGTAATACCTAAATATTATGTTTTTTTTTTTTTAATTATTGCAATAAAACGAAAAATAAATATGAATGTAAATCAATCTCTTGCTCTGCTGCTACCATGCGTTTAAATGTAGCCATATGGCCGGACAATGCGCCGTATTAAGTTTTGTTCAATTTTAAAAGTTCACGCTGGTTTTTGTCTTAAAAAAAAGCAAATATCTCGTAACTTACCTCGTATTTATTGTATAACTTATCTCGTATATTTGATTATGTTTTTGCTCATCAATAATTTCGTATTTTCAGCAAATTGGTATAGTAAACTCTCGTATTATAAATCTTCAAGAGTGTATAGAAAAAACAAAACAATTAATATATATTTGTAAATTCCTTGGCTTATATTAAAAATAAATAATAATTTTGTAATAATATAATAATATTTTGATTGCGTTTTACTTAGAGTCTTAAAATCTATGTTTCGTTGTACATCCAGAGTGTAAATATAAAATACTGTTGACATTTTTACAATAATATAGTACTTCATTTTGTGCTTATAACAATTAAAATCGTGTTCATTCGTCAAGATATTTGGTCTTCGGAAGGTTAACGTGGTTTGATTAAGTAGGTTTTGATTTAACAAATTATGTACGATTTATTCCCATTGCCCATACACCCATAAAACCAATCAATTTCGATTTTACATGACCTTTTCCGGAGTACTTGACCGTTGGGTATTGAATTATAATACATGTAATCAATTTCGGGTGTATAACATTTTTTCTCGGTTTATATCGTATTATTTTTATTTAGGGTGTTTGAACTTTGGTTTTATTATACAAGCCACATTAAACACTAAAAAAAACCCAAAACAACTCACATCCATATGACCGTATATACTATACATATTTTTTCAGTTAAAAATTATACTACAACCTTTTCGCATTCGATTGAAAACTGTTTACATAAATCCACTCGAATTATGTGCTTTAGTATACGATCGATCTCTGTTTAATAATCAAATGTAATTGCAAACATTTTATAATGTTATCTTCACTTTCGCACGATTTCGGTTATAAAATATTTATATATTATATGCAATAAGTCGATAAAATAGCGTATTAAAAATGCTATTGTTTAAATCGTACCCACGTGGTATATACGTGCGTGTGTGGCAATATATCGTTAGATACGCTGTATGACGTGTGTGCATTGTGTTGCCGCGTTTATATATGCTGTGGAGAAGTTTCTAAAATAGGCGGGTACACTTTTTTAACGCGATAAATTAAAAACGTATAACGATAATTATGGAATTGAATTCCGAACTTCGTACAACTTTGTACGTAGTATAACCAGAAAGTCTTACCGCGGATATTCAGGTCCAACCATAAGTTTCTCGACAAGTGAAACTCGGCGATGAATAATATATTAAATTTTTGGCGAATATAATGGATGCGTGCAAACAATAAATATTTGTTGCTCGAAATGGAAAACTACCAGACGAAAAAAGCGTCTCTATGTGTATAATATACATAAATAAATTTTAATATTCCATATTACTTGTACCCGTGGTGAATTCGTATTTATATAGCTATCTAACCGCGGTAACTGCAGGGTAAAAATACGCTGTAGCCACTGTCAACTGCATGTGTATATTGTATATAGGGTGCGAGAAGAGATGTGAATTCATTTTATTCAAGTAAGGTGCTAAATATATTATACACGTAAATTTTTCTTTCTTTTTTCATTGTTTATTAGAACTTTCAATAACGCCTATAATAGCTCGACAACGTAAATCTTTTATTCATCAAAATAATAGGCCAGATATATCATAGTCTTCCGAAAAATTTTCTGGATAAATATCGTACATATACAGTTACAAGTCGTGTGCGTATTATCATTGATTATAAATACTATTTATAATCAATGGTATTATATATACACATTACAGTGATTCAGCGTAATATACTATATAACTATGTTTAAGCATTGTAAGAAGTAAGCAAACACGTGAACAAACGATGATTTTTAGCAGATATTAAACATGGAAGTCGACAAAGTGAATTAGCTGAGGCTACAATGATATTGTGTAAATCGAATAAAATAAGAATACATATATGTATAAAGTGCAGGCGGGATCCAATAAAGTCGGGTCTTCGATACCTGCAGTTTGCCGCCTGACGGTCAGTATAGTGTTGATTATTAATAACACAAATAAACCCTTGATTCATTGTGCCACTATTACGTATGTGATCAGTGGCGTAGTTATGGGGGCGATGGTGGGGATAGATCCCCCCAGAGCCTTTTTTTTTTTTAATGTTTAATGCAAAGACATAAAATATAATATATTATAATTACGGATATAATCCACCATGTCCTTATCTTGGCTCTCAAATTATATCTTTCACCCATCATACTATCATACATTCGTACAATCATACGCGAAACGCAATACCATAGATCAACCAAGTGTTTTTTCTAGAAATTACTATTTATAGACATAGAATATTTTTTCGAGTGGGAACTTACGTTCCGGTATAATTTTTTGTCATGGAGGAACTTACATAATATGTACCTGCTTACCTGCTATGTTTCGTGTGGAAACTTACTAAACGACTAAACCCCCCTTTATTAAATTAATTAAATACCCCCCCTAGAACCAAATCACATAACTACGCCACTGCGTGTGATGTACCTATGTGTGTGTGTGTGTGTGTGTGTGTGTGTGTATACGTGTCGTGTTTGAATTTATTAAAACTCTCCGTACATGCGACAATACTATAATTATTAATAGTAACATTGAAATATACGAGTATGGTATAACCAGACGAAACGATCAAGATGTTTAGGTATTTTTGCCCATCGTTGATCGAAATTGATCCCGGGATACTACACTGCTATTATATGCACTATTATCGGATAACTGGGTGTTTTATACCTCACACGCGAGTGATCATTTTTGTCGTTTAAAACAACAACGCGCAATATCCGGTTGCACCGATTTCCGTCAAGAGTGTACCTATACATAGATATATAATATAATATGCGGCTCAGGCGCGTACGTAAGCATATATCGTTTCCGGCGTGTTGGTATTTTAACATTATGATAATGTATTATATTGAACGGATTCCTTGTGTGAGATATTACATTATGCTCAAGTAGGAAGCAAACCACGGGCGTACATAGAGCGATATGCCCATGTTGCACTCCGCGCATTTTTCCTGTCCGATACGTATGCGGTTATACGATTCTCGTGGGTACAATAATTGTATTATGCATAAGTATCCGTTATAGGGACACGGGTGGCCGTGTTTTATTACCCGGGATTCTACATAAACCGGTATTATAATGTAATACTGCAGGATTGATGAAATCGATTTCAGATATCTGTTTTAATTTAGGTACTTTTTAGCTAGGGATTGCAATTATTTTATTTTAACAAGATTTTTACAGAGTAGCGATTTATTATTGAATTTTGTTCAGGCCATTTTTGATTTATGAAAACTGAATGTTTTTACACGTGCGTTATATTATCTATTTACTATTTCAGAGATTATAGCTATTATACTCTGTCAATCAGATATGATGATTTTTCGAGTCATCAATAATTTTACTAATGATTTGCATATTTTCAATTTTTATTTAAATATTTCATTGCTAATTTAAACTATTAATGGAGGTTTTGAACTATTAAATGAAAAATTTAAACGAGATTAAAACAAAGGGACAAAGTCGAAAGCAAAATTTTTGTTGACACATTCAATTCACTATTTTAAACGTTCGATGAACATAATACATTCTAAAACCACTGCAATTTTCTATAAATAATATATAGATGGTTATGAATTGAATACATTTATATATATAATACAATATCTACGCTGTATATCACTACGATACCTATAATGATCGATAATATGACCCAGTTAATGCGTACCTTTATAAACAGCTAAATAATATTAATAGATAAATATAAAATCGATATAAAAAATTGAAAAACTTGGAATCTCAGAATCTATAATGTACTTGCAGGTACCTATGTGAAAGTTTAATAATATTGAAACTCTTATACTATTGTACACGGATTTTGAATTGAATTATTCTTTACTCCGAGAAGTGGTAGAATTTGGATTTAAAGAATCGATGAGCAAACTGTGTTGTATACCATATTACATATCTGTATATAATATAGTACTATACAGCAAACACTGGACGTGTGTTACGTGCACGTGAAGACATGTGGTCGGTATTCACATAGGTATACTATATATACTTGGTATTTGGTCAGACGTGGTATAATATTAGTAGTACAGTATAGAACGGCGGTAAGTGTCTATGTACTCTATGTACTCATATAACATGTGCGTACGTGCTATAGTATATATATATTTCCGCCTATATATGTATTATATACGTGAAAAAAGGAAACGCGGTACAAAAAAACTCTTCTGAAAAAACAATTCGCAAACATGGCGTGCGACCCTCGTCGATCGGTTTAACTTTTCACAAACCGACTGTCTGCAACAGTGCGTGACCACCGGTTGTGTGTGTGCACGTATAGGACGTTGAATATATTTATGTATATATGTGTGTGCGTGTGCGCGTGTGTGTGTGTATATAGTTAGCCGACAATAATAATATCTATCGGGTCGTTTCGACTTTCGAAGACGATATATTATAAACAGGCGGCGGTGGTGTCATCGATATATACATACTTTACATACGCGGTATACGACTATACACTATATTGTTCGTTGAACTTTTCGCCTTTGTGCCGTCGTCGGTTTTACTGCCTCGCGGTGTGCGCAGCAGTTTTTTTTTTTCACTCCCCCGCGCGATCGCGTATAAAACTTCTTCGCTTTTATCGGCGTCGCGTGCTCTCCATCTCTCCCTCACTCACCCTCTACCTCACTCTAATTCTCTCTTGTTTCCTCTCATTATGTTCTCGCGCGTCGTCGTACTCGCAGCACTATATACTGCTGCTGCTGCTCTCATCGTCACGAGAATTCTAATTTTTATTATTTTTTTTTTTTTTTGCGCTTGTTTCCCTAACCCCCTCCGCGTGCCGCATCACCAACATGCCGTCACTATTCGCGCCCCCTTGCTCACAACAGCTATATTATCGTCGAAGGAGAACAAAAACCGAGAGATAAAGAGCTACCGCGACTGCTGCTGGTGCCGCCACTACCGCGAGGGGAGTGAAAAAAAAAAATGAAAAAAATTGAGGATAAGATCGAGAGTGAGATGTCAGGTTCGGCCGCCATGGTGGTGGTAGATATATATGTGTGTGTGCGTGTGTGTGTGTGTGTGTATGTGTGTGTGCTAGGGGAAACGGCGGCGGCAGTGGAAAGGCGTTTGAAAAATGGTCAAAGTGGCAATCTCGCAAAAGGGTCGAATTAATGGCTGTTTGGGGTTGCACGACCCCATGCCATAAACAGCGCACCTATATACCCTCACCACCGTCTACACCCCACCACACTAGTTGTATGCCGAAAGGGGTTGTGCGCCGAGAGAAGTCGCCGTCGAGATTTCTGCCCTCTCGTCGTTACTGCTGCAGTCATCGGCAGCGACAATATAACTGTGGTGGTGGTGGTGGTGGTGGCGGCGGCGATGACGACGACGACGACAATTGTCTTGAAAGGTATATGTAATATAATTGTTGCCAAAACCGCACGCGCATAAAATATTATCATCGTTGCGCTATACACACCGCAAAAACGACTTGTTGACTGCCGGCAATTATACGGAGGAGTGTCGTCGACTATATACAATTCGTATTATATACTGGTATATATTATTGTATGTGTGTGTGTATGTGTGTGTATAAATAGCTATGGGTAGTGGTGGGTTCTATATATACATGGCAGGACGCAGGAGGTCGTCGTCGGTTGCAGGATCGCGATTGTACATTTATCATTTTATTCACTGTATATATACGCGAGCAAAATATATGTGCATAAATACGCGAGCGCTCGTACGAGTCTTTTGGGATTTCGGTGTACGTTTCGCCTCCCCCCTCCCTCCCACACACATACGCAAACGCACAAAACTGTTGAGCTGGGTCCATTATCTTTTCGAAGAAATAAATAATAATAATATTTATAGACGACGACAAAAATGCTCGCGTATTTTTTTTTTTTTTTTTGCAAATTTCGATGCGATAATAGCTGTATATGTAGGGATAATAATAATAGAGACTAACACGGTGAAACGCGGTAAAAGTATACCATATATACGTTCCCCACGCGAATGTTTTATCGATATTATCGCCCGCTATATTTACATAAATATATATATAATAATAATAATACGGTATATACTCGCATACAGGTTATAGGTATTAGTCCGCGTGACCTACGCTCCAACGATAATATTTGTTGAACTTTTTATATTTATTTTTTTTCATCCGCATAATGATATAGCCGTTTACGAATCGTGGTGTACGACCGCAAAAAATTTATCGACTATATATTTTAATATATTTTTTTTATTTTTTAATAATAAACGCCATACAGCTTTTACAATATGATACATATTAATGAAGTATACATAATAACATATTTATATATATATATATATATATATATATATATATATACAATTATACATTGTATCTATAAATTTAATTATAGGTACGAAATTATACATAATAGTAGGTTCCAGAATGTTAACTATAATGGAAAATAAAAACTAAATTAGAATAATTTGAACTAGTTCGACTATTAACTAAAGACATAGCTCTCCTTAGAGGGTCTTCGTCTAAAGGTAGTTAGAGCAAGGTAGTAAGTTCAAGAAACGATGCTGAACACGTTCTATTTGATTTATGTCACATTTAGTCCTCGGTGACCATACAACAGAGCCATACTCTACAATCGATCTTACAAGAGAAGTATATAATATTAACAGACATCTTACAGACATGACAGACCCTGCATGTCGTCTTATAAACCCTAAAGTTCGTAATGCTTTTCCTACTATCCAGTCAATATGAGGTGTAAAAGATAACGTTGGCGTAAAAATAAAACCGAAATCCTCAACTTGGTTTATACGCTGTAATATCAAGTTATCAATACAATAATCATACTGAATAATTGAATGGCATCTCGAAAAAGACATAACTTTATATTTATGAATCGCCAACTTCAACCCAACTATATTCCACCAATGAACTAACTTATTCAACGAATCTTGTAATAAAAAAGCATCGTTCTCGGATTGAACACAATTAAATAATTTCACATCATCTGCAAATAGTAGCATTTTACTATCTATAGATTCACATAAGGAGTTTATTAGAATATTAAATAAAAGTGGAGATAAGTGCCCACCTTATGAAACTCCAGGAGTAACTAAGTATTCAGAGGATTTATGATTAAATAAGGATACAAACTGTCGTCGACCAGTTATAAAGGATTTAAACCAAGAGAGCAGAGGTTCGCCTACACCTAATTTGTACAGAATATCTATTAACACTATGTGATTTATTGAGTCAAAAGCTTTAGAAATATCAGTAAATATAACATCAACTTGACTCATCGTTTTGAAACTATCTCTGATAAATGAAGAAAATTCTAATGCACTAGTGGTTGTGGAACGACCGCTAAAAAACCCATGTTGAGTGGTTGATAAAACTAATTTAAATCTACATTTAATACATCTATGGATAATTTTTTCAAATAGTTTCCCATTCAGAGGTAAACCAGAAATAGGACGATAATTAGTTACTGATCCTGGGTCTCCTGATTTATAAATAGGTGTAACCTGACTAGTTTTCCATACTGATGGAAATATACCTTCGGCTAATGAGAGGTTGAACAAAAACAGTAAGGGATATTTTAACTGTTCCCTGATACTAATTAAAAATTGAGCTCATATACCATCAGGTCCGAGACTCTTAGTTGTTCTCAAAGATAACAAATTTTCTTCTACATCTTTTAGTTCAATAATAAGATTAGATGGCAAAAATGAGAATGATTTAATTCCAAGATTTTCAACGTTCCATTGTGAAGGAGGTACTGGTGATTTATAAACGGATTTAAAGAGACGTGCAAATAAATTTACAATATCTACATCTGATGCAACACAATCTCCATAATGCATAACGCTTGGGATACCTGAAGTATTTCGACGATTATTAATATATGACCAAAATGCATGTGGATCACTCTGGAGAGAACTATTTATCTTACTTAGGTAGGACTCATAAGCCAGCTTTGACTCAGATTTAACTTGAGCACGTAATAAAGAAAATTTATACCGATAGTTTATAGTACCAAAATGTTTTAGTTTTTTGTGGGCTATTTTTTTTATCAATTATTAATTTTTTCAATTTGGGTGTTGCTCATTTAGGGAAAGTTGAGCGACGAAATAAGTGAACCGGTACATATCGTTCAATTAGCGTTATTAAAATGTCTTGCAAACGATTAGCTGCGAATTCAATTTCAAGATTATTTAATTCATTTTTCCGATTAAAGGTACTCAGAATGTTATTGATCGAGTTAAAATCAGCACAGTTAAAATTACGGAATGAATGTTGATCATTCAGTTGGGGTGGCTCCTCAGGCATAGAGTATGTAATGCTTAATGGAGGATGATACTTATCCGGCATAACTAATGAATCTGGTGATGTATCAACGACTATGTCTATTTCAGATGTGAAAACAAGGTCTAGGAGTGAACCAACCTGATTACTAATGGAATTAATTTGAGAGAAATTTAAGAAACGATATCCATCACTTATTGTCTTGACTTTCTCATTAATACTACCCGATAATGACATTCCCGGAACACTATTAGACCAATTTGAATTTGGTAAATTGAAATCACCACAGATAATTCCCATATTACACCCAGAAGACTGCCACAATTCATCAACAGTATCAGCATGTGACTTGTAAATCTCGATTGAGGCTGATAGTGGTATATATACTCTTCCTATTAATAATATATGTTTCTTAGATATAGATCATTTTATAAATAACTGATCGACTGAATGTGCAGCACAACATAGTAAAGAGGGACATAATGTCTGTCTTACCGCTATCAAGACCCCACCACCTCTAGTAATGTACTAATATTTATATTTCTATCCGCTCTGAATATTGTAAAACCAGTAAGTATAAGAAAGTTAGAAATTACATCATGTAACTTTGTCCGGAGCCCCCGAACATTCTGATACATGATGTTTAGATTAAACTTAGAACTATGACTAATATTAGGTGAGTTACATTGTAGATTACAAGATAAATTATTTTTAATATTATTTGGAAAATTATGTGACTTAACATTATTTACAGAAACATTGGAATTAGAATGCGTTTTAATAAAATCAGTAAATTCAATAAGAAAATTATCAAATGAAAGGTGAGCGTTATTTGAAATAAATGAAACATGCAAATTGGAATTTAGTAAATCTATAAGGTATGATTGATTATTGACTGGCCTCAATCCCGACCAGTGACTCAATTTTTGAGTGTAGCTTCGTAACTGTAGGAACACCTTTAACATACGATATAGTTAAGTTTATTTCGCCTGATTTATTCCGATTCTCAAGTTCAGTATGAGCAGTACGAAGCAGCTCCCGTTCTTACGAAGTCTTGTCTCGAATTATTTGAAGGCCATTCCGGATACTACTCCCACTTTTAACTGTCTGTCTGAATTCGGTAATCAGTTTAGCTGCATTTTCTTTAGACTTGCAAATTATTTTAATTGGTCTAGGTTTCCTGGCCTTGTTATTTCCAAGACGAATTAATTTAAAATCAGTTGGTAAGTCAATTTGACTAGGTGACAAAGCATTAGATAGCTCAGCACGATCATCTGAGATTCTTTGGTTAATCGAAAGTGAAGACGACTCTGGTAAATCATAAACTATAACATTGAACTCGGAAGAATTTCTCTCAGAAATTTCGTGAAGTAGCTTTGATGACATTTCAGTATCCGAGAAAACGACAGGTTTTGATTCTAACTAAGACGCACGAACAGAAAGCGCAGATGTTCCATGACGAAGTGACAGGTTTTCATTTTTAAGCTCAATAATTTCATTTTTTAAAGAGGTCAAACATCCATGGAGTTCTTGAAATTGTACCACTTGTAACTTTTGTATTTCAAGAATAGCTTTCATAAGGTCATTATTGGAGTAAGTTATATTGGTTCGCTTAGACATCATAGTAGATGTACTACTGTTTGAGGCACTACGAAGAACAGGGCCACTTTCCAAAGGACTATATTAGGTGGAATATTAAACTTAGGTGTCAGGCTCATAATAAGGCAAGATGGGTAGTGCTAATATGGTGTGACGTAAGTTGATGAACAAATTAGATAATAATAATAATGATACAGAAGATATACCTTGAAAAACTAGAATAGGCCAAACAAATTGCAGCAATATACTATTAAGAATAATGATTTGTGGCCTAATGATTTGCCGGTCACAATTTGATTGGAGATAACGCCGTCCCGTATTAATACGGATATTATTAATAATATTATTATTAATGACACAGATTGTTCGACGAGTATGAATTAGGGTAACCTTGACACGTGCCGGATTTCTATTATCTCGAATAAGTACTGTTTGGGCCGAAATATGACGAAAGATAAAATATATAATATTTTTACTTTAATACGTACGTTGAGATGTAGAAAAACAGTCCTTAAAGGAAAATATTTTGAGCGATCAGACTCAACAACGACACCTGATCGCGCGCGCACTTTTTATACACACGTAGAATTTCGAAATATAAAAAACGGTCAACTATTTCCAAAGAAAAACACGTATGAACACGGAGCACTTTTTCGGGCGTGTTATCCGTAACGTTGATATTAAGATATTCATCTAATATTTATATAATATTTATTTAATATATGCAGTATGTATATAATAAACGTGGAAAAATAAAAATTAAACGCTCGCTGTTTTATTATACCTGGTTCCGCGTGATACGTTCAATATGCATATATTATATTATAATATTCGGTTCCGAATAATTGACCCGGGAATAATAATATTGTATTGAAAAAATGTATGGCGCGAAGTCTTTCCATTCCGATACCTATAATAGGTACACCGGGGGGAAAAGTATTCATTAATTACGTCGTCGACATTTTAACGAATCGATAGTAAATTATGTTTATACATTCGCGTTTATTGAAAACGACCCATAAATGATTTATACACATGACGACCCGTTTTACAATGTTTTTATAATTAACATCGTGAATCATATGAAATTATTTTTGTGCACTTAAAAATTGTGTAAATTTGTTTATTAATAAATCATGTGTATTATATTATACGTGTATATAATATGCGACTTTTTTTTTAATGATCATACATTTTTTAATATAATTCATTAATATTATATACTGATAAAGTTACATATAATATATATGTATTATGTATTCATGTATAATGTATTGTGTGTACGCATTTGATGTAATGTGTTTTATTGTAAACACAAACGATGGTTTAGTCAGTTTTGTAAACGTTGAAGTGCGTGGTTGTATAACCGAAAAGGATTAGTACACTTCACGGGATTCTTTGTTTGCAGTTGGTCTCTGTGAGATTATGACGCACTCTGTAACATGCCAATCCACTTTGGCCTCGTGGTAACATTTAATTGTACAGATGTTGACTTTATGCACGGAGTACACCTGAAATAAATAGATCGATAACTTGCCGTTTTAAAGACATATGTATACGAATTATAAACATTTCGATCACTTCAACAGTGTCAAGAATAACGCACAGTTTTTCATCTTCACTTGCATATATTATGCTGCGTACCAGTAGTTACATTCCAATGTTGAATAATCAAACAAACAAACATAAATAAAAAGAACCGGACGGGGACTCGCTCTGCTGTAGGGGGTGGAGTAGACCTCAATCATAGGATATCTAGGTCATTATAATGGATGTGTTAAATTTTGATTCAATGATGAGTATTGCATACGAAAAACAAAAAAATGAATAATAACAAAAATTTAAAATCGTTTGAAGATAACTCCTCATTTTATACATTTTGTAAAAATTTAAATTTCAGACGTTCATAAAATTTTTTTCTGAAAGTTATGTAGAAATTTTTTTATGGGAATATTAATAAAAACTTATTGATAACCTTGTGTTAAAATTTTAAACCTTAAGTATAAATATCAAAAACATTATGAATTTTCAACTACAAAATAATTTGCAAACTATTGCAATTTTGACATATTCCATAAAAGTTTGAACTTAAGGCGCTTAAAAAAAAAATTGTGAATAACGATTTTTGATTTTTTAATTTCAATAAGTACAATAAATAATATGTACTGTATTAAATATTTATAATTATTTGAACAGCTACATTTTTTTATCAATATTTCAAAATAAAAAAAGTACTTAGAAAACTTAATCAGGTTTAGAAAATGTTAATATAAACATTTGGTAAAAATAATAAGTATTTACGGTTTTTGGTTTTTGAGTTAGAGCAAAATCAAAAAAACAGAGTTGATTTATCAGTTAAGAATATTAAATTTCAATTGTAATATTTATATTAAGTTACTATTCAAACTCTTATTTAAAATTTATTCTATCAACAATAATAAAAAAAATTTAAAAGAATCGAATATTTTAAATGCCTATAAGTTGCTTAAACATCAGTAAAATATTTGGAAAAAAATGACTTAAAGAAAATATTCATCTGGAAAACTGGTGAAAGTTTCAAGTTTTTATGGCTTTACTTTTTGAATAATAACAAATATTTAAAACTGTTTGAGGATAAATTGTTATTTTATGCAATTTCGTAAAAATTTAAATTTCAGGTGGTCGTAAAAAATGATTTTAAAAGTCCGGTAGAATTTTTTTTATAAATATTTGAAAAAAACCTTATGAACAACATTTTATTAAAATGTTAAACCTTAAGTATAAATATAAAAAATTGAATGAATTTTCAACTACAATATAACATTATATTGTATATCAATGGTGATCCGGTTAAAATCTAGAACATATTAACAATAATAAATTATATAATATGGGTTTCGTTGAGTATGTTTAATAATCATCCAAACTACAGATGTATTATAATATACTTAATTTATTATTTCAAAATAGAAATAGTTATAAACGTGAGATGAGAATGCGAGTACAGTATATTATATCATTAATACTATACTTATCATATTATGGGTATACCTACCTCAGTGCAATGTACATAATAATATGAAGAAAGACAATAATATCATTAGTATAAGAGACGAGACGTGGGTAAGTAATCGATATACAGTATAAATGCACAAGGTAAAATAATCATGAAAGTAAGAGAGAATATACCTATTACATATGTACGTATAATTGATATATATACTTATGTATGTAGATATATATTACGGTGCTACATAGTAATGCGGTAAATAATAAGTAACGATATAATAACGTAATGAGGACGCTCTTATGCACTTTATATATATTATATGTACACGTGGAAGATTACAAATGTGTATTATAGTACACAACAAAGGGATCTATTTAATGTTTGCATAATAATAATAAACTGCAACACGTATATAGAACACAGGTGTATCGGTGCGCACCCGTGGATCGACGTCGAATATTTTACGATTTTCAATAAGTATATTGCCTGCAGTGGCGTAGTAAACAGTAATAACTAATAACTAATAAACGAATGGGTACCCCTAGAAAATTATATAGTACCTTTATAAGAGCCGTGCGCGCTAATAAATTAGCAAGTCTATCCACTAGCTGCAGTATTATATTTAGTGAACAGAACAATATTATTTATAAACTAATATAGTTAAAATCAGTTACTCGTATTTCGAAAAAAATTTGTACTATTTGTGAACCAATGCGTGGCCATACGGTTCACAATATTGCTCGCTTAAACATACCGACTACTGCATGCGTATTCATATGCACGTATAGTACATTATACAAAACTTGATTCTATCTAATATAGGTAAGTTGTCAGGTACTATTTGATATTTGTTACAAATGGATACCTACACACACTCACACTTAACATTTTACATTTTTAAAATTATTTTATTGCGTGCCGATTATTTAAATACTTATATACGATGTCATGTGTATGTGTGTGTGTGTGTGTGTGTGATTTTCAACATGTTCGCTCTGTTGTTTTTATTCAAGTTTTTTGAACAAGTGATGCATATATACTGAATTAGTTTTTGCGTATAATGAAAATTCGATTATTATAGTACTAGACTACTAGTTATGTGCACGTAAATACTTTTCAATATATCATGCTACAATAGTATAGGCGTTTGTTATAAAACTACGTGTACATATATAATTAGATACATCATGTACACTTATGGATGGGATACTTTTAAGCTTTTGGCGACCGATATATTAGTTATGGAATAATACATAATGTACGTTTAAACACGAATCGATGTAATGTAATAGCGATATACTTAGCAACATTACGTCGAGAAACGGAAAGATCGTCGTGGAATCAGGTCGTGGGTTTCAAAAGAAATAATTTTGGATTTTTTTGCGCTTGATAAATTTTTGATTACAACTGAAATATTAAACTTAAGCGTATAATATACTTATATATACGTGTGTGTGTGTATCGATACTCATGACTGTTGGGGCGTTGACGGCTTAAGTGGCCTTGGCTGACTTCCTTCCGGCCTATAGTACCGCCGTATATACCGTCGGTGCACTACAACGGCGTCGTCGCAATCGCGTGTGTCAACGCACGTGCTAGGTTTCTTCCATATAGTATATATTCACACACACACATACACGCATACACACACCCACACACAATATGCCGCCTGTTGTCCGGCGTTTCCTCTCCCGGCCGTATAGCTTCAGGACATTCGATACAGTATAGTGGCGAGCTGATCGATGACAACGTCGACCGCACGATAACACGAGCGTTGTCGTGAGGGGAGAAAAGAAATCGAGATTTTGTTTTAAAACTGTGTACGTGTGTGTGTGTGAGCGTAGCCACTACTATATTTGTCGATATAGTTTGTAGATAAAGTTTTTTCCTCTTCAAAAACACATAAATCCCACAACCTTGACTCGTCCTCGCGAGCGATTAAATCGCCAGATCCCCACCGCCATCGAGCTTTTAATGCTTTTATCCGCAAATACACGCGAATAGACGTATACATATATATATATGCATAGATATATTTACGATAATATAAAGAGACGTGCAAGATTTTGTCCGATACTTATAGCTGACGATATAATAATAATAATAATATAATGTTTATAATACACGCATTGCGTAATACCGCACTCGGCATAATATCTTATATGGGAACGAAGTTGTTAATAGTATATAGGTGCATCGTTTTTCTGTCGAATAAAAGTTCTATACATGTGTCCGCAACAGAACGTCATCATTTTTAATATACACAGTGTACCCATATATTATGCATTTAGATATAGAACATAAGGTTCACCTTGTATGTATAGATTATGAGGTGCTCGCGGCAGCTGTAGTGCATCGATGCATTAATACAAAAAGATAAATTAAACCGCTGCCGCGTTGTACTTTTCCATTGCACGTGATATTATACATATATAATATTATAGTGTTTGAAATATAAAATTGTAAAATATTTCAATATTTTTCTTGTAAATGTTTTATTTTTAGTTTATATACATAGGTATAGGTATTTCATTTTAACACTGTTTACCCATATGTTGTCCAGACTACGTATACTCGATATAAACATTTGAACATCAATTAGTAATGACTATTATGATTAATGAATGATATTACTAATTGCGATTTGTATTAAATTTGCAAGTGTTAACTAATACACCATAATAGTAGTAATATTATGAAAATAAACCATGTACAATTTTCTAGGTATAAACTTAATAACAATATTATGATAATAAGGTATATTGCCAATGATTAAAAAAAAAATTCAATGTTTCACGTTTTTATTTTATTTATCTTATTATTATAGGTTTCAAACACTTCAAAAGACTTCAAACACTATACATATATTAATATTTATTACAAAGTACATAATACAGTATATATTTTCAAGTATGAGTACTATGATCGTATTATTATTATTATTATTATTAGTATTAATATTTTATTTTGAACACGGCCAATGTTTCGTGTATAATATACGAGCTACGAATACACTAATCTACATATCTGCAGTTTATCTACTATAAACTATAGATATATTAATCGTGTTTGATTTGATAAAAAAATAAATAAATATTTTATAAATACCGGTAATTTAGCGCTTTTACGCGAACGACGATAACCAAATTATTGGATATTACCGCGTTAAAACGATGACAATTTTACAAAAGGTAATAAAGTAAGCTTACACATACACTCATTCACGTACATATACACGCGCAGTCGATCGACCAACCACGTATAGGAACATTCAATAAACGTGTCATTATAATACCTATACATTTCCGCCCCTACATAATGACATTATTCGTACTATAGGCGAGTAGTTTATTTGTACATAAAGGTACCTACCTCACACATATTTATAACAATATTAACTATCAAAACTAGGCTAACGGTGCCAGTGTATGCATATTATAATTTATATAGTATAAATATATATTGTACATATTATGTACATATTATAACAGTGTCAAAACGAAAATTGTTTTCAAAAGAGCATATTATTATTACCTATCTGATAAAAAAAAGGGCTCCTAACATTTGTGTTCAAAATACAATATTTTCAACGAAAACTCTCGATCTACTCGTGAGTTCCGGAAAGACTTGGATACGATATATTTTATTGAGCTAATATTATGTATTAATTATGAAAAAACCAATACAATACGCGTTACTATTTTAGAATGTAAGTTATACATTATAAATTTATAACTAAGAGTTTTATCGATGCCTGAGGAGAATCTAATAATTGACGAACAATTTTGATAAAAGTGCTGTATGTAATTATCAAACTAAGGTTACTACAATGAAATTAAGCCAAGTTGGTCAACGTATATGTTCGAAATGAGTGGAATGTGTATAATATAAGTATCATACATATTATTATTACATAGTGACTATAGCAACTTATAAACATATTTTCTTATTTATTATTATTATTATTATTATTATCTTTATTGACGGAAAAAATCTCCATTTACAAAACAATAAATATAAAAAATTGTGTAGTGACACAGATACAACAAAAATTAACATTCAATTAATATAACAAAATAGGTACATCTTAAGTGGAATATAATTTACAGCCAAAATTAATTACTAACTAAAATTAATATCCATAGTGTTTCCTATAGTCATCAGTATATTAATGGTATTTTATTGTATATTCTAATTTTTACTTTCATAAATCATGAATAAAGTCATAAGAATTAAATATAGAATAAAACTATAACATACATATTAAGATATCAATAAATTATTGTAGTAATATAATTATTTACTTATATATGTCTAGGTATAAATTATAATGAACCAGGATGAATGATGATTTGTGCCATGTCACTACAGACATTTGACGAAGCTATACATTTACTGTATATCCTACACTCAATTATTTAAAAATAATCATATAGCATACGACTAATTTTGTAAACTTAAATTCCAAGTTTAATTTAATACATATCTTATTAATGTGTAGTTAAAAATATTTCAGACACTGTTGTTCATCACTCATCGAGGTCAGATGTAGGTCAATGATGATGATGATGGGTTGGGGATTAAGGTTCAGGTTATACGGGTTTCATGAAAAAACACAAATAATAGGCTAAATGTAAAAAAAAAAAAATCAAATGTCTGAAAAAGTTAACAGTCAATATTATATGTTGTATTGAAAGTAAATCAAATAAGGATTTGAAAAGTATCGATTACGGTGCAAAAATGTACCCATTGCGCACCCGGTCAATCTGTTGGTCACAATTTTAGGCTTTTACATTATTATGTGCTTGTTTATGGATGTATTGTGCAAATAATTACAATTCGTATTTTAATGTATAGGTATTATATGTTTATACGGTTAGGAATTCGAAGTAGAAAAATCATATAATTAAAGTAATAAAATAAGAAAACTTAAAAAACATATACTTATTTAGTTTGTATTTGCCATATGTATATTTTTCACATTTAAAAATTAGTTCAGACCAGATAATATTTATACGTTATGTAAATACATGTATATGATAATTATATATACTGGTATAGATGATGGTCATGCAGTTCAAATTTTATACCAAACCATAATGGTTTGTTTGACCATTACCGAATAATAATTTTTGATTTAATAATACTTTTTTTTCGCATAGGTATTGATTATAATATAACGATGCATTATAATAGGCATAGTACAACATATATTATACGACGTTTATGGTGCGAACATAGTTTTGGACATTGGTGAGCAAATGCTGGAGGCAAGAACAGACAATTTTTTTTAATACGTTTTTTTCGCTTATATTATAAATTATAATTTATAATGAACATTGATAATGGATATAATATTATGATGTAGTAATATATTATGCGCGTGTTTGAGATTAGCAAAAAATGAAAGGCAAGTACAGAAGGATGGCATAAATTTGTAGCCCAGGGACGCCAAAATCCTAAATGCGGTAACTAATTATGTAACATAAGGATACAATAGGTTATATTATACTAATGTATTCCATACATTTTTTATCGAGAGAACGTGGTTGGTTGAAACTTGAAAGTACTTAAAACTAAACAATGTGTGTGTATATTATGCGTGAATATAATAGTTTGAAATTAAAAGTTACGTCCTTTTAATTACTGCTTGTACAATATTATACACACGCGATTATAATATACAATCATGAATTCATGAACATATTGTTTTGTTAGGACTGCCGTAAGGGATATTTGCAGAGTTGTCCCCAATTCCTAATACACTGCAGTCGTTTCAAAAACAAATATATTATATTATACGCCGAAAATATACCTATTTCATTTTCAAAAAATAAAATATAACATAATATCCCTTTATTTTAGTTTTATATATTGGAACTTGGGCGATAGCTAGGACATCTTAACAAAATTGTGTATTTAAGCTGAAAAACCGCAAAAGTATAATATATGGTATACTTACCCAATGTTTTTAATTTAATGTTTCATATTTTTTTAGAAATATTGATTACAGATGGTCGTTTTTTTAAAAAAAAATAAAAATGTTCTCAATAATGTGTAAGTATTGATTTATTACAAAAAAAATTAAAAAAGATAATTTTCAAATAGGTAAGAAGGTATATCTGTTCAAATCGATCGTCAATACAAATAATTTTTTCGTGCGGTTGAGATTAAAAGTGCATATTTTTTTACCAAGGTATCGCACTAAAAAAAATCCTTATAATATCAATGTATTTTTTCCAAGTTTCTTTGCATAATGATAGGGTTTATTGGTCTAAAATGAATATAGGCTAAGGTAATAATAATAGTGTACATATTTTATGTAATATACATACATATACCTCATACACAAATTAACATTTTTCTTGATGACAATTAAATGTTATCTTTATACTGAATAAAGTAGAATTTGTATAATTATTTTGTGTATAATATTTTGCTGACAAACCTAAATTAAAATTCGTCAGAATCCACTGCCACGCTTTGTAGGTACCTGTACTAAGCGAATGTAGTTACGATTCAAAATTACTTGGAAAAAGAAATCGAACATTTCATGTTAACTGGTCATTTGTGCAGTCGCAAAAAACTGATTTTGTAAGACAATAGTACGAACTCAGGAGCAGTGATTATATCATACAGTATAAGCACTATAAGCCAACTAAATATTCAAATAAATTATAATCACAGAATAAATTATAAGTATACTATAATAGCATTGATTATACTAGGAAGTATATGGAATTTATAATCAATGGTACTATTGTACAGGGCAATCAATGGCGTAATTTGGTCATGTTTATGGGGGGGGGAATGAAATGTTTTAACATTTTATCTATCAGTGATAGGCTATCACCCCCTCCCCCTTTCAATACAATTAATTTATGTACGCATTGAACATGTAATCATAGTATGTACCTAATAAAATTACAAATTACAAAATATTCACATTAACAAATACTAAATAGCTACAGTACTTTATTCATTATTGGTATCTTCATAACAAAATATTGTATACAAGTAATAAGTACCTATTACAAAATAAACAAAAATTTGAAGTTAAGAAAATAAAATATAAATTGATCTAAGTACTTACATTATCAGTTATCACGATTTTGTTTTTTGAAATAAGAAAAAAGTGTATTTTACGTATTTTCATCTTTTATTCTTTTCCCTTCGATTTTTATAAATAAATTAGAAACGAATAAATAGTAAATAATATAATAATAATATACCTAATTAAATGTAACTTGTAACTTGTATAACGTCATGACGATGAAACTATTTTATACGAGACATTACGAAAATTCCGATAACGTGTGCAAATCGATTAGTCATTTTTACTTCAATATAGGACATTATAATTTATAGTCGTTAATCTGGATAAAATAATCCGATAACCGTCGAGCGTCGTTGATCCACGATAAGATAATACTTGACCGCTCGGTAGTTTTTTTTTGTATTACTAACTTAATGTGCCATAATACGAAGTATTTATAATGTACAACTAACGTAGGGGATTTGTGTTTTTTTGTATTATTTATATGAAATATAGACTATTTATATTATAGATAAATAAGCACATGAGTGTAATCAACCAGTCTTTATAAAAAAAAAAATCATGGAGAGGATACGACACCCAAATCCTCCCCTCCCCCCCCCCGTAATTACGCCACTGAGGGCAATATAAATATAAATCGGAAACTCCCGAGGGCACATTGACAATAATAATGTACGCTACCAAACTGAACCGTATACCAGTATATCACTCGAAACTGTAAACATATTTCGAAACGCGTGCATTTGATCAAACGGTTTGGATGAACGCAATATTCAACTGCAGTGCCCGTAACAATAATATAATATGTATTAACTACCGCGGACGCATCAACGTATTACTCGCAATCGATGTTTAATATTGAACTATATTGAAGTTCAGACGAATGGACCGTTCAGACCGGTAGAATGGGTTTCCGGTGAACTGTACAGAGTTGTAGTACCTACCATAGATTAAATACCATTGTCATTCTGACAAAAAAAAAAAAAACAAATAAATTTGCAATTAAATTTGAAAGAAAATTGTAGGATTATTTTATAAAATATTTAATCACTAATTATAACTATTTATATACATACAATAAAAAATCACGAAATATGTATCTACAATCAAAAAGTGTGCATAAATTGGTTCTAAAACTGATTTTTTTTTTAAAAAACAGTGATATTTTGATGAAAAGTATTAAAAATTTTACAATGCACATTTATTAAGCATAATAAATTTAATACAGTGTGTGGCATGACGTGGCGGAGTGGTTAGCCGCACTCGCAAATTAGTGTGCGGTTAAGCATCGTCTGGCGTCGTTAAAACCGGATGGGGGACCATCCGGGTTTTAGCCGACATTATTAACCCATGCCACTTATACACATACGTGTTCCAAAAACCCACAGTTACAACTATCTATCTAATCTATCAATCCAACATCCAATGACCTCAGTTGCCGCAAATTAACTAATATAGAAGCAAAAAAAATTGATATAATTTAATAAGTGTTATAATAAGTACATTATTATTTTCATGTCGGAATATAGAAATTTATCCTAAACATATTATTTTTAGGCTTAATTTCGAGAAAACAAAATCGAGAGTCGAGGTCATGAATAAGTAGTAGTCTGGGTAGATTAGGGTATTATTTATAAATGGTAAATAATGTCGATAGTCGAATGATGTATAATGATAAAATACGTACCTAGTACGCATGCGCAAGTTGTAATACTATTAACGACCCTCTAGGTGTCCATTTGTATTAGTCGCCGGAGTCCAAAATACCCGTATATATGGTTGCCGTATTTTAACACGGCATGAGCTCTTTATGTATATTTAATCGGTGTACCTACGTACGGTGTACTCCATTGGGTAATAAAAATTAATAAATATTACTCTACGGTGTACTCGAACTGTTCGCGCAATATTGTCTACGTGAATGACGTCGCTGCGGTTGGCAGTGCCGTTATGACACTCGGACGAGCTGCGTCCGGGTGTCCGTCAAATTCAGATGCTGGTAACGGCTCGACACTGGACAGTTCAACTAGTTCAAGCGACAAGAACTACGCAGTTCCGTGGACATGTTTATTGTCTACACACACAGTTTTTGTTTTAATTTGCACAGTTTGGTGCGGAGTTCTCATCCGCAGATCGGCGTGAAATTAATATACACTGCTCCGTGTTGTTGTACAACAGCTCCGTGTGCGCGGTTTGGTGCACAACAGAGTCGAGTGTCTTGTTTCAACCGGATTTGGTCGCGAAGTTGTCGTGCGGGCCAAGCATCGTCGTTCGTTTCAGTGACGAACGCCTGCAGTTGACACATCGGCAGCTGGCTAGTGAATGTTCATCCGGCCGCAGTTGGCGAACGATTATAAGCATTATTTCCGTACGGTCGACGGAGTGACACGGTCGAGGTGGATCACAAGCCCTATCACATTTGTTATGTTTTTTTCCTCTTTTTTATTATGTATTTATTGTCATACCAATTTGATGTAATTGCCATTTATATTGGTTGTGGTTGATTATTCAGTATAACAATAAAGAATTGTCATTTATTATTATTATTATAAATATTGCATTTAGATTATTGGTACACCCAGTCGCCGGGGCTAACTGCAGAGAAAAGAGCCCTACGACGAACACGAACTGTACACATAACCGGGTAACCCTCGCCAAGACCTCGTTTCCCGTGAAACCACACGTGCATACATTATTGTGGTAGCGATTCGACCGCGGGTTCGGAGAACTTGACTGCAGCAGTAGTGCAGTAGGCGATCACCGAACAACTATAACCGCTCGGTGTGCAATGGCTTGTGCGTACATACCTATACCGAATTATTGAACGACGCAGTGACGCTCTAGCCGTGCACATATTATTATGCACCGGATGGGTTTGCCGAATTAAATCACTGCAGCTCTTGCGTAACACGCTTTCGCGTCTGTGCAGCAGTAGCAAGTGTACGCAATGTCGTAATTGTAACAATAATAATATATATATTTGACAAAAAGTAATGGGGAGGGGGAACTACTCTCGTTGGTGATAGGCGCGGATTTAAACATGGACGGGGGATTAGAGTGGACATAAATTGATTTCATGGTAGGTATAGTATCATTGGCAGGGATTAAAGTGAACACAATCTGTAGGGGGGAGTCAAATACCAAAGACATTTTGAGCGTTCAGTGCAATTTCTTTTAGAGACTATGTACAGTATAGCATACGTTATGTCCGACCATAATGTGAATTCTCTCGAAATTTTGTTCAACCTGAGCTTTCAATAAAGTAATATTACACATTTAAAAAAATTAATTACTAAATTATTCTTTAACTTATTATTAATTATTAAAAGCAGTTATAAACGCATACTTTATAATAGCATAGATGGAATTTAAAGCCCACACATGATATGATACACCTTTTTTAGGTACATAATTTTAATACTTGATAAAGTAGCATATTACAGCAAAATTACTATTAATTAAAAGGAAATAGGTATCAAATAAGAACAATATTTGTATTTTCTTACACTTGTTTAGAGTAAATCATTACACTGTAAAGTCATATGAAATTCGCATTATACATTTATAAATTACACTATAGTAATGGTGAATGATATCAAGAATACGCGGTGTACACCAGTGTACACTAGTGCAGGCAAGTGGAAAACGCTATTCCACAACAATACAAACAATGCTAATTTATTTATGATAGTAGGTTTGGATAAGTAACAATTATCTTCTTTTGAGAATTGGGTTTTGAAAATTATGATTTTTAGATTCAGAACGGAGTGATGGAATCTATTGATTTTACAATGATGTGTGTTTTTTTTTTTTGGGGGGTTTGTCATCTCGTTTTGGGGCAGTAAAAATGCTTAGATTTTCTTAAACAGCAACTTTTATGAAAGGAAAGTGAATGTAGATGGTATTTGGGCAAGTCAAAAATACAAAATTTTCAATAACTTTTTAAAAAATCGAAAAAAACGATAAAAAAATTACGAAAAAACGGGAAATTTTACGCAAAATCACGTTTTTACAAAATACATTTTTTTTAAATGCTCTAACTCAAAAACCAAAAACCGCAACAACTTGAAATTTTCACCAAATCTTTATATTGGCGTTCTCTATACATGGTTAAGTTTTCAAAGTATTTTGACATATTTTGACTTATATATAGACAATTTAATTTTTCGATTTTTGTAAAATTTTTTTTTTAAACATCTATAAAATTTAATTGGCTCACCGAAAATTCTCGAATATGTATTAAAGAATTAATTATAAGTTATACTAATTGTAACTAAAAATATCGGAGATAGTTTCACTTAAATTTTTTTTATAAGCCCATAAATTTTAAATTTGTATAAAATATGTTAAGATCGCGATAATTTGCAAGTTATTTTGTAGTTGAAAATTCATAAATTTTTTTCTGTTTATACTTAAGGTTCAAAATTTTAACACTAGGTTGTCCATAAGCTAATTTTCAAAAATATATAAAAAAAATTTCTACCGGACTTAAAAGAAAACATTTTATCACTGAAATTTAAATTTTCACGATATTGCATTATAATTCAATTTAAATATAAAATACTTTATTATTATATACACATTTTAGACAAACATATTAACTCCGTTCAGAATCATTATTCGTATACAATGATATCTATCATTGCATTCAAATTTAACAAATCCATTGTAATAATGACCTATCCTATAAACGTGGAAGACTCTACCCCCAACTGTACAGCAAAGCGATGCCTACCCGTTCTTTTTATTTTTTAACAGAAAAATAAGGAAAATATAATTAATTGCTTTAATAATGAGGGATCTTAGAGAATATTTAAAGAAATGTTTAAAGGGGACGCTTATTTGGGGTTGACGGAGGTAGGGGGGACTGCGTCTCCCTGCGTCCTCCCACTTTAACCCCTAATCATTGGTTGAATAGGAAAACAAATTAAAGCGGACAGTTAGTTTAACAATAATTAGTGTTCCAAAGCACATGAATCTAAAAGTACCTAATCAGAATAACAAAGAGGTACCTACGTTTTTATTTTTTTTTGATAAAATGAAGAGTACCTCCGTCTCCCTGCGTCCCCCCTCAAATCAACCACTGAAATTATTAAATTGTTAATGGCCTCACATTCTCTTGACCTCCCCCCCCCACTTTCCCATCACTCTTGAATGGCTTTCGGAGGGCTTAATTTGTTTTCTACGCGCGTTTTCATAGTTTCGTCGTACGAGTCGCGCAAAAATTCTCGGGATCTGGCTGCACTGCGCGGTACGTTTGATTTTTCGAGGTTCGGGTCGTAAAACAACGGCGCCATTCGCGTACTGATAATCGTTATCGGTCCGTCGTCGTCCGCATTCAAACATTAAGTTCAAACCCGTATGGCCATAGAGTTATGTTATTATTAGCCGTTAGGTACTCTATAATATGCTCAAACTATATTTATCGATAGATAATCCGTAGCCGTTATTCTAATACAAATGTTATCACTGGAACAATCGTAATCATAATTATGTCTGAGGCTCGTCGATCATTTATTAAAGGCAACCGACACAGCAGCACCTCGGGAGACATGACGAAATCCAGACGTTCAGTGGGATCAACGATCGTCAAGTATCACTCGTGCGATGCTTGCCTGTCGACACTGTACTTCACAGACCTGCAAGCCCATTTAGTGGATTCGTGTCCGCCGACCCCGGACCAATGGTTGCACGCGCACGTTAAAGACCGCTGTCTCTACTCGTTCGCGAAGCCGTACATGAATAGTTTGTTTATCATTGTATTATTGCTCTTATAGCGGCAGTTATCTAATTCCATCGTCGATATTGTGTTACAGGTGACGAGTATCTGGTTGGCAACGACAATGTGGTCGTGCCTATTGCTGCAATTCAGCTGTGCGGCTTTGTGCTCGGTGAACCGGTCATCGTTAAGAGCGGGTCTAAAACCTTTGTCAAACACATCTGGCCGTCAGACGATTTGCCTCTGTCTAGTGTGTATGTCTCCAGAGAAGGTTGGTCGCCATTGCCTCATAAGGGTTCATCTTCAAACCTCTGTGATTTTTTCTAATATTATATTTACAGTATTAATAAACGAGTTTGATGAGTTGCACCATGTTTCTGTCGAGCGTTTTAAAATTCCTCCTAGTGAAGCGCAAAGTATTGAAATCTGTTTGAGAGACTGTGATCAACTACCAGATGGTGAATTCGAACGACATCTTTTAATACACATTTCTAATACATATGAAGGACGAATTATAAAACAAACTGATTTCTTATGTTTTGAATTCTATGGACGTAGTCTTAATATTGAAGTTTCAAAAATTAGTACTTTTCCAAATATTGAACTTCATGATAAAATGCAAAATATGAATATAAATGAAGATCACTTTTTTCATATTTCATCTTCTACCACATGGAATATAAAAAAAAACCGTATCAATGATAAAATCATGTATCCTTTGTCTAATGTTGGTGGATTATCAGATATCTATGAAAAAATAATGAAAACAGTACAAAACACAAAGTATCAAAGTAAAAATTATTGAACACATTTGTTCTGAGTTATGTATCTAATCAACATTTTTGTTTTAGATGTATGTGGTTTTCTTTTACATGGTATTTCTGGGACTGGAAAAACGTTGTTAGCAAAAACAATTGCACATTCATTAAAAAGACATGTGGTCGAAATTAAAGGATGGGAAATTCTAAACAAAATATATGGTCAATCAGAAGCAAAATTAAAATTATTTTTTGAAGAAGCAATTATAAATTCCCCTAGTGTTATCCTAATTGATAGACTTGAAACATTATGCAAATCAAATGATTCTTCTGATCTAGAAAGAAGAATTATAAATACATTACAGACGCTTTTTGATAGTTTGAAATCTTCAAAACATAGTGGGGTTTCGGTATTAGGTACTACTAGCAATTTGAGTTCTGTGGATAGCAATTTACGTAGACCTGGAAGGTATTTTCAATTTCTAATATGCTTGAATAATTTTACTTGAAATAATTATTGACTATTTGAATTTCAGATTTGATTATGAGATTGAATTACCTGTTCCTAATGAATTACAACGTAAAGATATTATTACAAAACAATTATCTCCATTTCTACAAGAAAAAGAAATAAGTGAAACAGAAATTACTTCTATTGCATATCGAGCTCAAGGATTTGTGGGTGCTGACTTATTAGCTGTAGTAAATCGTGCACTTACAGAAGCAGCAGTGAATGATGAAAATATTTCTTATAAACATCTTTGTACTGCTCTTACTCAAGTAAAACCCTCAGCCATTAAAGAAGTTATGGTTCAAGTACCTAACGTAAGGCTTTTCAATAATTAATTATTTTTTGACATTTTTTAATAGTTTTTAATTATTTTAATTATTTCTATAGGTCAAATGGGCAGACATTGGTGGTCAAGATGATATAAAATTAAAACTTAAGCAAGTCGTTGAATGGCCACTTAAACATCCAGAAGCTTTCAAACGAATGGGTATCACTCCTCCTCGTGGAGTATTGTTGTATGGACCGCCTGGTTGTTCTAAAACAATGATTGCCAAAGCTGTGGCAACGGAAAGTCACTTCAATTTTATTTCAATTAAAGGACCTGAACTATTTAATAAGTATGTTGGAGAATCAGAACGTGCTGTTCGTGAAACCTTTATGAGAGCTAGGAGTGTGGCCCCTTGTGTTGTGTTTTTCGATGAGTTGGATGGTTTAGCGGGTGAAAGAGGTATTGGAGAGAGTGGAGTTCATTCAAGAGTTCTAGCGCAATTATTGACAGAATTGGATGGTGTTCAACCTCTAGGAAATGTCACCATTTTGGCTGCAACCAATCGGCCAGATTTAATTGATTCTGTAATTATAGTACCCATGAATTTTTTAAGCATGAAATAATAATTGTACAAACAATTAATTTTTATCTAGGCTCTTCTAAGACCAGGAAGATTAGATCGTAAGGTTTATGTTCCATTGCCAGATATCAGTACCCGCTTGGAGATATTAAAATTAAAACTCTCAAAAATGCCAATATCATCAAATGTAGATATCAATAAATTGGTTGAACTTACTGAAAACTATTCTGGAGCAGAAGTAAGGTTTAAAATACTTATATCATAATATTCAAGAATAATATATAATTTAATATTTTTATTAAAAGGTAATTTCAATCTGTCATGAAGCTTCATTGAAAGCTATGGAAGAAGATATAAATGCAGATAAGGTTGAAATGCGCCATTTTGAAGTATCACTTCAATCATTATCACCCCAAACTCCATTATGGTTATTAAAAATATATGAAAAATTTTCTGGAATTCAAAAGTAACACAAAATTCATTTTTATTTGTTGAAAATAGATTTTTATAGAAATAATTTAAAGATGCTTAATATATTATTAACGTAACAATTCATGAGACACTGACTTAGAGAAGAGGCATATTAAGAGGGGAAGAGAATCTAGACTACATTAATGGAATGTCCTTCACTATGGTAGTCAACAACATTTTTTCAGTCAAATTTGTCTCTCAGTTTTGCTTTGAATAGTACAGGCAGTAACGACAGGCAGGCAAATGTTCCTAAGAGTAATAGGGAAGACAAAGACCATGAGCTTGAAGTAGAAGTGAGCTCATGTAGAGTTTGTCCAGCTTGTACAGCTAATACGGATGGCACGGCAACTCCTGTAATTAAAAATAAATACTAAGATTATTATTATTATTATATGATATTGAAAATGCATTTTAGATTTCAAATCAGTGTATATTTAGTACTATGTAATTGTTGACATAGGCTACCATAGGTAAAGGATATGAGGGGCAGGGCAAAAAACCCTAAAATGTTATCAACCATCACATGTGTTCCATAAAAATTGTATGTTATTTTAACTTGAAGGATAACTCAGATTTCATACTTATTAAATAATATCATCATATTCTTAAATTACTAAGCACAATATTTTTTATATTACAATTTCATATTGTTTTTCTATGGAGGGATGGGGTAGGCCAATGGGAGACCATGATTGTTGATATAATTTGGAGTATAAAAATGATTTAATTTTAAATCTTAACAATAATAAATTAAAATATTTCATTGGAAAATTTCAGAGATATGTTCTTTAATTTGATATTATTTACAGAAACAAAGTAAAAAAATCAATGTAATGTTAAAATAATAGGAAGTATGATAAAATTTTAACTAAATGTTCAAACATTAAAATTGTTTAAATAATTTCAATAGTTACCAAAAAATGTCCCCAACCAAAATGGTATAATTGGTACGTCGACCAAAGGTGCACACACATTTATAAACCAATTAGGCAAAAATGGAGTTATTCGCAGAAACATTATGTAACTGAACATGTTGTCATTATGTTTTTTCACCTGAAAAAAATTCCATTGCATTATGAATAATTCAACAAATAGTATACAGATCACTTACTAATTTTGCATACGACTTAATTCTATCAGGAAAATATCTGTAAGCTAATCGTCTACCAATTGTCATTGATAATAAGTAACAAAATGAAGCACCCAATGCTGAACATAAGCATATGATTGTTAATGCTAGTACAAATGGATACAGAAATCCACATAATATTGATAGTGAAATTGAACCAGGTATTGCAAATGTTTGCAAGCTAATGAATAATAGTCAAGGAAAAAATAATGTTACATAATTTTGACTAAATGAAAATTAGTAATTGAATTTTAAATGTATTAAAAGGATACAATATATAGCAGAAGAAAATTGACATGAACACTTGAGTATAATAGGTATCTTTGTAATGTTCCAAAACTTTACCTAAATTTTGAGCGTCTTTGATATTAAACGGGAGTTTAATGAATTGCTTTTCCTCCCTTCAAAAAATGAATGATATTTATAAATACGATATTGAATTATATAGTCTAGATAATTTTACTCACTCTGTCATATGTGGGAAGCTATAATACAAATAAACTAATATCAATAATGACGACATAAATATTATCACCAGTAGGAATACTGCTTTTGTAGTAGACATTGTTTGGTCATATTCAATCTTTGTTTCTGGTATAGTCCCTGCATTGTCCACTGTAGACTCTGTAATTTATACAACATTATAATTTATTGACTGACTTATTTATTTTGTTTCAGATGAACGAATGTGGTTATTTTCCTGTTATCAATCGAAAACAACAGTTACAATATATTGTTTAAAAAATATTTAGTTGTTATAATTTATTAAAATGTTGTCAATGTTTGTTAATTTAAAACTATATTACCAGGATCATTGTGTGTATCTGGGTCCACGAAAGCCATATCTTAATTATGTATATGTATATAATATAATATTTTTTCTCCCAATTTTATTGTTGTTCTAATTGATCTAATAATCAAATGGATTTGATCCGTTGAAAAATCTGTATAAGGAAAATAATTATTTGTAAATGGATGATATTGTAATATCGTCGTTCAGTGAACAGTGTGTCGACTTTCCGCGTAACATGATATCGGTTTAATTAGTATTATTTTTCGCATTACTCGCCCGTAAACGAAAAACATTTAATGATGAATGAATAAATGGTGAACATCCGAACATCAATTATGAATTATGATAAGAGAAATAGTGACGACTGACGACAACGTTATCATCGACGCATTCTCGCCCGATCCAACTACATACATAAGTTTCTTGTGAACCGTATGCGTTTCGTACTGCGATCGAGACTCAGCGGTCCCGCGTATCCGACCATACGTTTCGCTCTTATCACAAATTAATATGCTGTTATCGTGATATGTAATATTCTCGGCGGCTCGTGGTTCCATTAACGTTCAGCAGCGGCGTTTTGCAAATATTTCTTTATACGCATTGCTCGACAGACGATTGGAAGGAAAAAGCCTTTTTTGTCTGTAAAGTAAACGTGCGTCATGATCCGACGGACAGTCAAAGCTTTGCCGATCAGTTGCTACCAGAGGGCATGGTGTTCGACCAAAGCGACAGTACCGAAGGGTGAGCTCTTTCAAATAGAATCTCGGACCCTTTCATTTCATTCCGAGAAACGCCAGATATTCTGAAGAATCACGTTCATCAAATTTAAAGAGACTGATATTTTTAAATGGGAGGGGAATGAGAACGTTCACCGTTACACTTGCATAATTCTAGAGACTTTTTCTCGTCAATGTGAAAACATTTTTTGCTTTCATTTCTTCATAATTGGTCGTCTTATACGTTTTCTAATATTTTAATCTGGTACTCCAAAATAGCTGGGATAAATACTAAATTGATATTCCCAACATTTTATATGAGCAAATATCTCATCACAATTTTGTGTCTGGGATCCGTGTTTATATACTTTTGACATTTTATCACTTTTATTTACATTTGATGTGATACCAATATTTTCAGGTGAACAATTTCGAGTTCTGAATTTGAAGAGAAAAGTTGTTAATACACAGTACAAAAAGAAATATACTAAAACTTTAATGTTACCTCCTAGGTGAGTATATTTTTCTTGAGCGATGATCGGATAAATATTTCAGAAGAAAATTCATTACTACATTTTGGTTGTTAAATTACATATACTTATAGTATAACTAACCATGGCAAAAAAGCAATTAGAACCATAACAATTCATTTTTAATTTTAGTATTCATTAAACATTAAATAAATTTGATATCTTCATTTTAGATACACTCCCAATTTATATATGTAATATAATATTTGCAAGAATTAACATAATTGTTATGTTATAAAACATAATTTTCAACTATATAACTATAACTGAACTAATCTATGTAAAATAAATATGTTTTACTTATTATTTATTATTATTTTAGGTACATGCACTTATGATTGACAAAACACTTTAAAATGAATAATAATTTGTTTATTAATTTAAAAGAATTTTACTAACTTACCCAATTTAGTAGATGTCTTAGATTCTTCTTATATATTTTGGTCTCGTATAGGACTTATTTTATCATTTGACTAAATTATATAATTGATATTTAATGAGAATTGAAATGAAATGATGTCATAAATGAATTTGAGATTAATTTAATACATTAATTACTATCAAATAAATAGGTTATTATAAGGATAAGGTTTATTAAGAAATTATATGTGCTTCTATGATTCAGTATTTTGTGTAGTTTGATTATTTGTTTTTATATTTTTGAATTCATATCAAAATTTACTTTATATTCTATATCTAATTAGATAATATATATATATATATATATATATATATATATATATATTGGCAAATTAAATTTATTAATAGCTGTTATTAATTTTAAATAATGTCTAAAATACCTGTTCTTACTAATGGATTTGAAAACATTTTAAGAACCGTGTGTATGAATCATTATGATTTATGAGCTATTAGAGCTATTAAAGGTTCCCAACCAAGGTGCTGTAAACTTTAATTGAAGGTACCGTGAAATTATTTTAAATAAATTTTATTTTTATGAAAAATAAAACGTTTTAGCAATAACACAGACTTTAATATAAAACCTATTGTATACCATATAATTTGTAGTAATACTGCAATCGATCAATTTTAATTTTCATACCAATTTTTTATAAATATAAATACATAATATATTACCATTGAGTATAGAATCCACAGTATACAAATATGGTGCCTCGGGATTTTTATAAAACAACAAGGTGCTATGCTTCAAAAAATGCTGGGATCCTCTGTATTTGAGGAACATAATTTTTGAGTAAAACATATGAAATAAGAGTAATTGCCTAAATTAATTGAGTAAATTAATTTAATGACCCAAAATCAAAAATAATACTCAAGGAGAAATCGTGAATCAACTCAATATTCCTAGTAATATTTGTTGAATGCACTTATGTTGATGGATGGTTAATTAAATTTGATTGTAATAAATGAATTTTTTCTTCGAGTACCCAGAGAAATATTTTATATCATTTGAAATTGTTGCCTAGAAAATATCAATGTTACTTAATTCTATTCATGTATGTGTATTATGGTTTCAGAGCAACAGCGATGCCTATTGATCAAGATTGGACCAATGTATGGCCAGGTCCAAAAACATTTCATCCAGCTTCTGTGCCTTTGGCTCTTCGACAAGGGTATGATCAGAAAAGAGCGTCACCCGGCAAATATGGTAATACTGAGCTAATGAAAATCCCTAACTTTCTACATCTTACACCACCAGCTGTGAAGAAACATTGTAATGCTCTAAAAAAATTTTGTACTGAATGGCCGAAAGAGCTGGAGACAGATGAAGATTGCGATAAACATTTCCCAATGACAATAATAACAACTGATTACTGTCATTCGTCACCAACTATAAAAGACCCTAAAGCTAGAATAGTGACAATTAAAGTAAGTTATTGTAAGATGATAGTTAATTTTTTTTATGTCATATATATTTAATTTTTTCATGTTAAATAGATCAAATTGAGCTCATTAAATTTAGATAAACACGCCAGAGATAAAATGATGAGATTGGTTGGTGATAGATATGATGAAGAGACTGATATCCTTACTCTAGTTACCGACCGATGTCCAATTAGGAAACAAAATTATGACTATGGAGTATACGTTCTTACAGCCTTATATCACGAATCTAATGTTTGTTACTAATAGGAATAACAAACTATTGGTATGTTTTAATTAAATTTGTTTTATAGACTTTTGAAGAGTGGGAAAAAGAAAAACAGGAAGCCGACATGGAGTATTATGTCTGGGATAATAATGTTTCCAAAAAAGCATATGTTGCATTTACTAAATGGCCAAAGAAAGTTTCTGATGATGATGTCAAGTCGTTTTCTATTGATAACGATGAGGTGGGACAAAAGTACAAAGAAGCAGTTACAGAATTATTAAACAATGGTAAAATTAATATTTATTTTAAAACATATCACTATCAATAAAATCAATTTTTTTATTCTTTAGGGGAAGATACATATACATTGAACAAGTATAAAGAAGCAGTACTTGGCATGTTATCACCTCAAAATGCCCAGACATAGTCAGTTTATAATTAGATATTTGTGTTAAAATAATTATTTTAATTATTTTGTACAATAAGAATAACATTAACTTTATTCAGACTCAACCTCTTCCATGATCTTTATTGGCAATCTATCGCCCCATTTACTTGATCGTGCACACCAATATGGAATTCTGTAACAAAAATTAAAATTCATTCAACATTTATTTTTTGTGTAAATAGTTAATGGTCAGGCTATGTAAGATGACATTCCCTTAAACCAATATTTTAGTTGATGTGATAATAAAGATATGGCAGTTCTGGATAGTTTTAAAAATTAAACAATTTTGTTAAACATAATCACCTTCACATACATTTATGGGGTTTGAAATATTTAAGTTAGGTTTTTAAAAACCTTTGTGGTGGAATAGTTTGCCAAAGTCACTTTCAGTCACTTAGCGCTGCTAGCAGTTTGATGTGATCATACTACTCGAGCTGCATACTCACGTGTTCAACCCCTCAGAGTTACTCTTACCATAATAAAAACCCACATGGAGGGTTAATAACCTCAATTATCAGACCCTCCCTAAAAATGGCCCAATTAAAAATAAAAAATGTTATCTAATAAACCAACATCTGTTCAACACCTAATTCTAAAATATAAATATTATGATTTAAATTATTGACTATGAAATACATTTAGCAAAGATAATGTTAATTTTATACATATTAATAATTGACCATTTATTTAAAGTACGTACTTTCCATTTTTAGCAGCAGTAAATATAATTTCTTGCAATTTACCACTACTAGTACACAATCGACAAATGGAATGCTTTGAACGTACTAATACGGGTCGCACTATTCTGGGCCACTGTTCATCTGTTTCTGGTCTCTCTCCTGAATCAATGTGAATAGAAGTAAATAAATGTTAAATTTGAACTTAAATCAATGTTAAAAGTTACTCGCCTTTTTTTATTACTACATATGAAAAATGTTCTTTCTTGATAGCAGATTGTTGAGCTATTTTTGGTGTATAGTACGATACTAAAAAATTACAAGGTGTGTCATCGGTATCATAACGTGGACAAGAGTGTTCATGAGCACACTGAAGAAGATGAAAAAAAAAGTCATTTTGTTATTAAAGTTATACTTAAAGTATTGAAAGTGGTTTTCAAAATATGTTACCGGTGAAAACACATGACTTTTTATGTTGTTTTGAGAAGATATCTCGAGGAGAAGGTCCCTGGCTTCATTTATCAAAGTGAACCCAGCTCTTGTTCCCATTTCAACAAGTACAATATATTGATTTGTTTTGTTCCATAAATTCACTAAAGTCTCAAACCGGTTTTTAATATCTGGCAGTTCAAACAATGAGTATGCGGAAACGACAAGATCAAATTTCAACTAAGCAATACACAAGTAGTTAATTTTAAACTATTTTTACATAATCATTTTAATAAAAAGTGTATACTTTTGGTGATGTTGGTAAAAATTGTCTATAAAATAAACCTTTGGGTAAGATTTGATTGTTATTGGGATTACCTTCTTGCAATAAAAGCTTAGACAAATCATTCATAATCGATGAAGTGTCAACACAATAATATTCTTTTAGAGAATTGCCCCAGAAATTTTTGGCGTTCCTGTAATAATATTAACCGTTAAAAGATGATTAAATCTAATGGAAAAAAATCATGTATGTAACAATTGAAGTATTGAATATTCTATGAATTATTACTATATATATATATATTTTTTTTTTTAATTTAATTATTATTAAAAAGTAAAAGATTAAATAAATTTATACATTTAATTATTGAAGTTAATTATACTTATACATGTAGTGTTTAATTGTATAATCCAGTTCAATGAAAATTAACCGTTTCAAAGATAACTTATTCAAGGTTGGTCAAGGTATTTTCATAGTTAAGTAATTTTTAACATTTAAAATATAAACTGTTTTAGTAATTTAATATTGTACAAACATAAAGATAAATCATATTGAAGTTATCAAACAAGGATTTTATGAAAAAACTCATTCAAAAAATAGAAATACAATTTTTTTTTTTTTTTTTACAAAAACTGATTCAATACTTTAACTGAAACATACAACTGTTCAATACAAACATACATGGTAACTGTACCAATACCAGAACCAAAATCAAATAGACTTTCTGGTGCAAAATTTGGATCCCTCTGCTGTATTTCATTGAATATTGTTTGAATAGTATTATACTCTGGAGCAATACGAGACAGCAGATACTGATGGCATACATGTTTGTTATTATAATCAATTGGTTTCCAGTTGTATGTTCGTTGTGCCATAAGTCTTTCGGCTTGGTTATTTATAAATTTTTCTAATTTATCTTCTTGTTCAGAGGTAATATTTTCTTTTTTATCTGAAAATCCCTCATTGTTTTATAAATAATTAAAAAGTAGGAATATTTTTAAAGTAACTAATTTAAATTGTTTAAGTGATCAACCAAAGATAACCTTCACAACTATCATGTATAGAAATCTTATAGTCTAGTGTTTACAGAAAAATCAAATAAAAAAAATTAGGAAATTCCCAAATCTCTTTTCACTATATTATCATTCTATGAATAATATTCATAACACTGTGATACATTGTTGTTACATACATTTTTTTTCTAGTACGGCTTGATATAATTTCTTTTTATCAATTTTATCTTTCTCTTCAACAGGACTGTGCCTGCTATGCAGATAGTTTACCAATAAATGACTGTCGGTCAATACAGATTTTAATTGGGCATCTATAACAATAATATTTTTATCGGTAAGAATTGGGAAAATATTATTGATTGATTAATAATAATTGCAAATTGTACTGTTCCTGACCTTTAAGTGTTTTAACAATGGATGTGATCAATCTGTCGGGCAAAGGTTTGGCGGACACGGCACACCTGCCGGGATGTCTGCGGAATTTGATCTCATCACGCAACACCATTTGGTGCACATCTTCGTTGAAGACCGATGTCAATTTCGATTTGGTCGCGTACTGAATTCATAAAGAACAGGACCAAAAGATCAGTAAAAGTGAACATAATATTGTACCGTTGGGATGCCAGGAAGCGAATACTTACGGATCTCTTCAGAAAACCCACCCGGGCAGTGTTCATCATTGCCGTCGTACAATGGCAAATAATCAACGAACAATGGAGATTCTCAGAACCTCGGTGTTTGAAATAGATATTTTTTGTTATTGTTTTCTCGAGACCGGTTATCACGGGTGGGCACGACGCACGCGTTGTCCTTTTCTGCCGGTGCGATACGCGCTTCTTTTATCATCAGTCGGTTATCTTCTTGTCGCGCTCGTGCCTTGTCTTCTCCTCCATAGATAATGGACACAATAATTATAATCTACGTTCTCCTCCATGTCTGTTGTTATCACCGTGATAAGGTGGTGATCCCATCGATTGGTCGATTTATTCGTTTCGGTTTTTTATCAATCAACAGCGCTCGCAGCCTCGTCCGTCCGTATCGATTGGAGTTCACGCGTATGTAGCAAACGGCGGGCAATTTAAGCGCCGTTGTGCGATTGATTGTAGTCGTCGCCCGCAGACGTTCTTCGCAAAACACGTCGGCACCCGAAAGACATATAAAAAATATAAAAATGAAATTTGCCGAGCATTTGGCCGCACACATCACTCCCGAGTGGAGAAAACAATACATCAGCTACGAAGTAGGTCATGTCTGCTTTTGCGGTTTTCACACGTTTTTATAAATGTTTTTTTTTTTCACTCCGTATTATCTACGCCTTGGCCGACGTTTTCCGCGGGCATGTCGACGGCATAAACATCGTTGGCTTTTTGTGTTGCAGGAGATGAAAGAAATGTTGTACGCTGCCATCGAACAGGTGCCTGCGCCTGACCAAGTGGATCCGGATTCGCTATCGCGTTATTATGCCAAATTCGACGAAAAGTTTTTCAGCTTTTGCGACAAAGAACTCGCTAAAATCAACACGTTCTATTCAGGTTTCAAACTGCCTTTACGATTTTGTTTGATACCCACCTGCGTGTGTTTCCTCTTCTACGCGTCCATGCGTTATAGCTCAATGCCATTATCTGCACCTAGCGTTGTACCTATCACTTCTTGTGCATGTTACAGCCGCATGAACATTAGATTAGATTGTATGTGCGTACCAAATGCACAGAGCTATACGCAAAACATTTTACCACTTTTCTACTATGTTGCGTATATCTTGGGTTTTTGTCTAACACAATTGTCCATACAACTATCTGATGTTTATGAGTGCAATTCTTTACCGGTAATTCAAATGAACCGTGTATTTCTTATAGAATGATGTAAACTTAAGATTTCCTATTAAGATTCTAAGATTTGGTTGTTAGGAGTTAAAGTTTCCTGTTAATTTTTGTGTCAATATTAAATAATATAATGATAAATGTTACACTATTTTTAAGTTTTCAGAATTAAACTGTACATTATGCTCTATCGTATTATCACACATATAAATGTTATAAGTAGGTACCTAAATAAAGATTTTTTTGTATTTATAAAGACTTTCGGTCGTTTAAATAAAGATGCCACAGGCAGTTAATAAAAAAAAAAAAAAGATTTTGGAGTTTTCTGCTTAATCGAAGGAACCTGATGTAAATTAAAGTATTTTTACTTGTTTATCTACATAATGTACATCAACTAAATAAAATTAAAAAATTTACCTAGGCATTATTGTAATTTTAAAATGTATCAACTTATTAGCATAGTTGCTCATATCTGATCTCAATTTGTTGCAAAACTACATGTAATTTATTAACATATTAAAAGTTTTATATAAATAAGGTATTAATATGAAATATAATTTATTTTTATTTCACAAAAATGTTCAATAATTTTTTTTATATGGCAACTCATTAGTTAATTTTAGTGTATAAACATTACACAAACAACCAACCCACAAAAAAACATTATTTTTACCAACATGATTTTGTTATTTTATTTTTTCAATTTTAAACATCTAATAAATACTGTTTTGTATATAATTTTACTAACACGTAACTGTATGATTTTTAATTATTACATTAAGTATTGTATATTTAATTTCTTTTAGTAGTGTACTTTTAACAAAAATAATATTCATCTTTTAGAACTCATGCAACAATACCTAATAAGTATACATGGCATAAGTAATTGACTTGTTAAAAATTATTTGTTACTTTTTTATTGTTGAAAATAAGTACTTACCTTACATAAATGTTTAAATATGCTGATTGCTTATGTAAAACAATGTGTACTAAATCACATTAAATGCATACAATAGTATTCTATTAATGTTTTCATGAATACGTAATATTTTGCAACTGTATTCAAGAGTCAATATATTTTGTAACACCTAATGACCATTGGATTTTTATAAACAAGGACAAAAGTCTTAACATTGAAGGCCCAAATTGTTTACATATTAAAAAAAAATTAGATTTACTAGTTTGGTATAAAATATATGTAGGTCCACTTTTTCAATTTTTCACCTTGACTGGTATTCGCTGACCTTATAGGTAACAAGTTTATATGATTGAAGATTCAACAAAATATATCTACTAATATTCTTATTGGTATAGATAATTATTTTTATTATATTGGTCAAATGTTCCCTTTATCATTTTAATATATACCAAAAATAGAAAAAAACTCATTTGAATAATATAGTATATAGTATATTATATTTTATTTATTATTATAAATCTATAGTTTTGGTACTGTTATATTTTGTAGAATTAAGTTTATTTAAATATATTAGATTGGTTGATAGGTATTTTTTTCATTTTTATCTCATTGATAAATTAACCTTACATTTTTTGTATGTATTTATATTATTCAAATTACAGTTCACAAAAACTTTAGGCAACTAAAATGTTAACAATAATGATACGAAGAAAGAAACTAAACAGAATATTTGCCTAACTAATTGTTAAAAACAAAAATCAATAGATTTCCAGTAGATAAATCAGTTTCTCTTATTTATGTTACTATTTTTAATTTCAAATTGATAAATATGAAAAAATAAGTGTATTAAGGTCTACTACCTATATTAAGGAAAACTATAGATGTAGGTAAAATTTGCCGATTGCTGATATCTATACCTAAATATATAGACTCTAAAAGAGGATGTCATATTAACATAAATTTGTTACCAATTTATTAAATTATTAATGATAATAATTTTTTTTAATAATTAATGAAAATTCAATGTAAGTATTATAAGAATTGACATTAACTATAAATGTCTACAATATTTAAATTGAATTAGTTTCATATAGTATACCTACTTTCTTCATTCTCCGTGCTTTATAAGGCTTACTATATAGAAAACATAAGTTAATTCTTTTTAGTGTTGGTTTGTAGGTAGGTACCTATAGTTTTTGCTTCTTGGTACCAATCTAATAATAACAACAATACTATGCAACTACATAATTTATATTATAGGTACAAAATACAACAAATAGATGTAAGTACTTAATTGATTTACATTTAATTGCTATACAACTTATAATTAAAAAATAATTGTTTTTACAGTTGTATTGAGATTAATAATATTTATCATAATAATATACTGATTCATATATTAAAGGCTAAAGGGCGTCACACATATATAATAGAACCATAGTAAAGTGCGTGTATCCCTATTAAAACGTATATAAATCTTCATTATATTTCTCTTTCCGAGATTATATTCCGCTAAACCCGTTTGATCGAAATAAAATAAGAAAACATAATATTCGTTGTAATAAAATACATAAATGAATAGTTTTCCTTGATGAAAACAGAACAGTTGTCAATTAAAAATACTTTTTCTATCCAGTAAGGCCTTAATACTTATACAAGAGGATACCTATTAAGTTTTATTGTTAAGACTCTCGGTCTGCAATTAGATAATTTTATACTGAATCAGATACAGCCGAAAGTGTTCAACAATGAATACCCACAAACGAAACCCCAACTATAAAATCGAATAAGGTAGCAAATTAAAAAAAAAAAGAATTGTGCATTGATTCCTTAACAGTTAATGTTTTTTTTTTTTTTTTTTAATACCTAATCCTTAAATTATTTTGATCAACTGACTGAAAAAATTGGTACGTATATTTTTGTTTTCATCTACATTATACATACCAGTATAGCACATACATGATGAATAAAAAGTAAAATAAAAACATACTTAAGTAGTATTGATTAACTTTAGTATCAAATCCAATAAAGTAAACCTATTTTTATTACGTAGTAGCGTACAGTTTTATTTTCTATAAATAGAAAAACGTTCAATTAAAACGTAATGTTTCCATTGCGAATATTATGTATTTAACGATTGTATGTAAATTCGGCATATAATATTGACTCTTTTTTTTATTATTATTATTTAGCGTAAATAATAACTTATTATGATTTATGAATTTATGATATAATATATTATAACATAATATTATGTATTACTAAATTTACTCTTTAAACGTGAATGCATATGTATAGTAATAACATCTCGTGAAACGCTTTTAATGCCAGATTTTGTTGGGCAACTGGCAAGATATATTATTGTTGTTTCTTTCTAGAAACTATATAATCGTTGGCAGCTAAACGTCCATAAGTTTGTAATGTTTGTATGCATATTTAAATAGTAAACAAAAGTTCAAAAAAATAAAAATAAAAAATTAATAAAGTACCGTAATAAATGTGTTAACCAAAGCAGTTATATCATTTACCTTCTATAGTTTCCCTCTGCGGCTCTGCCAAATTGTCGATACGTCCGGCGTATAGCAGCTATTCTCGGCATAATTTTCCAGCAAAATGTATTTTTACCGCATGTTTGAAATTTGTTGTGCTTTGAAAGTAAACAGTCAACCCGTAACTATTAATTTTTTACAAACATAATTTATTTATAAGCTTTGATGATTGGATTTAACACGTTTCTTGTAACTACAAAAACCAATATTTACGATCGAAAAACTAATCTCCAATCAATACATTTAAAATTTATTATTTATATGCGATAGATAAAATCAAATCAAAAGAATTCATACAAATGTTAATAAAAATGTGCAAGTGAATTAATTTCCAGTCTAAAACTAGGTACCGATTTGTTATCATTCTTATACGAGAAAGATAATTGATTAGTGATGGTTAGGCACTTTTCTATCATCATTACTGTCGTCCATCGACATATTTTATTTTGCAGATTGTTTAATTTTTTGCTGAAATTATAGCTAATAATAAGTCAGAGAGAGAGAAAGATTATAATTTGTACAACGGACAATAGTACGACCATTGATTATAATTTATAATTACTATTTATGATCAATTCTAAGCTACTGAAAAAATGTGCAAACCAGTTCGAGTATACCTGTACCTACCCACCTGTATATGAATTGCCAAGTTAGTTTCTAAAATTGAAAAAAAAAAATGCCACTTAACTATTTCTATTAATTGAGTTGGAAATTGGTCGTTAAAATATGTTGAGATAGTTTAATTTTGTTTACCTACAATAGGTACCTACTGTACGTTTTATAACTAATGGTACTGTAGTTTGTGTTATATGGTCTTTAACACAACAATAAACGAATACTTAAAATTTAATACCGCGTACATGAACCATAATTATAGTCAACCGGGATAAGAGTAGAGTAGTAATATTAAATTGAATAGACATGTAGAGTCATTTGGAAATTGTTGTTTGAAGTCGTCCTAGCCGTACTTTTAAATAGCGGTTGTTCAGAATTATTGATTTTTTTATAGTACCTATAATATATTATGTGCTTACCTAAATTATATTTTGAATTTTTAATAAGACCCTTTTTTTATATTGTTGATTTCACACGCAAACCTAGCATATTATTAATTTAGTTAGGCGTCGAGGTAGCTGCAATAACTTAATACCTATTATATATTGTATTTGAAAGAACTATAACAAAAAAAAATCTTAAAACTTATTTACAACTTTTCGACTTTATGATTAGCCATAAATTTTCAAAGTTTTTTTTCAAATAAAAATGTGATTAATTGATCCGTATAAAAAGGACCATTGTTGTAATGTAATCAAATGACACGAAAGTAGTTCATTGATCACGGATACTTATAAAAAAAAACCATGATTTAGAGCTATAAAAATATTGAAAATGTTATAGTATAATATAGCTTACCTGTAGACGTGAAAACGTGTAAACATAGTAAGTAGGTATATAAATGTATTTTGTTATAATATATAATATGTATAACACCCGTAATATGAGAGTAACTATTACTATTTGTTCGTAACTATAAAAACGTGTGTAATACAGAATACTGTAATATCATATATGTTGCATACCTAATACTGAATAAAAATGTACGCAAATAATGTTCAAAAGATAATTGTGTATAAGTATCTATACACATCAATACAGGCAGTCATTAGTCGTAACTTATAACTAAGTATATTATACTCATGTTTAATAATATACATTTACCTCGGACCACTAGATAACGTAAAACATTTATAATACACGTCTTGTTTGCACAAACTGCAATCTACACAGTGCATAATATGATGCACATAATAATATAAATTAATTACTTTATTATTATTATTATTATTACATTAATACATTGCCTATATTGTACAGTGTTGATATTAAATAGATGACATTATAATTTACGTACACCTGTAGGCAGTGGCGGCTCTAGGGGGCCATGATCCCCCCCACTCAAAAAAAAAAGAAAAAAAAAACGGAAATTTAATATAGTATACACTATTATTGACTTGTGTACTATTTTGTATAATATTTTGTACTAATGTAGGTAATATGTGGCACTGATATTGAATCATTTTAATATATATATATATCATATAATATTGGAAAAAATGTGTGTGAAATTTATGCCCCCCCCCCCAGAATCAAAACCTAGAGCCGCTACTTACTATAGGTATTATTGTGCAATAGATTTTCGGTATTTTTCAAGTTCGGAATAGGCATACTTGTACCTGTACTGAGTATATTATGCGAATCGGGAATGCACACACTAGTTTACATAAAATATGATTGCGTTTAAAAATACATTTCGCGGTCTAAAAATACGATTTAATTGAAAATTAAAGTGTACGCGTACTAATTATAGCTGTGGTACTCTAAGGCATTATTGTACGTCAGTGTAATAGCAATAGCGGACGAAATATTTCATCGTAGTCGTGTATGATCCGGTGTGAAACAGCTCTGTACTTATAATATGTGTAGATGATGTACCTACTGCAACGATGCCCGAACCAATTTCCAGTTAATTCGTTGCGTTTTTGTAATGCTTTCAATATATAATTTTTTGATTTCAATAATATAATTAAACTAATGATTGATGAGTTTGATTTTCATGAATGCTATCCGACAAGTTGAAGAGATCCAATAAATCTTTTTAACGTTACTCCGTTATAAATTTTAGTAAAAAAATTATACGGATGTCGGTATGTCGCTATAAATTAGGTAGGTTATTGTACATTAATATACTGCATAGACCTTAAATTTGGGCTGCCATTTAATTGAGATTAAAAATCGGAACATCTAATTTTAAGGACCCCTCCAAACATTTGAGCTTTGTCTATATCAATTAGCTATTTGTTTGCATGTATACAACTTGGCCTAATCTAATTACTGATAATAATAACCAAATAATGTTCCGAACAAGCACCGTATAACCAGTTTTATCATTTTAAAGCACAGGAAATTTCATTAAACCGGTATTATTTTTCGTCCCGACCGGGACTTATCGAATTATGGGACAGCGTGCTTGAAACCGATAGTATTCCGGCTAAATCGGAACGAATGGCAGCCCTACCTTAAATCAATTATTTGATGTAATTTTGATGTTCTCCATAATATAACACGTTGACGTCTGCAGAATATAATTTTTGTTAAACTGTATTTAATAGGACAATTAGGTTTATGAAACACATTTTATATAATTATCGTACGGTAAAAATTATGTTCAAAAATAAAAAAAACCGAACTGACTCACATAATATTTATTAGATACTTTGCAAAGCCATCTGATCCGTTCATACACCAGGAATAAGATGTCTTATAAATAGCAATACTGCTGGTTATACTCGTAATAATAAAATCGTCATGAGAAACTCCATTATTGTCTAGTTCACTTTCTAAAAGTTCGATCGATTGACATTTAATTAGGCCAGGTGCATCCCCAAGGGAAGGGCGAACGGGGTGGTCGCCCTTCTTCCATAGACATTTTCAAAAATTTGTTAAAAAAAGAATAACGGATCAATCATTGATTAAGAAACGAGATTGTATTAATATTAAGAACACTTTCTGTAAGCGTTGCTTCAGCAGAAAGAAGCTTTTCAATATTTTACAGGTTTTTTTTACAAATTAGTATGCAATTTTTTATAGCATTTTACTTCACAACAATATTATTGTTTTATTGTTTGCTGATCTACCTAGGTATTAAACGTTATATTATTCCTTTAAATTTGTATTGTCTTATTAGGTAGTAAAGTTTTTATAAGCATAAAACCCTTTGTCATATTAACATAAACCTGTTAATAGAAAAATGTTTACTTTTCATAATTATTAAAGCTTTTAAAAGTATATATATATATATATATACGCAGTATTTGGATAATGTTTAAATGATGATAGTTTTTAATTTAACTTTCACCTATTTGCTTGCTTTTTATTCCTTACTTTTTAAATTAAAAACTTGGTTAAAGAGCTTATTGGGGCAAAGTAGATAACAGGATGGCACATTAATGCAGTTGCACAGAAACATTCAGATCAATGTAAATAATGTAATTAATAGGTTTTCAAAAAAAAAAACTAATGAAAAACCGATTTTTTTCATATAATTAATTGTAGGCATCTTACGTATTCATTATTTGTATTATTTTAGTAATTATTGAGTAAAAATAGGTTCACCTCCCCCCCTTAAAAACTGTTTAGGCACGCCCCTGTAACATATTATTGTATTGCGTAATTACCTATATTATATGGAATAACAAATTTACATATTATTTTATTATATTATGAAGTTGGATCGCTATCAAAGGAGTACCTATTTTTAATAATATAATGGTATAGCTATAGCATATGATCGTCATCGATTTCCTAATCGAATTTTCGGTCTTAGCATTTTGTTGGTCATGATTTACATCATCACGAGCTACAACACAATATTGAATGCCATTTTAATAAGTTTTAATGTGTAGTTATTAATTTTAGTTTATTTTCCTGTCGCAGAAAAATTGGCGGAAGCGACTAGAAAATTCGCTAACCTCCAAAGTGACCTGAGAGAGTCGCAAGACGACAAAATCAAACCCAAAGATGCCAGCGGGAACTTGAAGCCGGTAAAGCGGAAAATACTCAGGAAGAACACAACGACGCGTAAAACACAAGAATTAAAATTGGCTTTCAGCGAGTTCTATTTGAGTTTGATTCTGCTGCAAAACTATCAGAATTTAAATTACACGGGATTCCGGAAGATAATGAAAAAACATGACAAGGTATGTACTATAAGTTTACAGAAAATTGTTAAACGATTATTGTTGCATTTGCGTATTTTATTGAATTGAATATTATTATTGGGTTTGCTGAATTTGTGAATATTATTATCGTTCGCTGCAAATCCAGTTCGAATACGAGTACAGTAGGTATTCGTACGATGACCAGTTTTGTATACAATAATAATTGGTCTTACGTTCTCCGAGTCATTTCAAATTATAACTATGTCACATAGAATTCTATATATTTCTGAAATATAGGTATACCCTAACCCTATATTATTAAGACTAACTGAAAATATTATTTTTATTCGTTTACCCAACACCTAGGAGAAAAATGGTGGCGTGTTATCAGTTTTTTCCCTTAATTTTTATGCGGTTTTTCAGCTGCACTTTTTTTTAGTAATTCGAAAGATTACATTAAAATGTATCCAAACATCGACGAAAAGATTGGCTTGTCAAAGAACACTACGTACAACTGCCACATATATATATATATATATATAGATCTATACAGAATTCCGATACCACGAAGGATGTAAATAAATAAATATATATTTTCTTAAATAAATAAATATTTATTACACTATGCTTCCTGCAGTTGTCTTTAACGTGCATAATCTATTTATCCGCTGTTTTGTGCGTAGCCCGCGAGTATACTTACGATCATGCATGTGTCGTGTATTTAAGTTGCTGGGTTCCGAAGGCGGTTCGGGAGGCCGCTGGAGATCAGAAGTAGTGGAAAACGCTCATTTCTACTGCAACAAAGACATCGACAGACTGATCAGCGAAACTGAGGCCACTGTTACGCAGGGACTGGAAGGTGGAGATCGGCAAAGGGCTATGAAGAGGCTACGAGTACCGCCACTGGGCGAACAACAATCACCTTGGATCACTTTCAAAGTCGGTTTATTTTCCGGCGCTTTTGTCGTCATGTTGCTGGCAGTCATCATCACCGGTTAGTATTATATGTAATTAATGTATTATGTAAGCCACTACGGAGTCTGCTCATTTTATTTCGACCACTACGCGCAACGTTTCGACTGTAAAATTATTCTTCTCTATTATTACAATTTGAGTATTTTGACAGTTTTTAAAACGTGTAAATCGCGCTTTAACATTCTACACGAGTGTCTATATACTCGTATATATTATATATATATATGTACATAATTTCCACTGCAGCCGCTTTGTAAATTTGTCGTTTTTTTTGAAAACATAAAAATCTGCTGACACTAATTGCAATTATGTTACGTTATAGAAACGTTTCTTAATAATTTTTTTTTGTCCGTGGAACCTTTTTTAATGTTCACTTTTATTGTGGAATTATTACTTTGTTTAAATAGATTTAATGTGTCATTTTGTACGTATATTATAGGGATTATTCGCCACAAAAATTATATCTCAAAATAATATTTTCAGAATTCAACTTTCATCAATAAGCCTAATATTATCAAGTATTAGAAACACATACACATATTTAAGTAGGATTGGTTTTTATTAGTTTAAACTCGTAAAAGTAACAACAAGTTACAGTTAGTGGTTGAATTGAAAAATTAACAAAGGACGGACTCGAAGTATATAATTGAACAATTAGCGTTCCAGAGCACATGACGCTAAAAGTAACTCGAATAAAGTAAATGGGACATGGGTACACGCTTTAATATGGAGAAGATTAGTCACCTTGCGTCCCCCCTCAATTCAACCACTGCAGGTTACAGTACATACAAAAAAACAATTTTCACTGTAAATTGACCAGGTATACTTACTATTTTATGTACTTAATATTAAAACATTATAATGTTTTATAAATGTATATTGTATGCAATACTTACGTAACATCTCTCCGGAACACCGTTGAAGAAACGCTGTTTTATATAATATACATATATAAATATGTACCTAATGCATATACCTACTACAACTGTGCAGGCATCGCTCACGGGGACAAGAACACTGACTGGCGGGTCATGGTAAGGCTTTACCGAGGCCCGCTGTTGCTGGTCATATTTCTGTTTCTCATGGGCATCAACGTGTACTGCTGGCGCTCGTCCGGCGTCAACCATGTGCTCATCTTCGAGCTTGACCCCAGGAACCATCTCACCGAGCAGCACATCATGGAGCTGGCGACCGTTTTCGGGCTGGTGTGGGCCGGCTCGGCGCTGATATTTCTGTACAGCGAGGCGCTGCACATACCGCCGTACATCAACCCGCTCATCTTGGCTATACTCATGATCGCGTTCCTGTTCAACCCGACGAAAACGTTGCGGCACGACGCTCGTTTCTGGGTGCTGCGCGTGACGGTAAGACATGCAGTGCAAAATACCGACGCCTGCTGTGATATTATAATATTATTATACGATGTAATGTAATCGATGACTATTTTGCGTATTGCTGTGCACAATATCTGCTCGCGCGTTTCGCAGATTCGTTTTCCCGCGAATTTTCGATTTCGCGATCCGCCAATACAATACAACATCTGCTTAAGGCAATAATATTTCAAGTCTTGATTTTCTGTCTGTGTACATCACAACACGCCAAGAGTACGTAGGAATTTAGACGTTTATCTATTTCCGTCGTACCAATCGATCAAATTCAATATGATAAGAATTTTGAAAACTGATTTAAAGCCGTTGTTAAGTCTTACTGTAGATCGACTTTTCCATTTTTTTTTTTTTTTTTTTGATGTTGTCCTCCAAAGTTTAATAAAATAGAATTAAACAAACTGGAAACATGAAAATCAACAAAAGTTAATTATTGGAAATGTTTGGTATAAAATTTAAAAAACATGAAAAAGTCGGTCTAAAATATCTCACAAGTTCTAAAAAGATCACAAAAGACTTCACAACGAATTCAAAATTCTTATCGCATTAATATTGATCGATCGATACGTTGGAAATAGAAAACGTCCAAATGTTTATGTTCCGCGTGTGATAGTCATAGATAGAAAATCATGCTCACTCTTAACCATTTAAGGGTTCAACGGTGTCTATGATGCGAATTCAGTACGAGAATCTGCCTTACCGCTGTAATGAAACGCTCAAACCTCATATAATACAAGGTTCTTGGGTTTTTCATATAATTTTTACTTTTTACCTACGTTCTGTTTGATTACCTATATCTAGTATAGTAGTGCCTACTAATATTTGTCTAGCCTCAACAATGATGATTGTACAGTTACGTCTAGATTTCTAGAACGAATTAAAAAGTCTTGAACCGATAGTGGTCGAGACAATTTCCATTAAATACTTTTCACACTAAAGTTAGCTACACATTCACGCAATTGGATTTTCACGATGGAGTATAATAAATAATAATAATATGTAACCGATACCTGAAGAAGATGTAAGAATATTTTTGCTTTAGTGAACGCTATAGGAAGGTTGTTTCCTTCACCTGTTCCTACTGACCTCTTCCATAGATTCGTCTTTAAGTCTTTTCGTTATTTCGTACATGGCTTATAATGGCGCACTCATGTTTTTTTTCTTAGGTACGCATAATTTTCGCTCCTTTCTTCTACGTGGGTTTCGCCGACTTTTGGTTGGCCGATCAACTAACCAGTCTGGTTCCCGCGTTGCTGGACTTTCAATATCTCGTGTGTTTCTACCTGACCAACGACAAATGGATGTCCAATAAAAGTAAATATCGTTTACATTGTATATTCGTGCGTAGTTGAGGGCGCAAAGATCCAAACTTCGACTGGGCGTGGGCGAAAAAAAAATGGCAATTCGATTACATAATCCGTGATGGTTTGGTCGCGCTTATTATTGAATATACTTTTGAACTATGTACTCGTATATACACGCGCGACAATATATCTCTAATATGAATTCGTCATAATGACATAATATTATAATCACGTGGCGTGAACATAACATTATATACATATAGCTCATACAATATGTACATAATGTATTATATTACTGTGTTATTATTTTATTTTGGCTTATTACCGCGCGGTGTGATCCACCTCGGCCGCACAAGTGTACGTAGAACTCGTACGAGTTAATAAGTCTTACGAGACTATCAATCGAATCGAGAACACACGTATAGCACATATATATATATATATATATAGTACCTGTACAATAATATGAACTCGCATAATTGTTCACTTCTATTTATAATCTTTCAGCCATCGACATAGACGGCTCGAAGTGCGTGGAACGCGTGTGGCTTTTGCGGCCGTTCGTCGCGTGTCTGCCCGCGTGGTTCCGGTTCATGCAGTGCCTGAGGCGGTACCGAGACTCGCGCGAAGCATTCCCTCACCTGGCCAACGCCGCCAAGTACGCGACCACCTTCTTCGTGATCACGTTCTCGTTTCTAAACCTTCAGTACGCAAGTAAGACCGAATCCCTCTCCCTCCCGCCCCACGCCCCCGTTGCGGCCACGTCCGTACGAATGCCATACGCTCATATTCAGTTGACATTATCACGTATGGCCGAATGTATTTTTGTGGCGCACAGAGAACAACCCCAAAGAAGACTCGAACGTGTTCTTCTACCTGTGGATATCCGCGTCCGTGTTCAGTTCGTTGTACTCGTACATCTGGGACATAAAAATGGACTGGGGACTCTTCGACCGGAACGCCGGAGAGAACAAGTTCCTCCGCGAAGAAATCGTGTACTCCTCGACGGTGAGTACAGTATAACATTACGCACGGCCCCCGCATCGAATTCTGTGCCTTTGTACGGGATGTTTGTCCAGGTCTTTTACAAAACTTCCAGCAATGCAGTTTACCGTAAATGATTAAAAATCAAGACTCATCAGCCTTTTTGACACTGATGTAATTTATTTTTTATTTTTTATTTTTTATCACAATATTATCTAGATACAAAAAAAAAAATTTTTAGATTCTGAACGAAGCGATAAATGTATTGATTATGCAATGATGTGTTTTTTTTTTTTTGCGTCATCACGTTTTGAAGCAGTAAAAATACTTCGATTTCCTTAAACAGCAACTTTTTTTGAAAGGAAAGTGAATATAAAAGTTGTAGATGGTACTTGGACGAGCAAAAATTAAACATTATTAATACTTTTCAAAAGTGTCGGGAAAAACAAAAAAAAAAAATGATGGTATAACGAGTAAAACCAAATATTTATATTAGCATTTTCTATACATGGTAAAGTTTTTGAAGTCTTGACTTTTTTGATCTATTTATAAACAATTTATATTTTCGATTTTTTTAAGTATTTTTTTTTTTTTTTTGAAATATAAATAAATTAAATTAAAAAAAATGAATTTTCGATTTATATTCAAGGTTCAACATTTTAACACTAGGTTGTCCATAAGGTTTTCTTCAAACTTCAATAGCTATAAAAATAATTTTACCCGATTGTTAGAAAAATTTTTTATGACCGTCTGAAATTTAAATTTTTACGAAATTGCATAAAATAAAGAATTATCTTTAAACGATTTTGAGTAGTTATTATTATTCAAAAAGTTTAAATCGCATAAACTTGAAACTTTTACCAGTTGTTTATATTGACATTTTCTTTAAGTCTTTTTTTTTTTTAAATATCATACTGATTTGAAACTTATAGACATTTGAAATATTTGATTGTTTACACTTTTTATTTATAATGGTTGATAAAAAAAAATTTGGTTGGGAAAAAATAATTGAAAGTTTAATAGATGATTCCACAGTTGTGTTCTTACTGTCGTACAAAAATTGTTGAAATACATATCTAAAATTATTTTTTATAATTGTTTGAAAAGCAAACATTGACATAATATTACAATTTAAATACAACATAACATATTATTATATACTAATCTAGATTAACAAATCCTCCCCGTTCAGAGTCATTTTTTGTATGCAGTGATATCTATCATTGCATTAAAATTTAACAAATTCATTATAATGACCTATCCTATGACCGAGGTCCACTCCACCCCCTACTGTAGAGCAGAGCAAGTCCCATCCGGTTCTTTTTTTAATTTATATTTAATAGGTTTTTTTTAAGTTAAAATTTAATTTTGCGAGCTTTGAGCTCAACGAACTCAGTTATAACATTGTTGATATTTATTGTTAAAGCTAACCTATATATATATATATATATATATATATTATATAATTATATACATTATATTTTTATTATTCATAAAATGTTATTTTATAATATTATTTAGTATGAAATAAGTATTCCTATTAAAATTTCAAAAATTGCTAATTAATTTCAACAGGCGCGCAGGCCCCTGAACTCTAAGTCCAACAGCTTTCCCTTGTTGGGGCTTAGGGTACACGTAATATTTTAATTTGTTGCCGAACTATATAGAAGCGATTGGGCGAGACTAGTATTTTGATTCTGAATCATGAGTTGATTAATGATGCGAATATTATAATTTCTTATCTATTATTCTATCTGATGAATATGATAAAAATGATTATATTAAATAGTTATAATATAATATACGACAATAGTCCATATATAAATCATGTTTTACAATCAGTAACATACGGATGTACCGATAAAACCCCAATTCTTTCAAAAAGCCTTATGTTTAAACTCGTATTGATCGCATAGAGCTCAACATTTTCTCTTTCCTGACCACATTTTAATTTATTATTTTCATGGCTGTAATAATTTGTAACTATATGTACATTCTTCAGAGATAATCGATTTTATTTTTTAGGTCATATTTTAATTACTACATTTCCGTAGATTTTTATTGTACCCTTATCGCAATATGGAACACAATACTCAGTGTTATACCAAACGTATATTTAAAATATGACCCAAATGTATAATTATTTTGTATTTTCAGGCATTTTACTACATCGCTATAGTCGAAGATTTTGTTTTACGTTTCGGTTGGGCACTATCAATGTCTTTAACTGAAATGGGTTACGTTCACGGTGACTTGATGGTGTCGATTTTGTCACCCCTCGAAGTAATGAGGTTAGTTTTCGACTAAGTTAAAATGCATATTATAATAAACTATATTATATTATTGACTATATTCGGTTTAATATTATTTTAATTACCATTAATTAATTTTATTACACATGCGACAGTTTAAAAGTCATTACATATTATATAGCCAAATTTGTTAATGCGTTCACATTCTTTCAGTTCCGCAGAAATCTATTAACATGAAAATTTAAAGCACCACGTGGTTTATAGAAGTTTAGTTTTATAATGTCAGCATCAATTATGCAATCAATTTGAAAGAAAATTGGACTATGTATTTTTTGAAATATTTATATTTGAATTCTATTTTTGCTACAGTGACATCCAATATGTAACATCATTGGTACACTATTCATAAAAACGATAAGCATTTTCTGCTGAAGTATCACTATTATTGAAAAAATATATAATTCTCGATTTTTGATATTTCAAAAATACTAAAATAAGTTTTCAAAGTATTATAGGTAATATTTATTAATTTTTACTTAATAAAGTCAATATCGGTTACTTATAGTATAGGTATGCATATCATTTGAATTTTGAGGTTAAACTAATATTATCGTTGTAAATTTTAGCCAGTGACATATAATTATCTTTTGAAACCTTAAATCAAAAGATTTAATGTCATGTTTATTCAGAAGTAATTAATACTTTGTATCACAATTCACTATACATCAGTACTATCTTGCATTGAAAAATCACGAGAGTATGTGCTCAATGTAGAGGCTACAAAGTAATATAAAATAAAAGATAATAAAATATAAATAATAAATATAGATAAAATGATATTATTAGATGAAAAAAAGTGAGTGTATAAACCTTAACTTAACAATCAAACACTACTGGCAATAGTATATAGTTCATTAATTTTAGTATAAGGTTTATTATTAAATTTTTAACCAGTGGCGTGTTGAACTCATTTTTGATGAGGAGCAAAAATGTATACAAGGCACCCACCAACACCACTCCTCCCCTCACTAAACTTTTTTTTTTAAGCTAATAAAGTCCAAATTCGTATGAAATATGTCAAATATGCAATAATTTGCAAGTTATTTTGTAGTATACGTAGTATATTTCTATTTTCTATGATAAACCTAGTCATCACTGTATTTTGTGGCAAGGGAACCACCCACCCCCCTAAAATTTTGAGGAGCAATTGCTCCAAAATAATACCTTCGCCACGCTACTGTTTTTAACCTATATGTTTTTAAGTTTATAATATGTGATAAATATTAAAAACATTGTTTACACAACTTATCTGTTGAATAATGAAATTACCTTTTATTAATTACAATCATGTTAAACTATTTACATATATTGTTTTCGATTTTCCAGTAAATTATAATTTATTTACTTACGGATGTGTACTTTTCGAAACTTGAAAATTAGGTACGATCGATAACAACGAACAATAATTATCAATTGTTTATTTTGTTGCTGATTTCAATAATTTTTTTCGACGACGAGTGAGAATAGTGAGATAAGATACATATTAAAACACATAAATAAAAAAAAAATTAAAAATAAACTATTCGAGTAGGTACCTACCTATGATAATATATATTATAAAACGTTGTAATATGTATTATGTAATATTCAAATTATGATGAATTTGTAGTAATTAATTATGATTAATTGATTTTGACGTATTATATTAATTCTTTGTGTTCGTTCTGTGTTCAAATAAATCGCGATAATTTCACCTCACGCAATTTCTCAATATTTTCTTGGAAATTATGATTTGACGAAGAGAACTATGTTTTTACGATTATATAGCAATACTGCACTAATTGGTGATTTAATTGGAAACGAGATGATATCTGCAATGCACGCGTAAATCGAGTACGGTGAGATTGTTTTTTTTTTTACGAAACAATAATAATATATTTGCGATTAAAATCGTATATTAAAAACATTGAGTGCATAAACGTGTTATTTACGCGTATCGATAAAAATCGACGGAAAAAAAATCATTTCTCATTACAGCTCGTGTACCTATATAATATATGTAAACCGTTTACGCCCTTATTACGTAACGACATGGGTGTGTGTTTGTGTGTGTGTGTGTGTGGAGGGGGGCTGTTTTTTTTACCGTTTGCGATCGTTATTGATTACTAATTTTTTGCGTCCTCGACAGGAGATTCGTTTGGAACTTTTTCCGTCTGGAGAACGAGCACCTGAACAACTGCGGTCGGTTTCGCGCGGTCAGGGACATATCGGTGGCGCCCATCGACAGCTCGGACCAGACGCACATCCTGCGGCTAATGGACGAGCGGACGACGTTGCCCGACCTGAACCGGAACCGGCGGAACAAGGTGCCCGGGACCGGGGGGATCGGCAAGAAAATACCCAATCTCACGTTCCAGCCCAGCCGGTCGGTGGACGAACAAGCGTCGCTCATCCTTGCCAGCTTGGGCACCCGTTGATTCCGATCACATCACGGACCCTGTAATACGAATCGCCACCGCAAAACCGTGTTGGTGCCGTACATCATACATCATAATGTATACCACATAACGCTGCATTGTACATAAAATTACAATAATAGATATATATCTGCGATGTATATCGCACCGACCGATTTCAGGACGAATTTCCTGCGACCACGTGTTTTGCCCATTTCCTCGTTATGCGATCGGTCATCGGCCCTTGGGTCTGTGCCCACTGCAGCGAATGTCGTTCGAATATTATGTACAAGTGTTCCCCCCCTCTACCGGTTTCCTATGAAAAATGTATTATTATTATTATTATTATTATTTGTATATTATTTGTTTCTATATAATAGATTTGATTTTCACGTTAAGTTTCAATTCGATTATGACCGTACATATACGTATATTATATTGTGTCATGTTGTAATTCATTTATTTCATACATTTCTCAACTCTTTTGTACCGCCGTGGTTTTCCTCCAAAATCTACCAAATGATGGAACTCGACGCTGCATGGTTCGCGAGAGAAACCATGATCGTCATTGTAAACGCACTCCAAGCCGTGTATCGAACTTGTTGACTTCTAGTCCCCGTGAAATTGGTTTTCGTTTTATTATAATATATATATATATATATATATGCATTTATTATTTTATACACCCATTATTGTATAAAATCGATTTGTTATTGTCGTTGCTACATTTTACAGACGCCTATACCTGCAGATGTGCTAATCGAAAACTTTCCGAATCCTTAGCACGTAGAAAAATAAATATATTCTCAACCAATTCCTTATCATTTGTTGTAGGATTATAATTTATAATTCAATGATCAGTGACCCAATCGTCGTGGTCCTGATATAGATTTAAGATAACTTGAGATAAGATTATTATATTTACCAATACCAACTATAATTTATTATAAATGCGTATTGTTACATTTTCAAAGTATAATAAATTATTTTTCTTCGCATGTCGGTCGATGTTCTCGAAAGTATAACAATCAATTGTAATAATATCAAAATTTTTAAGTGTTCAAATCAAATTAAATTTAATGTAAACGTTTTACTATAAAATCTTTATATTTTTCACATATAATGTAATATTTTTAAGTCTCTTTTTTCCATGCATTAGCTGAATTAGGGACATGTTATTATAAAAATATATACAATTATTATAATATAGCAAAAGTTATCCTAGAACATTCCATAATAAAACTCAATAAAAAAACTTATCATTAAATCGGAGAAAAAAGCTGGAACCATGTTCATTGATTATATATAATATAATGTAATTAATTGAATTTAAATTATTAGTAGGTAAGAACTCATGTCGTTCCACCATTTAGGCTTAAGCTAAAAAATTTCACAACAAAAATCATTATTTATAGTTGAAATAATAAACCTATTAATTTTTATTTTATATTTGTTAAGTTTTAATTGATAAAAACCAGGAAAAAATCACTGATAATATATTATTATTTACTTTATATTTTTATTTCAAATTGATATTTGCAGTAAAATATTTGAAAACTTATTATTAACCAACTAGATTCCGTGGATATACTAATCTATAATAATTCAATATAAATACAAGTCAGAATTAAAAAAATAATGTATCTATAACTACTAAAAAAAAATTAGATTTATGACAAATCATTTTGCAAAATGTACCTATATATAAATAATATTATTTTTTCTTTTGAGTTTTTTGTTACCGTGTTAGGCATAACTAATTGTACGTAACTTGTAACTTGTAGTGTAAGTATAGTTGTACATAATATAATGTGTGTATAGAAAGTTAAAATTGTTAAATTGCAGCCTTTAAGTTCAAACATTTTTCCAGTTCAATAAAATAATTAAAATAATAAGAACTGTACAACATCTTATTAGCGTAGTACTGTAGTATTAAAAAATTATTTATGTACCCCGTTATTGTAGTACACTGACAAGTGACAATATGTTTGGTTATTAGTTTTTTTTATTGTATTCTTTAAAATATAAAAGAAAGAAATATATTGTTAAATCGTTTGGTAAAAGCACAAAAACTTTAATGTCTTCTTATTATATCAATAAATAAACGTATTATTTCATATTTTCATTATAACTACGAAAAGAGTATTATTATAATTTGTAATACAATTATATTATATATATATATATATATATATGTGTAATAATATTTCATGAAGATATTAATATTATCTTTATGGTCTACAATCAGTTAATTTACTGTCATTGTACAATTTTTAACACATTATCTTATTTGTATCTACCTTTACAGTATACTATATCTTTTACATCATTTTCTCCAAAATGATCATATTAATTTAGTAATATACACTCTTAGTTAATAAATAAATAAGAAAGTAACGAAAAAATGACTATTTTTCTATTGAAAATATAACAAAGTAATAATGTCAATTTTTTGATTCTATACATATTCTTAATTGGGTATATGAAATATAGTATTTCTTTTTTTAACAAAAGAGTGTATGTTTACCTTGAAATAACAATCCTTATAAATTGGGAGTATTTAATAATTATTATTGAGGTACAATTTATTAAATGTTAGTTATTACTGCTATTAGAATTTACAAGATATTGTTAAGTAATAAAACAATTTTAAATTTTACCAGCCAAATGTCGCGTTCATTATTTTTATTATTAGATATAGTTATTATGTTTAAACTGCAGTTTATTGTTTTTATTCAATCATAAGTGTTGTATTAAGTATTATTCAAAACCGTAACTTATGTTGGCGTTAAGTATAATTAAAATAATTTCTTTTGTTATCCATTTAAATCATTTACCTGAATTCAAAAATAAAATTATATAAACATATTTCTGTGAATTAATTGTGTGGGTGTATGTAAATTTGCAGTGTTATAGTTTAATATATATGTATATGTACAATGTGTTTCGCGTAAATCAAAACTAGTAAACATTATTTGGTCATCGTTTAATGGAAGAATATTTTTTTTCTCGAACCGTCCGTTACAACGTAAGACACCACGTGCGTTTTACATTTAATTAAATTAAAATATGAATAATTATAGTCCTTACCCCCTGCCAATAAAAAATATATAAAAAAAAATTGTAATGTCTTAAATATTTTGGGATATATCGCAATGGCTATACACCTTCATGAGACACCCCGTAGTCTGTACAATCGAACGGCTGTATGACAAAAGCACCAAAGGTACAAAAATGATCTATCATTTGCGCCAAAATCTGTAGGACATAAGCGCCAATTTAATATTGTATACCTGTTTTAACAAACATATGACATAAGCACCAAAGGGGCAAAAATTACAAATAATTTAGCCAAAATTAAAATTTTATATAATATATGATAAATTACGATATACAATATACATGCAAATAAATATAAATTTAATAAATTGGTTGTGATTTGAAAAAAAAAAATGTCAATAATAAATTTAATAAGTTGGTTGATTTTTCAATCCTACTTTTTTTACATATTCTAAAAGATTTATTTCACCATCCTGATATTTCTTTCATTGTACCAAGGGCGGATTCAGCATGTATTTACGGTTGAGGCACTTTATAGGAAAAAATTTATAATTTAAATATAGCCCTCCACCAAAAAAAAAAAAAGTAAAATAGTAGTATGGTCGCATTCGTAGTGTTTACAAATATTTTATTTTAAGACATTTCGATATTAAAATTTTTATTTTTTTTTCCAACGGGGGTGACACTTGCCACCAGTGCCCCCCTGGATCCGCCCTTGCATTGTACAATTATTTCTTCGTGAGATACCCTTAACTTATTGTTAGTAGGAGAGTTCATAAATAAATATGTTTCGCTTTGTAATTTTAATAATACATAAATTACTATATGGACGGAACAATGAGCCAAATAAAATTGATCTTTTAAATTTCGATGATATGATTCAGCTGCATTTGTAGTTCATATTACCTCATTATCCGGAATTTGAGCCCAAATTTTAGATGCGAATATACCAGAATCAATGTACGTTTCTAAAATCTATATTTTTGCTCTTTAAATAATATACACACAACACCTTTATTCGTAATAGTTTTTGTAAAATCCATTTAACGAATGATGCTTACACGAATTTCAACAAAGTAGGTACTAACTACTAACAATATATGTTATAACACAAAACTGCTCACACACTGTCTATGTGCCAATCTATCGTAATCAGATATATTATAATCTAATTGTCGATATTTGTCGATTAAGATTAAACGTTTGGAGTTTTTGAACGATATAGTTCTAAATTTAATATCTTTTATTTAACATATATTAACCGTGGCACACAGGTACCTAGGATTTTGGTGCTTTCGTACGATACAATTTTGGCGCTTTTGTACGATACGACTTTATTTTTTCTTATCTAATTTTGGCGCTTATGTCTTCCACCGCAATCGAACGCCAAGCAGGGGCGCCGAAATATAAAAATGTATGTAGAGCAAATCATAATTGACAACCCACCCAACCACCCACCTTTCCTAAATACCTATTTAAGTTAATTATCTTAATTGCATTCAATAAGGCAGTTATAATATAGATCCTTAATATAATATAAGGATATAATATCCTTAATAAGTTCATAAAACTGTGTTATGCGTATAACAAGCAAAAATCCATAATTATAGTACCTACCCTCATTAGAATCATACAAATAAACTATCGCTAATAAAAAATATATAGTACTTACATGAAATCTACAAAGGTATAAAGGTATTTATAAAAAATTCTTGTATTTTTATGTTCCTCAACTTACAGTTTTGATTAGTACTATTTTAGATAAACTATTATTATTATAGATATTTTAGGTATTATGTTTAAATTCAATATAAAATATGAATATAATTATAGATCATAAGTAATAATGGTAATTAAATATAAATATATTAACTCTAACTCATTGCTTACATTTTTAATATTTATTACTTTAAACAATAATAACATATTGTCATAACAGATCAATTTTTAATTATTAATTATATAAATTCATATTAATCGAATAGAAAATAACAAATTATTATGATCAATGGTGTACAGTATTTACAATAAGAAAAATTGAATTATGAAAAAATATATAGGTAACTTAAACATACATTAACAAAGTATATTAATACACTAATGCGTCGCCAAGTGATTATATTATATAATACGGATAATATGCGTATACACTACACTTCTCCATTAGAACACGTGTTTTGAATATTATTCACCATCGTAGTAAAAACGTAAAAGGACTCCTCCGTGTGTCTACGGACGTAAGTATGTATAGGTATGCGGGATATAAATGATTATACTGTTCCGTTTGGTTTTGAGTTGCTTTTGTTTTGGGAAATATGAAATAAGTCAATGAACAGCGGCATATTAGGGTATTGCATTATGTTCGCACCAATTATTTCACGATTAGAAATATTAATTCCTGATGGCTGATACGTTTTGGTGGATAATATATAATATTATCTATTATTACCACACTGAACCTAAATAATTATCGGGATGTATATAGTATATTATATTATAATAATACTTGAAACCGATTCAATAAATAAGTGAATTGTTTTTCATCGGTACCTGTCCAGTACTCACTTATACGTGTAAATTCAAATCGTATTACAATAAATCGTTATCGACCGAATAAAATAGGCGAGATTAAAAAAAAAAAGTCATTAAAACGTATGGTTCTACAAGTCGGAAAAATACAACTATGTATTAACATTGTACATTTTATACCTGTATATCAAATATAATATATAAATCGAAAACGATTTCAGCTGAACAACAATACTCGCGGTGTATGACCGCCGCCGAGTTACACTGATATTAATTACGGTTCGTAATCGTATATTAATTCGCGGACTGTTTTTCCGATAACTATATAATGAACTCGCCCACGTGAAGTCCGCTAATTATTTCTGAATGACGCAATGAGCAGCAGCTGAAATGCAGTAAGGAGGACAAAAAAAAGTTCTCAACAATAGTTCTCTACGATCGATAAAAATCGTACAATCGCCAATACGCAAAAAAATCATATATTTTAACACTCGTATAACATATACGTATATTGCAATAATGGTATAATATTTTATGTTTTAAAGTTTTCCGTGGAGGATGCAAGTGCTCCGTCTTACTTGCACGTGGTTTGTACGACATGGCTGCAGTGCTGCTCTCGTTGACATTTATTTTCTTTTTTCTTTTTCAACAAAAGTGTCAAAACCACAGAACTAATACATTGGTTTCCCCCGATCCTCCAATGCTCATAATATCATAATATATATTATTATTATTATTATTATTATTATTATTATCACAAGATAACCCGTGGTCTTTATAAGCAGCCGAACGATTTTCTGTCTGAAGGTTCTCGACGCGTATTTTTACGTGGTATTCAAAACAGCAAACTATATGGTATCGTTGGTTTAGTGCAGTACCCTGCTATATGCTGTGGTATAGATAACTGCAGTTATTAGTTATATCATTACAACGCACCTATTTACGCACATAATTTAACATAATAATTATAACGTTCAAGTATTATCTCTAAAGTATACTTTCGGTAAAATGTTTTGGGTACGACGAAAAAATAAAAATAATATCATGATAATATTATTGCAATAACGATGTGGAGCTGCAGTGTTGCAAGCCAATTCTATTAAGTTGAAATTCGCATAAATCAACTGCAGTGTCGCGTTTCGCGTTGAATATTATATTATATAGTACAGAACTACAGAATAGTATTATCATGTCCGAGCTGAATTGAACGAGTTATCTATCGACCGCGATAATCCACAAGCCATCCGACCGTTGACTTTTATGTATATATAGTTTTTTCAGTACGATAATGTTGCACGTCAAACGTATATTATATTTGTTTTCGTCGCGACCAAGTGAAATCTGTCATTTTTAATACACGGGTGGTACCTATATATACTACACGTATAATACATATTACTATAATATATGTTATTTTCTTTGTACAGACATTCCGCACCGGAACTACGCCCGGTGCGTTCGCAGATCTTCTAAAAATTCGTAATTATAACATATGTAGGTACCCAATGACGTATATAATAATCCTTAATGTAAATTATTATATGTTCGCGTGAGCTTGCAGTACGAATAGCTCGGGTCGCGCTAGAATACGAGTGTCTAATATCATATATACATGCGCGTAGGAGGTAACTATAATAATTAATATGTATAATACTACGCCGAACAATATTATACTATACATCGATTTTCACGACGTTTTCGAGTTCGTATAGTGTTTCCTTCAATCCTACCCGCTCATTACAACTATTATATACATAATACATACGCTGGGTCCGCCGCCGCACAGATATATTATATAGGTACTCATATGATATACTGAAGCTGTATATGTTTAGTACATTTTTACACTGATTAGAGCGAAAAATCACAACTGCACACGCCACGAGCAGTAATAATAACCAATAACTACTATGACCGAGGTCTACAATAATTTATTATCACGGCGGCCAAAATCAACCAAAATGTCTCAGAATCAGGGAGAAAAATTGCTTGAAGAAATGGATTGAGATGTAAATATATAGGGCTTGAGATGTATATGAATCATTTTTTTAACCATTTTATATTAATAAAAATATGTATCATTTAATTAATAAGTTGTTAAGAACAACAGCTAAAGAATCGCTTTTTATTATTTTTTTTTCATAATCTAATCGTTTCTTTTTCAATATAGGAGATTAATAAATTAATAGCTCAGGGGCGACTACAAGGAAGGGGGGTTGGCTTGATTCCTTCCCAAGCTCGTATTTTTCTAAAAAAATTGTTTATTGTTAAAAACAAAATAAAATCAAACTTGGTGTCGCACGAGAATGTCGGAAGAAAGGTTAATAGCACTATGTCTTATAAATACTAATAATCGAATGGATATTTTTAATCAAAAAAATTATACAATTGATGTGTTTGCAAAAACTAAAAATATACGGGTAGAATTTGTATTGTAAAAATTATTGTTTTTTTTATTTTTTTTATAAAGTTTTCTGGAAATGACGACTTAACCCCCTCCCTACCAAGTCTCTGGAGTCGCCCCTAATATAACTAATATATATTTTCAAGACATTGCACGACGGACCGTACAAATTGGAGACCCCGGCTCTATAGGATACACGTGCATATAAATATGCAGTAAACTTTAAACTACAAATTTTAGTTTATACCAATTTATACGTTTGAGAACTGTCCGTCGTTGTAGAGAGGTGAGCATTGAAAATCTACAAAAAGAAATTGAAAGTTTTCTTTCTACGGGTATATACTACATCGTATATCATAAAGAATTGGTCGCTGCACAAATATATTAAATCGTACGGTATTAAAAAGTACTGAATTAATTCGAATAAAAGGTTATTTACGAACCATAAAATAATAATATTATACATACGCTGCGCTCGATACATGCAAAACTGGTTCGTGAATTTGAAACGAACGTAATTGTAAAATATCTTTATTTAAACGTACCTACTGCGGATGTGCATGCACATTTTATGAATGAATAATAATAATAAATGAATAATAATAATTATCAATATTGGCATATTGCACAAAATGTGCACGAACAACTGCACGTGTCTACAGTGTATGGACCGTCGTCGTTTCGTGTAGGTCGACGCTGCAGGTTCTACATCGTAATCATTTTTTTAACGGTTAAAAGTTTTTAAAACACGTTCACTATTGTTGTAAGTATATTAGTACATGTATTATGTCTTGTTATTAAATTTATTTACTCACAGTTGTGAATTCTATATGTGATGGATAAATAAATCATAATACTGATACGAAACAGTACAATACATATAACGACTAGTGGTGCGTCGACCACAGCGAATCGCATTCATGTACTTTTTATAAAACATTTTTATCCGAAATGTTGATACTTTTTCCGAATAATAGCCAACGCGTGTACATATAGAAAGTGTGTGTTCGATTCGAACCGATCGGCGAGGGATTAATATTATTGTAACGTGACTGCAGTGTGCACATAATATTATATTATAATATTGCATGTGGATATGTATTTTTATGCGTTTTTGTTGCGCAGTAAAACGAACACGTCATCGCGGTAAATTAGAAATGCGCTATTATAATATTTGCGTCTTGTTACATTATTTCTGAAAACTTTTACGTGTTTTCACTTTCTGCACGATCAACATTTGTGCACAAGACCGCGGTTATTAACGCACGCGGCTGTTCCGATTTTGGTTTCATTTTAAGTACACATATTGTTCGTCGCCTTACAAATACCTGTAATTAGCAGCAATATGCTATATCGGTTGCATATATACAGAATAGCGATAGGCGCGTGCACTGATTAAACTACCGTGCTAAAATCATTACCACCATAGAAACATTAGAAACTATTTAGAAAATGTGTACACATGGTTTTATAATATGTACAAGCGATTCTGGAGATAAAATGTCCCGTTGTTTTGCCACAGTGATCGGTTCGACAATATAAGTTCAGACTACGCTCGACTGCGAATATACATACATATATATATATATACATATTATACGTAAGTAGGAAATGTGAACAAAAAGTAATTTTTCTCGGCGTATTACTTTCCATTTTAGATTCTGAACAAAGTGATGGAATATATTTATTCATTTATTATATTTATAAATATATATAAGTATATTTTTTTATTTACCTTCCGATCATTAATAGATAATAAAAACATTTCAGGGATTATTTTTTATTTTTATTTTGTAAACATTTATGGTTATCCGTTCGCAAACAGATATTTAATTTTCCATCACGTAATAATATAATACGTGTGGTGAAAGTATAGACATTTCAAAGTCAAAGATCAGAGAAAAAAAACCGAAATGACACACCAAAACAATAAATAAATAGAAAAATTGGAGTAATCGCCTATATTTGTATAAGTCAATAAAAGCATTTCTGAGGTTTAGCAGGAGAGAGATTAAAGTAATTATTATCTTATAGAAAGTATAATGGAACACAATAATAGTACAATAAGCAGTGTGTGTATGTGTGTGTGTGTGTGTATGTAGAAATAAATGCGTAATTATTATTACTTCTTTTGCGCAATCTTTTGTTTGGTTAAATAAAAGTGGGCGGGCGGACCGCAGGTAGCGCAGTTTATACAGTTGTTATAATATTTTAATCGCCTTCGGGTGACAAATTTCAAAACATACGACCCTGTACGTATTATTTTCGTTCAAAACACGTGTGTTTGCAATATACGCACCTGAACGTGGCAAACTTCGAGGCAGATAATCGTCTCGGTGATTCTTCTTGCGTATACGTAATAATATAGGTATTTATCTTTTTTTTTTTATTATCATTAAAAAGAAAGAATAGTTAGAATCTATGTACGTTGGATACAATAATATTGTCATAGTTGTATTTTATGATATTAACAGGGCTTTACGGCTTGATTGAAGGGCTGTCCAGTAATGCGCTAATAGAAAAGTGGTTTTCTTTTCTTTTATAAACATAACACGTTAAATATCACGTGACGCTCTCCATCGATAATAATTATTCGGGGCTGAAGAAATTACATTCTATTTCGCCGACACGATAATGAGTAGCAAAATAATTTTCAAGGGAACACCGTGTTCAGCTCGTATTACGCGGGAAACTATAATTTCATCTTCGCCGTCAGAAAAATAAAACAATAAAGTTACATATAATATATACGACAACCATATATGAAATTTTTATCAGGTGATTACACTGTTATTATACTTCTTGATACGTGTCTGTCGACCACGAGGGGATCGAGAGCAAAAATTATGAACCAATCATATTTAGTGATTACTCGTTATAAATGACTAATGTAGTATTGCCACTGTGGTATAGCTTGTATATTATTCACAATATTATACATATAATCAATGGTAGTATGTAGTATGTAATATGTATCCGCAAATCGTTATAGTATATTATTTATTTATTTCATAATTATATTAACTATACTATTGCGATTTGCGGTATGTACATCCTAATATTATAAAGACATTTTTTTTTTTTTAATATAAGAGTTATATGAAAAATTTTAATATTTATAATATTATAATTTCTTTTCTTTGTACCTAACAGAATCAATCTTAGTTAAAAAGCATTCAGTTATTAGCAAGTCATAAGCAAATGAAACTTAAAGACTAAAAGACTCATGAACTCATGATTCATGTGACATTGTCATTTTATATTCAATATTTCATATCATGGTCTAGACTCTAGATTGAAAAAAGTTGATAACGTGTAATCACTAAATATTTCAAGTCCCAGCGCATGCTCAGTAATGGTTAGCAATGACTGGTTCACGATTTTTGCTCTCGATCCCCTCGTTGTCGACCAGTGCAATAAATGACGAATAAATGTCTTTTTTTCCGTGCCATGATGGTGATACTGATACGATAATGCTAATTTATTTGCACCACGTTACGTTTACTACATCAAATCATGAAATTATAATCGTATACACCACCATACTTGTATTATGCGTTTATACACCATACTGGGTGCAGGAAAGACGAAGGATATGTTTACGTCGTTTGATTTATATATTATTGGTATATTATATCATACCTATTTGTATAATACGATAGGTATAGACGATATCAATTTTAAGTTTGTAATAATCTTGCATACATTTGTTCGATACAATTTTTGTCAATCGACATGTGTAATTAAAATTTGTATTCGATCGATGTGCGTACGAGCATCGTGCAATGTAAATCGTTTTGTCCTTGAGCGATTCAACACTTCAATAAATTTTCAACATGTGTTCTCATATTATAATACATATTATCTCTACCAGTCAAATTATTTAATGATAACTACATAATATAGCCTATACGATTCATTGTATATTGCAATATCGTCATTACGTGTGGTATATGTTAATCATAATATTATATTCAACTCTCCAACGCGTTCATTAATGATTGAATGAATACGAATTTCCTATATAGTCCTTAACGTACTTCGTTTTGAAAATGTCGAAGGCATAATATTATTGTTATTGTGTTAAACGCAAATTAACGTGAAAAAAAACCTCGTAATAATGTAATCGATTCCAATCCCGATTATCGAGGATGAATTAAGTTGAATAAATAGCGTAATTCGCAAAGTATAATTTTTAATATCATTTTATTATTTCGCACAGCGATTTATTTCGTTATATTATTATGCTACGCCACTTTTATCGTAATATACATAATATAAGTCGCTCGAATCGGGAAAATTAAATTGGATAGAAATTATTAAACTCGACGAACATTTTAAAAACTCCGTTCCGTGCGCGTACATTTATTTAACGTATACCAGTCTCCCGCCGTCCCTCTTCTGCACAGCTCTAATATTTTTCCTATAAAGATATTCATCAATATACCTGCAGTTACAACCGAGTAGAACATTATAGTATTAATGTATTATACTGTAGAATGTAGTTAAACTATATATTTTGTGTTTGATAATCAATATTAATTATTACATAAAAAATATATGAAGTAGTGTATTTTTCTTATTAATGCAGAGATTGCTTTTGCAGTCCAGTGCTAAACTGTTAACCCAGCTGGTGTATAATTTAACAGTATCCAAAATCAAAGTAATCGAGACGATCGAGTTGAACAGATATTATAATATAGTTCTGAGTCAACACCGTTGGGTCAAACAAAGTATACCTAGCCAAGTTATAAATTAACTACGGTTACCGTTTCATGAAAAAGTGACGATATCGTGAAATATTTTCATATTCCATTAAGTGTTAAAACGCCGTTTCCAACTACAACGAAATGATTAATTTTACTAAGTAGCTAGACATGATATATACACGATGCATCCGTCTGTATTGCATGTCTTACGTGTCGTTAATCGCGCATGCAACTACGAATTATTCGTTTTGCTTAAATTATACTTAAATTTCGTAAGTTATTATAATCATATAATTGACATTATTGTCACACCGGTCGTCGTTTAATATATTATTATCATTTAATAAATCTCAGCATAATACGCGTGTGCCGCGTTTAACTAACTATAAATACCTATAGGGCATAATATGGGTATTATCACGCGGTCTTGGTTTTTGCACTCCAAACAATAGCTCATTTCGAGTGATGTATTTTATAATTTGTGGTGTAAGAGTTAAAAGCAAACGAATGAACATTTTATTTTGTGTTCGTCTTTCGCGTCAAGGTCTTATTGGTAAGCCAAATATATTATATACGAGTATTTTACACATCGGTCTGATGATAACTTAACCGGCGCGCGGCAGGACAACGTGCAACTTGTAAATTGTAATTTGGTTTTCGTACGGCGATTCCGAATACCTACGCAAGAATAATAAGTGTCATCTCCAGAAGAAAGTTGTGCAGTTTTTTCTTCTAAACAAATACTAGTATTGTGTTTGAAATCTTTTTTTCAGAAGCAAAGTATAATTTAAACACGTCCAACTAAATTTAAAAGATATCTGTAAATTAATATGACCAATATATCGAAACAATGCCGAAATCACATCGATTTATGTTTAAGCGGAATGTAATATACTAGTATATACACATAAGTGCGCCATGCTAGTGTATTGTAAATATAATCATAATATGTTTTTTTTTTCTTCTAATACACATGCCCGACAAAATACTAAACGCACACGTTCCTTTCCAGGCACATTTACATGTATATATAGTTACTATATAGACGTCAGAATAAACTCTGTTTAAACGGACATATAATAATAATATTCATTGTAATACATCGGTAAACAATGTAATCGATAAAATTATTACCACCTTCACAAGTAAATGTGAATAATGCTTGATTCAAAAACGTTTCGCTCGTTCCAAAAATGTGTATAATTTGTACACCTTTGAGATGTTATCACAGTCATATTATACGCGCGTCACTTGCAGTATACGATTTTCGCATACGCTCGTAATAGACGTCGTATAAACGATTTAAGTACAATGTATACATTACGTTCTCGAAGCGGATTGGTTCATGTCTACTTTCTTGAATAATATTTGACATTATTCCTGTATAGAAACATTGTATTATCATAAGTGTTTATAAAATATTCCGCGGTTGCGAAAACATGTAATTCCATCGTTACGTATAGACATTTAGATGACATTTTCACATTAGCTCACGACTCGAATAAACAGACAATGATAATAGTAAATATCTAATTGGATGCATTATATTATGTGTTCTACAGTGAGTGGGTTGTACTGGTGATTCCAACTGTAAACAGTTATATTGTATAATCTAAAGGTGTATTCGATTTCGATTAGTCTACGGAAAACAATAAATGATGCATATAAGTCTTCAGTTTAAAATCGCTGACTCTGCTGCGTGTATATTATGTACTTTGTTTATCTTTGAGAAAGTAGTGAATCCTTAAAACGAATTTCAAGTAAACTTTGTAAATCAATATAAATTATAATATATTGTATTATTACATATATACTTACCGATAAGATATATTATATATTGTTATAGTTGACACTTTAGGTGCATTATTATGTACAGTAATGGGCGTTTAACTTATATAGAACGAAATTTTTTGAAGAATTACCTACGACAGAAGTAGGTTAATTTGCTCACAGTGCCGCAGTTCATTTTTTGAGCGAATTACTTTTGGTGCGTAATAAATCACCCAATAATATATTGTTATATATAATATAGCTTTGAAGGACTCCAAGCGAAATTAATCTATTTGAACAACAGTGATTGAGAGTTAATAGGATATATTATTAGAAACAAATAATAACTGTTGACATTTGATAACGAGAAATGTAATAAGTCAAAGGACACGTATATGCAAAGACAATAAATTAATGAATAGAAAATCAATCCAAATCGTTAGTTTTCAAATTATAAGAAACTGAGACGATTTTTTTCTGTGACAAATATTTTATGATATTTCCTTTGGAAATTTAAATTTTATTTTAAAATTAATGAACTCAATGAACAATGGTACAGTATTTATTAATCTTTGTTGACCATACTTGGAAGAAATATTATTTTTAAACATTTCTTATCGAAACACGAATTGATAATTGGTCTCAGTTGGCCGTCATTCCAGGGACATCGCCTCACATGAGATTATAGCATGGACTATCAATTCTCTTCTTATCTATACGTGTGTGCAGTACAATGAACGTCCAGTACCCGAATCCCTGCTGAAAGTCAGCTAAGCAAATAGATCCATATCCGGTGATCATGGCAGGACGAATAATAATGCTTTCCCTATACGTATCGTTCGAGTTACAGGGGTCCGATGTTCGTGTTATCATATCAGTAGTGTACCGTTATCACGTTTTAACAAAGTACATGGTAATTATTATAATATGATTCGTCCGAGGTTCATGGAACACGATCGTTTTCTAATATCTCGTTTATTTTTATCCACACATATATAAATAAATGGTATAATAATGCGTGATACGTACATAGGCGGAGTACATAATATACATCACGTGAATCGTCACAATATTAATAATCAATAATAATTGTTAGCTCTTTTTTTTTGCTCGATAAGGGCCGTGCGTCCGTATATTCTCATTTCGGGAGGCCGTTAGTCGGGTAGTACATCGCGAGACCCATCACGATTCGAATGCTGTTTTTCTGATGATAATTGTTAATTTTTAACTCTCTACCACATAGACACACACACACATACACTCACACAAATATACGTATATACGGTTATATTGTTAATTGCTCCATTAAATTATATAAATTTATAATCACAAATCGTGTATATTACATTAGTGATCACTATTGCGTATCCATATAATTTACATATTAACTAATTAATGCGTAGGTTCTAATAATACAGCGGGTAACATTTCTTTTTTTTTCAATCGATTTGTTCAGCTACGTGTTACGGCAATAGGTCAAAATTAATAACAATTTAGGTACAAAGTATTGCATAGAATTGTATAGACGTAATACGTACACATCTCGAGCATTGCGGTTGTTCTGTTTAACAATCAAAATTATTAATATTTCACTCGATATCATCGATGAATATTGTAGTACATTATAATGCAAATACATATTGTGATCAACCGAATGGACGAGTATAATAATGAACAACAATGCACAGTTAGTACATATTATTATAGAACATTAAGGCCATAATCCGTAAGACCGTCAAATCTGTACCGTCAAGTCGTTCAGACGTTAAGGTCTGTATAGTTATAAATATTATAATATACGCATGTGCGACGGTATACCTACATACGATTTACGGTATATGGTATAATGTGGTACATACTTAGAACTGCAATTACCATCATAGAACAATTTCAACTAAATTATTATACAATCGTTATTTTTGTTTTTCATTTCATTTAAGTACACATTTTTTTTTTTTGTCTTTTTCGGATCATTGTGTAATAAAATTCAAATTTCAGTTTTCAATTATCGGTATAGTAAGTTAATATTAGCACATTATTACATTTGCGAATTTAAAACACCTATAAGAAATGGAAGCAATAAAATATATTTACTATTGTATATTTAACATGAATATTCAGATCGTTTAAAACGACAAAAGCAAAAAACAAAAACATTTATAGTTTTCACAGGTTTATAATACGATTTGAATATGTTATTTTGTACGTTTAATTGGTTTCTCTGCGAAGTATTTGTGATTACATTAATGTTTATACTTTTTTTTTTTTTTCTAAGAATGAAAAACGTGATTGAATTTTCGTATTTAAATTACAATATCATTATTGATCTGAGTTGTAAAATAAACAGCAGAACCACGTCAGCACCGTATGAACCGTATAATAATATTAATAACAATATAAGTTTTCGATAAAATAACACAAAAAATTATACACTCTTTTGTGGAAAAAAAAAATAAATATATTTCGACAAAATTAGATACGTTTAACTGAAATAGGTTGAAAATTTCAAATCATAACATTAAATAACAACTACCTGTTGTTATAGCATATATTTATTATTATTATTATTATTATTTTCTATTCGTGTGGATAATTTCAAGGACAAGATGCATAAGATGTTCGTATCTAAGGCAGTATTGACATATATAATAAATGATGATAATATTATAACGAACAAAGGATAAATAAATTAAAAACTTAATAACAAACACCTGTGCAGTATGCCAGTAAAGTATATAACTCTCTAGAGTAAACATGAGTGCGCGCGCGCACTACAGACGATTTCGCATATTATTATTATTTTTTTCGTTTATAAATTAAGATAAAATAAAAAGAGTACGTATTTTCACGTCGGAAGGCCGACCAGTACTACTACAATAATAATATAACGATCAGCGACGAGAAACTAGTTCACAAACGCATAAAGTAATTATTAAGTTTTTTTTTATCATTACCAGGAACGATGTATTATAATAATATTGTGCATAGAGGTAGTGTCAAAACGTTTTTTTCAACCTTCCGAGATTTCACAACACTATAATGCATAAAACGTAAACACGTGTACATTATTATATTACTGATCTCCTCCCCTCTCCCTCCCCGAGATTGTCATCGTCGTTCTCTCGTTCGTCGTGCGGATAATTTAATAGAAATCACTCACCAGGCCGAACGCACGCGCGGAGACTTGGGCGCGTTCACCGTCGTCGTATCAATTATAAATCGCATATTATTTTTATTATTATTATTATTATTATTATCATTATTATTTTTATTATTATTATAGCTGCAGTGGACGGTTTCCGCCGCCGCTATGCGTTGAATATATAATGTCCTCTGCACAGGCGGCGGTGTGTGCATATTGTATGTACCTTCCATAATATAATACCATAATATAATATTATTATGATAATATAAGGTCATCATCGTTTACGTTCCTATGTATCACGTTGCCCGTTTAAAATTCTGGAGCTAGTCTCGGTTCAGCGATTTCATTAACACATCACGCATTACCATCGCGTTTTGGTATACCTACCACCGTACGGCATACACCACGTGTAAGTGTACAATAGTAATTTATGTGTAAATAGGAATTCATATTCTTCTTCCAACGATCGCTCTTCCTCTCTTAGCCTTACGATAATTATCGTACCCGTACTTTTCGGTTATATTATAATCTGTCTGCTGCACCTATTGGCGTTCATACGGGGGGGGGGATGGATTCCCCTCATGGCCTTTTTGTTTTAGGTAATAATCTGGAGATTCCTGTTCAACTGATACTTAGTGATAATAATAAAAACAATTAAACATAATCGATAAACATATTTTATTCTACGTCATTACGTCATTATCCAAAATATTGGTATACAGTTTATAGGTTTAAACTACGCACTTTTACAAACCGTGTTTGCATTGTTCACAATTCAAGTTATAGTTTTAAAGATATAGCTTGTCTATGTCTATGGTTGCTGATTTATCTCGGTATATATAATACAAAATATATTGATATCGTGATTATTTTAACTGTCCACTGAGAAGTCCCAACACCCAATTGATCCCAAAAATCAAGGAAAACTGATATAATTTTGTAAAAAATATAACATGTTAAAATGTAATGTATTATTATTTTTTTATATAAGTTAGGGAGCGGAAGATTAGTCCCCATGACTCACTTTTAAATAAATCTTCATGTCCCCACCCAATAAAAATCCTCCCGAGAACGTCTCTAGAACGTGCATCGCAAAAAATTATTGTGTGCATTAGCACTGTACTTATATTATAATTTATAAATATCTTTGACATGTCTATTGTCGTTGTTAAAAATATGTTTACCGACTATGAACTGTTATAATATTATAATCTCTGTTAATGAGGTCTTGGTTTTTCATTTTTAGCCATTTCAAGCCAAGCTGATGCATAACTGGAGAATAATCATCGGATAGGTGATTAATTGTTAATTTGTACGCTGAAAAATTCAGAAACTTACCTAGAACACGTCCGACTTAAATCATACCACAAGAAGTTACTGTATCCAAAATCCATATGTTCATCCATATTCCAAAATTGACCATACAAAGGTACAGTATAAAGATTTTAAAGAAGTCACTAATTTAAATTTACTACATAAATTCTTCTAATAAAACCTAACGTTTTAAGAGCTTTACAACATATGTTGTCTAAATGAGCATGAAAATTTAATTCGTGATCAAAACCTAAACCCAAATCAGTAACCAGATTGCCTGAAAACAACAATAAATTATCATTAATCAAGTATGAGTAAATAATATGTTTACGAGTTCTATAGATCAACATTGAAATATGAGATTTTGAAATATTTAGCTTCAACTCACGATTATTAGCCCCTCTTACCAGAGAATTAAGATTGTCTTGTAGCAATAAACAGTCCTTATAAAAATTAATTTTTAAAAATAACTTAAGATCATCCGCAAAAGGGAGGAAACGACAGTTAACAAAGGAACTTTTAATATCATTAATAAATAATGTAAATAACAGGGGAGAAACTCAAACGACAACTCGAACGTATTTTAAAGTATAAAATAATTTTAATTTGATAAGGATCATGTTGTTGGTGTATACGTTCGTTATTTTAAATTTATTATTGTTTATTTTAATTACTATATTACATTCTCATCATTTAAGCCAATGTTAAACAACGATAAAAATCAATATTTTTAACCTACCGATAGTCATTATTTGCTATCCACAGTCCTAAGTTTGTATGAAACGGGAAGGAAAATAATGTTTTTACGTTGGGATTCCTGTAATTTCATGTAATATGGTTGGGACGCAACTCGTGCGAAATGAGAATTTCGGGACGCAATTCATGTGCAATTCATGTGTACGAAAAGCGTGTGCTTGTATACGGCGTGATGAAACGTTGAAAATATTTTTCTGTCCGTATACGATTGCGGTACGATATTTATAATAACATCAAATATAGGTGCCAATCGTCTGCACTCCGTACGCTTGCATTGGATGATAATATTAAAATACTATTTTTAAAGTCGCGTGTTTCGGATTCTACGAAATATATTAGAGCGGTACGTGAACGATGTGACGTAAGATGTGAAAAAAATTATAATATTGCGTACCTATACAGTGTACTGATTATGTACTATATAGTAATATAAAATATTCTGTTGTACGATATATACACACACGCATACACGCAAGCGCACACATTACACCCGACGCCCACGCGCATTTATTATGCATCAAATACGCAATATGTATTATGTATCAAAAATGTGTATAATTTCGTGTTTAAAACAAAAATGTAAATTATAATAATCATCGCACCTCGTAAATAATACGTAAGTAATTGGTTGCGTGGCCCGAGAAACACGCGTTCTATATCATTATATACCTGTATGACATTATTTCATATTAAACATTATTAAAAACCAGAAACGTTTTTCGTCCGAGTCTATATAGTAGTGAAAATACACAACAATAAAAATATGTACTATTGCTCGCGTTGCTGTTGCTGCAGTGTACTATGAGAACTAGCTCTGTTAGTTTTACATATTAAATCGTGTTTGCACCGAAGGCCGGTGCTCCGTATACGCGTATTATTACTCGTATGAAACGTATAAAATATAATATGCATGTATATTATCTGTATAATATGACGTATACGTTTATATTATGTGTTTGACCGCGTAATTATGAGTTTGTTTACTCGATTCGTGTCGTCCGTCTGGAGTTATGCAAAAAAATACGTACGGAAATGAGTGTCGTGTGTTACAAAATGTTTCGTATCCAGCCATTATGTATAAAAAAGCGATGAGGCGCAGATCACGGTGTCGCACCCGTTTGAAAAATAACATTAAATAAAATACAATAATATAAAGGTGCGCAGTTCGTAGTTTCCAAAAACAGCCGACTGCTGACCATCAGAGCAACTCTTATCGCATATATTTTGACGTACATAAAATATAATGTTGTTGTTATACATATATATACCTCCACAGCGTTGCACTCAAATCTGTCGCACTTTTGTATAAGAATTTATGAAAAATCCAAGCACTTACGGCGACGGTACTGCACAATATTATAATATCGACGCAACTGAATTATTAACTTTTTACTACGTACTATACGCATTTGGGTGTTGAAAATAAAGATTTTCAATTCGAATCGGACGGATTAATCATGCCGAATACGTTTGGATTTATATCGGAACGTAAGTATATTTATTCCACCAGACCGACTGTACATACATAATTCATTTTCGACGGACTTTATCGACGGCAAAGATAGGTGGTATTGTATAATAGTGTGTCGGATGTCGAGACTATTATTATTATTATTATTAATCATATGCGATATCATCTCATCCATTATTAACTTAAATTCAAATTGAGTTATTCGTTCTACAGCGATTTTCTCATATACGAATATGAATTTCCTTTGTCCACCGTTAATACTTTCGCACAGAAACGGCAACGAACTTATAACTCTCAATACGAATACTCGTGGTTGAAAACCATACGAATAAGATCAATTTATTTATGTAACCTTTCAAAAACTATGAATTATAAATCAATCCACGTATTGCGTTTAAAAAAAAAAAAAAAACAGGGCGAAACTTATCTATGTTTGGTTACATACATGGTCGGGTGAGATACAGGGATAAGAGAATCATATTGCTGTATTGGTCTTTTAAACTTGAAACCAATGCATATTATTTCTGAAAAAATAATTCTAATTAGTGAAAGAGGTTGGATGGATCAAAATGGTAAATTTCGACATTTTTTATCTTGCTTTTCATTGGAATTTTACAATTACATATTTAGAAAACTTTTGGAAATTTCATAAGATTATTCCTCTAAAGTACCATTACGATAACATTTCTTGTCAGAAATCTCCCGTTAGGTATTGTAATAATAATCGAAGAAATCCTCCTAGACGTTATTGTAAACATACACGTTCACACACATCATGGTAAGACGTTCCAAATCAATATCTTCTGATAAAATCACTCAGGATTTAAAATAAAAATAAGCCAGAGCTATATATAATTATTATTACTGCATCGATGTACTTGTACATTTATCGTAGTAAATTACAGCAAATGTTTAAATTAAAGTATGTACACGAAAAAAAATTTATAATAAATTACAATACCGAGGTCCGAGGTACGTAAATTATGAATTTAAAAACACAATATATCGATTTTGATCGAAACAAAACGACCTTATGGAATTCCCTATTTACTACATTCATGCGTATTAACAATTTCAGGGCAGACTGAATAATATTATAACCTTGATTTTCAAAAAATACCAATCCATCCGATTAAAATAGTAGGTAAAATGGAATATACATACCCTTCTGCAGAAATTCTATTACTCTTAATATCCATTGGTCAGTTTGCTACCAATATGGCTTTATGTACCTATTTGGATTTCGTAACATGTTCCCACATTTTTGTTTATATTACTCTTATGTTTACTCTTCAGAGGTGGATATCCGGAGAAAGGGGATTAGCGAATCTCCTCCTCTCTTGGGATTTTCGTTACTATTATAAATTTTGCCTACAACTTAATACATTAGACTTTATATCGGTAGAAGGTATATAATATAATCATACAATTTTGTTAACTTTTTTTATTGCCAGTTAGAAACTATTGGCAATTAGTACTACTATATTATTATTTTTTCTTGTGCACTTTGTTTTCTTTATTTAGACTGAAAACATGATTACTCTCTTAAATAGGAAATTAATGTTTCAGCAATTTGGCCATTTCACATATCCATCGAGACATTGAAATCAACAGATTATGTAATTAACCTTTTTTAAAAAATAAAAAACAAAAATAAACATTTTATTTGTTTTTTTTTTCATTTCTGCTTATTATAAGTAATTAATTTCTGCATTATATTTTGTAATGTTTATATATTTTTAAATTCCAAAGTGTATATTGATTTTTTCAAATTTTGAATAAATATTTATATTAAAAAAAAAAAACAAAAAAAATGGTTTTATATTTTTGTATGTAAATAAATATTTAAAATGAATAATATTTATGCATACTGTTAAAACAGGTGAAGATTCGAACAGGAGCGTGTTCAGACTTCCTTTTGTATAGAAGGAGAATTTTAGAAATTAAAACTAATGAAATTTTCATACTATTCGTACTGATTAGAGAAATATATTAATTTTCCGAAAAATATAAGGGGAGAGTTATAACCTATTACATTTGTGAATTTGAAATCCTCTCCTTCCTCAAAATTTTGCTACTAATATTCGTGATAGAATTAATAGTTAATTAATAATTCATTAATAATAATAATTAATACTTCAAATAAATTACCGCATATCGGCTTAGCTATACATCATCATCATCATCATCATCAACATTATTATTATTATTATTATTAACGTATAGGCTAAACGAATGAGTAAAATAGTACAATATTGGTATTTTAGATTAAACCTATCGTGGAGATAATGATGGTTTTTGAATTCACGTCCAACCGACATAGGGATACGAAAACGTCAAAATATTGTGTAACACGTGCACGTTCAGCCGGTCCATCAGCGTCGCAGAGATATATAATAATACAATATACATGACGTCGTCATCGTAACCATATACGTTTTATTATTATTGTAGAAATTGCGATGAATGACCGTGAGTGCTCCTAAGTTCAAGAACGTTCAACGATTCATTAATGTTTTTAATATCGTTATTACCGCCACCGCCGCGGTTCACATGTACGCATTGCATAAACTTCATGGATGGATGTACAACGTTTCAACGTATAATAGCCGAATGCCATCAATATTAATCGTTACCCGTTTATAAATCATTGTCTTCCCGAACCTATTACAATATTACACGCATATTGCTATGCGTGTACGTCGTAGTTTATTCTTCTCGGGATTATTCTCCTAATTCACATTATTATGTTGCAAGTGCGTCCGTAAAAATATGTTTTATCGAGCAATCCACTGGCAAACGGTACGCAAAACCGATCACGTGGTTTTTCTTTTCCTCCCGCGCCGTACACGAGTAAAAGTTCTCACCGATTTGAACATGTCGCGTAAGGTTAACTATATTTTCGAAACAAAACGTTTTAGCCATCGAAGCATATTATACAGTGTACATATTGAGCCAATAATTTATATAATATATCGTAATGCGCGTTGCCTATTGTGTTGACGAAATAAATATATGAAATTAAATATAGCGACACGCTTGAAAACATATTAGGTACCTATATTGTATTAGAAAATCGGAAAATTATATAAAAAAAAAAAAAACTAATATTTTATGTGCACGCACTATATTTAAGTATTAAATATATTGAACGCTATATTGCAGTTATCCTTCAGTATTGCTTTGTCGATGGAAATGTTATTCATTTCCTCGAGTCTTTTTCGATTAATAGTTAAGCGACTATTGTACTAGGTATATAATACGGACACATTTGGTATAAGTCTGCCACAGCTCAAAATTTTGAATTTTTGTGTTGAAGCTATACGGATATAAAATAATAGCTATTATTTTCATCATCAAATTGCTATCACCACCAGAAATCGTGGTCCAACCAACGCATTTGTAAGACATTTGTGTCAGTATTGAATTTATAGTTTTCACAATAGAAGAAAAATATTGAATTATGTTGTATCAATATATCATAATTTGCTTTGAAGTATTCAGGTAGTTTCTGTGGAAAACGCAAATCCCAAACACTCGTAAGTCATGTGTGTAATGCGAAGACAATTAAATGTTTGAATCGGTACTCACGGAAATAAACTCAATAACTTTTTTTAGATTTTTTTTTTTTTTTTTTAGTGTACCTCTAGTCGTTTTTCAACGATTGAGACAGTCAACAGAAACTTAAAAATATGATTCATCAATCAAGGTTGATGGATAACTTGCAACGTTGTCTAGATCTCAAGGTACAACTTGTTGTTGTCTATATCTCCACAGCGTACGAGGAAATGTTCATGTATGAATTTAAAATTAAAAATTTAAAAAACTGGGAAAGAAATGTATATTATTATACAATGTGTATAATATTTTTTAATTAATTAAAACATCGCTGTCAGTATATCATACTATAAAAACCTATTGTTTAACCTCATATCATATTCATATATATATATATATAAGTACTCATAGATAAACTAATTATTAAACTGTTCTTGCTCAGATTATATTGATTAGAACATAATTAATTCAATCGAAATGTGGTTATAGACAGTTTGAAGAGGCACTCCTAAAGAATAGAACTCATCATGTTGCGTCCGAGTCTACTATTCGACAACTACGGCGTACATCTTTTACTAAACGTTTCGGCCTCTCTATAAAATCATCGAATATTCACGTCTTGTACGCCTAAGCTTCGCCAGTTACAATTTCTCTAACGACACAATTTTATTAATCGTGCCGTAGCAATAATACGTCATATGGCATTTTGGGTGGGAGCAAGGGCAGGTTGCAGTATGGGAGTTTACCAATTGCGCTTAAAATTACCTTTTCATATACCAATTGCGCTCGAAACATTTTAGGGTCGATATACCAATTGCGCTCTAAAAATTTTAGGGTCAATAGACCAATTGCGCTCTAAAAATTTTAGGGTCGACAGACCAATTGCGCTCAATACATTTTATATTACCTAAGGAAAACTTAATAACCGATTTTTTTTCGAGTTAAAAGTAAAAGTCATCCAAGTAGGAGAAAC
>JAIPRK010000448.1:0-10070 GCA_025469195.1 Chaitophorus viminalis
AAACATCTATAAAATTTAATTGGCTGACCGAAAACTCTTGAAAATTTAATACAAGGTTTATAATAAGTTAAAATTATCGTCACTAAAAAATGTTGGAGATCGTTTCACTCAAATTTTTTTTATAAGCTCATAAAGCTCAAATTTGTATAAAATGTGTCAAAATCACGATAATTTGCAAGTTATTTTGGAGATAAAAATTTATAAAATTTTTTCTGTTTATACTTAAGGTTCAAAATTTTCACACTAGTTTTTCCATAAGCTAATCTTCAAAAATATATAAAAAAAATTTTACCGGACCAAAAGGAAAAAATTTTATGACCGTTTGAAATTTAAATTTTTACGAAATTGCATAAAATACCGATTTATCGTCGAACGATTTTAAATATTTGTTATAATTCAAAAAGTATAAGTCGCAGAAACTTGAAATGTTCACCAGTTGTTAAGATAGGCATTTCCTTCATGTCATATTTTTTTTCAAAATATTATATTGATTTTTAAACCACTTATAGGCATTTAAAAAATTCGAATTTTTTACATTTTTTTTTTATAATCGGTGATAAAAAAAAATTGACTAATACAAAATAATTGAAAATTTAAAAGAATATTCCACACAAGTAGTTTTTATTGTCATTCAAAAATCATCAAAATCCATAGGCACAATTTATTTTTATAAGCATTTGAACAGCGAATATTGACATAAAATTACATGTAAAATATAATATAATATATAAAATTCTAGACTGACAAATCATATCGGTTTTTTTAAAATGCTCTTACTCAAAAACGAAAAACCGTAACAACTTGAAATTTTCACCAAATCTTTATATTGATGTTCTCTATACATGATTAAGTTTTCAAAGTATTTTGATATATTTTGACTTATTTATAGACAATTTAAATTTTCGATTTTTATAAATTTTTTTTTTTAAATATCTATAAAATTTTTTTGGCTGTCCGAAAACTCGTTAAAATGTATTAAAGGATTAAATATAAGTTACACTAATTGTAACTAAAAAATATCGGAGATGGTTTCACTCAAATTTTTTTTATAAGCCAATAAAATTCAAATTTGTATAAACATGTTAAAATCGCGATAATTTGCAAGTTATTTTGTGGTTGAAAATTCATAAAATTTTTTCTGCTTATACTTAAGATTCAAAATTTTAACACTAGGTTGTCCATAAGTTTACCTTCAAAAATATATAAAAAAATTTCTACCAGACTTAAAAGAAAAAATTTTATTACTGTTTTAAATTTAAATTTTTACGAAATTGCATTATATTTCAATTTAAATATAAAATACTACATTATTATATACCCATTTTAGACAAACATATTAACTCCGTTCAGAATCGTTATTCGTATACAATGATGTCTATCATTGCATTAAAATTTAACAAATCCATTGTAATAATGACCTATCCTATAAACGAGGTGCACTCCACCACCAACTGTACAGCAAAGCGAGACCCACCCGTTCTTTTTATTATATTAGGATTAATTTTTTTTCTTTAAATAGTGCTTAGATGGAAGAAAATTTAGAAAATAAATATATAGAATTAATTTTAAAATGCCTATAATGGAAAAGAAATTTTTCAAGATAAAGAGAATCTTATTTCAAAAACTGATCACTGTTGGAGTTAATAATGTCCATAACCATCAAAATATCATTATTACTATAATTTATTATAGAATAGCATATAATTATTCTATAATCAATAGTTGTATCCATCGAGGTAAATAAACAATTACTATTATATTAAATAAATAAGTAAAAAAATTCATGAGATGCAATTGCACACCCTTGCATCCCGCAAATGACGCCACTGAATATACATATATCATAGAAGCGCGCGCGATTATAATCAGGGCTGTATTAGGCGGTAAAGCACGATTGAGCATAGAATATTTTATGCGATGTTGCCAAGTTCACATTGCCAATATTTTGTAACTTATTATTTTCACGTATTATTACACCAATATTATTATGATATCTGACACGAGCCGTGAGCCGAGCTCATCAGTTTTATCGACAATGTTGTCGATTAATAAACTATAGTTCTGGAGCAAAACGACGTTTTAAACATTTAGCATCGGGAGAAAATATAAGATAATTATAGAATTAATATCAGTATTCGATCACCTATAGTCGTGTTTACGTGCGTTTCGTATGAGTGCGTTTATAGTTTTTATTTTTTTTTTAATATGAATATAAGTGATATAAAAATTATTTTATCAGAAAGAGGCAAATAATTGGCCTTAGTGAATCTATACAAATATAAATTAATTGGAGAGCGGAAAAAAGATAATCTTTTGAGATGGATGTGTACGAATAATAATTGTTCAGCAATAATGTTCTCAGGTATAGATAAACGTAAAGTGCAAAGTAACATCAAATTTAAACAATCAAAATGTAAGAAATTTACGGAAAGCAATGTCCATGCAGTCGTTAGGGTATTGATCGAAACACAAACAGAAACGTTATTAATTAAATTCAATTCAATTAAACTTAAGCCCGGAAAATTACAATCTACTAAAGAAATAAAAAAAATTGCATTTAATATTCAAGCCTACAACCAGTATTTAAATCGTAAGAATACGGAATCTTTATTAATATATATAAACCAACTTGGAAACAGATACCAAGGTATATCAATTCAATTTATTATTATTTTATTATTATCAAAAAAATACAGTTCAAAATTGAAAATGGCATCGTTGCTGAGTTTTTTATGTTCAATCGTGTTGGTTTTCTTTTGTATTTCAATTTCCTTTGATGCACCAACAATTTATGCTCAATCGTGTCTCAGCCGTATTAGGGCATAGGCAGTAGTCAGGTGCGTAGCCGTAATAGCACCCCCCCCCCCTCCTCAGCCGTGGTATACTATGTTTTATAATGTAAAGCACTGTAAAGTCAGGACCCAGCATTAATTATTATTTTAGACCATTTTGTGTCGTTTTATTGTTTACTCGTTTCATGCACGATATAAGATATACCTATCTTTTAATGCAGCGTGTCCCTAAGAGTATACACTGTTTACAACTTCATCATTAGAGATTGACGAGTGTTACTCTAAGATATCAACCGATCGTTTTAGCATTTCAACAGAATCATCGGAAGTCTATTTTAGGATTTTAATTTTTGTACCTTTTTTGGATAATTTCTGTGAGCAACTAAATGACGGATTTTTGAACTATAAATCACTATTAAAATAATTTATTTATTTAATAAATGCAAATGAAAAAAATGAGACCGAATTCAAAGAACTTCTAAAGACATATTCTTCAGATATTGAAACTGATAAAATATCTGCAATTGGTGAGTTTGCAATATGGTATCGACAAATAAAAAACAAAAATCCTAAAAATGCTACTGAAGCTTTCTTTGACTGCAACGAAGACATATTTCCTGCTGTTCATCGACTTTTACAAATATTGATTACTTTACCAGTAACAACTGCAAGCAGTGAAAGGTCTTTTTCCTCCTTAAGACGCTTGAAAACATATCTAAGGAACACAACTGGTGAAAATCGCTTGAATGACTCAGCAGTTATGAATATTCATCGAGATTTAGTCGTAACTACAGACGAAATAATATATACACTTGCATCAAAAAGTTGACGAATTAAATTAATTAAAAAATGTTTTTATTTATTTTTTTTTTTATTAATAATAATATTAGGTATAAGAGAACTATTATTATAAACTATTAACTATTCACTTGTAAGTTGTGGACTTGTGGTTGTAATACGTTTGTACAATAAAGTATAGGTAAAGTTAATTATTAATGGTATGTGTATAGTTTTGTCAATTAAGTTTGAATAACACCCCCCCCCCTTTTGAAATTCCTTGCTACGCGCCTGACAGTAGTGTATTGGAGGGTATATACAGGGGTATACGGCGTATATCCATAACGTATTTGTCAATCACAGCGTATACGTTTTGAAAAATAGACGATACGCAGGTATACGTCCGTGATGAGCGCTTACTCACTAAGGACAACTTACTGCAATATTTATAAATCATAATTGATAATCTATTTTTGGTAGATGCGTATACTTGTAACATAATTTGTAATTTATTCTAAATATATAAGTTAATAAATAATAATTATAATAAATCAAATTACCAACAAGCTAGAATTAGCTTTTTTGTTTATTTGAAACTTTTTTAAAACGTAGAATTTGAATAATAGTTATTATTATTATCATTTTTGTTATTATTATGTTATTTACATACAAACTCAAAGACTGTGCCTAAAAGTGAAAAAGTGAAGATTATAATACATTTTTTGGAATGTGTATGGTAATGTAATTGATAGTTATTCCATACTTTGAGCGTAGCGAGAAAAAAAATGTTATTAATAAAATATACTTCAATAGTGCGTATACCCGTATAAATACATATTTTTATTGAAATGAGATATTTTTAATGTGATAAAAAATGTGCACGATTCAGATCATTCTTATTAAAATAAGTCCAATTTTATTTTAAATATTTTTACTTATTTGGTAAATAAGTACATATTTTAGTACTTATTTCAGTGATTTTCAATTTTTGACGACTTTAAACATTATCTGTTTCGTCTAAATAATAAGCTTAGTAATTTTTGACGACCACCAAATATTATCGTTATCTAAATGGCATTTACGTGCTAGTTCAGTACCTCTTGTTAATGCCTGACGATAAAAATATAAAATAAGGAAGTGGTACCTACATTGTCGAGTATGTATAGGTACTCGACAATCGTCTTAAGTAGCATTCGTAGTTTCTAATTTTCTATGCATTTAAAACGTAATCTCGTGTACTAGTCCAGTGCTTCTCAACCTTTTTTGTTAAAGGGCCCCCTAAATTTAATGCAACACTATCAAGGCCCCCCTCAATCAGAATCATTAATTATTTTAATATATTTATTATTTTAAATATTATTTATAATGATTAACCATATGGTCGGTTATAATATTATGTATACGTTATAATGTTATATTTATATAATAAATAAATAATCGGAAATATTTTAAATTAAATACCTACATATTTCAAGGCTCCCCAGTCATATAGCCACGGCCCCCAGGTTGAGAAGCACTGTACTAGTCGACGTCTAGTTTATAATTTTAAAATGCCAAAAGTTGTGAAATCGAAATCAAAAGCAAATTTTTATTTAAAAGAGTTTCATAACGAGACATTTAAAAGTGATGGAGATATCTTATTCTGTCCATGCTGTGAAAAGGCAGTATCAATAAATCAGCGTTTTTCAGTTACTCAACATACATCTAAGCACCAACAAAACAGAGATCGTCAAAAAAAATTTCAACAAAATTTCTTGAACTCGGAGCCATCTACGTCTTCCAATAACTTGTCAGCTTTTAATACCGGAATAATACCTTTTATATACCTACATAGTTTGTAATAATTTTATTTTATTTTTTTTTTTTTGTAATTTTCAGTGCCTACTTATACATTTTTTCGATATACACATTATTTTTATTTTTTTTTTTTTTTTTACATATTTTAATAAAATCAATTAAGTACATATTTATGTACATATTTTGATTTTTTTTTATTACAATAAAGTCCGTTCCCCAGACTGATTACTGAATATATTCTTGCACCCGGCACTCACTCACGTTTTCGCGCAGGTCCGTCAACTTCAACAAGGAGACGGGCGATTGTCACGTGAACGACGTGGACCGGTTCACCGTGTCCGGGCGGCCGTCCGTCAACAACCGATCGGCGGGCACGGTGGACTACATGGAGTCCAACTGCGTGGTGGAACAGCCGCGGATGTGCGACTTCACGGAGCTGGACGGCAAGCTGCTGCGCACGGTGGACGCGATATACGAGAACGTGGCCACCATGGACCGGTGCAAGGAGATGTGCCTGGCGGCCGAGGAGTTCCAGTGCCGGTCGTTCGACTACAACGAGACGGGCGTGAACGTGTGCCGCATCTCGCACCACAGCACGTCCAGCCTGTCGCAGCTGGAGCAGCCGTACGTGGCCGTGGCGGGCGCCACCACGTACCAGATGTCGTCGTGCTTCAGCGTCAAGATCGACTGCCGCGGCACGGACATGGTCGCGTCCGTGCACACCAACCGGCTGTTCGACGGCAAGGTGTACGCCAAGAACCGGCCCAACTCATGCGTGAACGACGTCAAGAACACGCTCGACTTCGACCTGCATCTGGACTACCACGGCCCCGAGTGCGACGTCCGGCAGGACCATCCGGGCAAGTTCTTCACCGAGATCATCATCCAGGTACGTGCAGCAGTGGAAATACCTACACGTATAATGTAACCCGGTGGCACGTCCCAGAAGAAGGGGGGGAGCATAGGCGCAAATCAGAGGGGCTTGAAGGGGCTTGCCCCCCCCCAAATCCAGGATATAACATTTAAAAATGCTATTTTTTTTTTTTTTGGTTTTACAACGATGTGTGTTTTATTTTCTTTTTTTTTATTTATTTATTTTTTTTTTTTTGTGTCTGAGGACACTATTTTTGGTATTTTTGGTAGTATAAAATGCTTCGATTTTTCTGAAAGGAAAGCGAATGTAGATGGTACTTGGGTGTGTCAAAAATCTAACTTTTTCAGAACTCTTTAAAGGCGTCGAAAATAAAACGATAAAAAAAATTACGAAAAAACGGGAAATTTTACGCAAATTCACGTTTTAACAAAATACATTTTTTTACAATGCTCTAACTCAAAAACGAAAAGTCGCAAACACTTAAAATTTTCACCAAATCTTTATATTGGCTTTTTCTACACATGGTTAAGTTTTCAAAGTATTTTGACTTTTTTTGACTTATTTATAGACAATTTAAATTTTCGATTTGTGGTTTCGCAGCACCACGACCAGATCGTGACGGGCCAGGACATCGGGCTGTCGGTGCGGTGCACGTACGATCTGCAGAACCGGAGCGTGGGCCAGGGCATCGAGCTGGCCATCGCGCCGGCCGCGGAACCGGAAGACGACGACCGGGACGGCGGCGCGGCGGCGGCGGACCCGGACTCGTTGCAGGGCGCGGGCGGCGGCGTGGAGGAGACGGCGTTCGTGATATCGCCGACGGTGATGATGAGGATCACGAACCGGGCGGGCGGCGACATACACGCGGCCCAGGTGGGCGACCCGCTGAGCCTGCGGTTCCACATACTCGACGACCGGTCCCCGTACGAGATATTCGTGCGCGAGCTGATCGCCCTGGACGGCGTGGACGCCAGCGAGATACTGCTCATCGACCGCGACGGCTGTCCCACGGACCCGGCCATCATGGGCCCCATATCGGCCGTGGCCACGTCCGGCGGCGGCACCGTCAACGTGCTCGAGGCGCCGTTCGACGCGTTCAAGTTTCCCACCTCGGACATCGTCCAGTTCAAGGCGCTGGTCACGCCGTGCTTGCCCAAGTGCGAGCCAATCAACTGCAACGTGGTCGGCCACAACGGAGCCGTCCGCCGGGCCGACTCTTTCGGCAGGTGAGTGATTGCATTTTTTTTCTTCTCTCGTAGGTACTTTTCGTTGAATTTTTTTTTTTTTTTGCATTACAATTTATTACGCGCGAATGCGTAAAAAAAAAAAAAAACCGTGCAAATATGATTCGGAGACAAAGAAATGCTTTGTCTACACCTGAAAGGCTTGACTATTCTATTATATTACGAAACGTACCTATGTATCGTATGCAGGCCCGTAGTACCCAGATCAATTATTCAGAAGGGGCAATTCGAGTTGTAGGGGGGGGGGGTCAATATAAAAAACCTATATTATGACTAATTTTATTTTTACAAATTAATTAAAATGTTCTAAATGTATGATTAAAAAAATAATATAAATAGTATTAATATAAGAATAGTTTTAGAATTAGCTTTTACAAAATGTTTTTTTATTCATTTTTATCAGTCATATAAATTAATATAGGTAGCTGTAGTTTTCTATTATTTTGGTTGTTGAAATCCATTAGCAATTCTTCTACATATAAGTTTTCAGTCCGTTTGGACTCAAACGCCAATAAAGCCAAGTTTGATAGCCGGTTATGTTTCATTGACTGCCTTTGTAGATTTTCAATACATATATTTATAAAATTATTGTATGAACCAACTCACATTTAAAGTATCACTTATTGATATACTCTCTTTTTTTTCAATATGTCAATCAATTCGGAAATTGCCGTCTTCAGATAAAAAAATGCCTGTTGGGGCAATAATTGAGTCTAGGGGGGGGGCAATGCCCCTTTTTGTCCTCCCTGAGGCTACTGGCCTGATCGTATGTATACACTGCAATTTTATATCAGAAATCATACGTCTATTACCACAAGGGTGGCGAACTGGCGAACGTTTTTCGGATAGAATTTTGAAATCGTTTTTTTTTTTCAAACATTTATAATTGTATACATTTTAGGTATTTACATAGGTACTTAACGTTTGTTTATTCACTTTTTTATTTTGTGAAATAGATTTTTAAATATTAAGATGGGAACTGATATTAAATATTATTTTACTATTATAGTTTAATACATGTATTTTTTTTAACACTAACTTTTCATTAAATATTATTATTTGGTGTGCCATTGAAATTTTATCAACGTGCCATAATTATTGCGGTTCGCCGCCCCTGTTGTATTATGTTTCACTCAGTTTCCGCGAGCTAAAACGAATGAGGTGGTAACTTGCGAGAGATTAAATTTCCCGTTGATTGTATAGGTGGCTGCATCCGAGTTGGGTCCCAAATTTATAATTGCTATACTAGTTGGGTCCCGAATTATTTTAGGTACTACACTAGTTCGATCCCGGATTTTTGTGGGTACTATACTAGTTGGGTCCCTGATTTTTTTAGTTACTACACTATAATTGGATCCTGAATTATTTTAGCTACAACACTAGTTCTTAAATATTTTTTGGTAAGTACTACACTATACTAACATTTTCCTTCCCATTTTAACAGACTTAGGACTGTCTATGATCTATTTAGACCACAGGTATGGTTAAAAATGTTTTAAAAATATAAGTTATTAAAATTTTATAAAAACTGTAAAAACATTTTCAACCATACCTGTGGTCTAAATAGATCATAGACAGTCTATTAAAATGAGAATGAACATGTTAGTATAGTGTAGTACTTACCAAAAAATATTCGGGAACTAGTGAAATACCTACCTATTTTAATTCGGTACCCAACTAGTATAGTACCTTTTAAAATCCGGGACCCAACTAGTACACTACCTGCGATTAGTCCCTAGTATTCGGGACCCAACTCGGATGCGCCGGTATAGGTACTACAATATTCTCATTGACCCCGCATTGTTGTTTCGTTCGCCATCACAACAGTAATGCCATTTCGATATAAAACGGGAGCATAATGATTTAGACATTTTTAGGGATTTTTAGGTACTATTAAGTCCGTAAATCCCAAAAGTTCACTCAAAACGTTTCATTAGTATTTTAGATTCTGAACGGAGTGATGGAATCTATTGCTTTCACAATAATGTGTGTTTTTTTTTACTTTTTTTTATTTTTTTTGTACACCTTTTTTGGCAGTAGAAATACTTCGATTTTCTTAAACAGCAACTTTTCTAAAAGGAAAGTAAATGTAGATGGTACTTAGGCGAGTTAAAAATCCAACTTTTTTAATACTTTTTAAAAAAATCGAAGAAAACGATAAAAAAATTACAAAAACAAAACAGAAAATTTACGCAAAATCACGTTTTTACAAAATACATTTTTTTTTAAATTCTCTAACTCAAAAACAAAAAACCGCAAAAACTTAAAATTATCACCAAATCTTTATAATGGCGTTCTCTATACATGGTTAAGTTTTCAAAGTATTTTGACATATTTTGACTTATTTATAGACAATTTAAATTTTCGATTTTTGTAAGTTTTTTTTTTAAAAATATCTATAAAATTTATTTGGCTGTGCGAAAACTCTTGAAAATATATTAAAGAATCAATTATAAGTAATACTAATTGTAACTAAAAAATATCGGAGATTGTTTCACTCAAATTTTTTTTATAAGCCCATAAAGTTCAAATTTGTATAAAATATGTTAAAATCGCGATAATTTGCAAGTTATTTTGTAGTTGAAA
>JAIPRK010000448.1:10170-203812 GCA_025469195.1 Chaitophorus viminalis
TTGAAATTTAAATTTTTACGAAATTGCATTATAATTCAATTTAAATATAAAATACTATATTATTATATACACATTTTAGACAAACATATTAACTCCGTTTAGAATCGTTATTCGTATACAATGATATTTATCATTGCATTCAAATATAACAAATCCATTGTAATAATGACCTATCCTATAACCCATAAACGAGGTGCACTCCACCCGCAACTGTATAGCAAAACGAGGCCCATCCGTTTTTATTTTTCATTATTGTTTAAAGTTGGGTATTGAATGATTTTCGAAAAATATGAGACTGAAAATTTGTCTTTATTATTATTATGTCATCATTATGACGTGTGAAAAAGTTTTGAGTTTTCGACAGTTTCTATAAATTATTCTACTACATACATTATACAACCTAAATACATATTGACAAACGATTTGTTACCGTTTTGCGTATGCGTAGAAAAAAAAAGCTGTTATCTGACGTCCTTTAAGGATGTTTCGGAACTAATAGAACATATTGCACTTCTATATATAAGTATACCGTACGACGACAACGCGTATCTATATAATAAATAATATTATTTTGTTCACGACTATTTCTGTCCACATAAGGAAAAAACAAAAAATAATTAATAAAATATGCGAATAAAAACATTCAATAATAGTTTGACGAATGACGGACACAAACGGTAAGATAATGTCTAAATAGTATTCATGGTTTGTACTAGAGTGGTCACAAGGCCATTGAAGGAAATGACGAAGCGAACGAATTCTCACAGGCGACTATAATACTCAATGGATGACCAAATGTTGGTCAAATTATGTACTATTTATCTACATTTTGTTTCAAATCGTTAGAATTATTATAAAAAAAAAATAAAAAAAATAGATTAGGTGTTAAATGGTAGATAATTGGTAAGATATTGAAATATATTTTGCTATGTAATTTTGCAATGACTAAACGCTAGTAAAGTGTTTGCTTGTACAAGATACAGGTACAGTTAAATATTTAAATACGTAGTTCAACAATAATTGTAGTTTTATTCATTCAGTTTATCGCGTCTTGAACAAGTGTCTCCTCGAGGTTGATGAAATATTATGATAAAACAACTTTTTTTTCACAATATTATAACCCAACTCTCGGATGAGAAAGAGAGAGGCGGAACCGCGTAGTACCTACATAAATAGTGGACAATGTGATAATGAGAGTCGAGGAGTAAACAGTGATTTATTTAGAGTGAGTGAAGGCGCTAATGCGCGGAATAAGAAAAATAAATTTGATTTAATCGAAAAAGTTGTGTTGAAAGTCACAAATGGCTTTTTGTTGATGAAATGTGTGACAAGGAATGGAGTAATGGACCTAGGTGATGATTATTTACCGCAGAGAAATTTCATTTAAAACAAAATGTTACTAAGAAAAAATGTTCACGATATGTTCATTTTTTTTTTTTTTTTTTATCAATAAACTTCGTGTTTTTATTTTAATACTGATGATGATGATGATAATGGCTATAATAAATGAATTATAAATAACTAAAAGTGAAGTAAATGAAAGTCTTTGTGCTAATTCGTATTTTCTTTATACTATTGTTAACGAATTATCAAGCCAAACATTTGCAAATTATTTACAAACTATCTAGTGCCTACACAGAATAATTATGCTAAGAGGACGTCACACCCACATGTGTTGTTACCGTCTTACAAACGTACAAAATATCAAATCTGTGTCCATTAGAACTAATTTTGTGCGATTAGCTACAATATCAGAGTAATCTGTGACCTACTATTCAATTTAAAATGAATAATATTATCTGTGTCTTCTCGTAGGTTGTTTTTCAATATTTTCATTTTTCAAGCGAGTTGTGAGCTTTTTCATAATTGTAATATTTTACATAATTTTACATCACTCGTATAAAAATTAAAATTTTATAAACAACCTATCAGAAGACAGAGGTTATGTATTTTCTTAAGTTCAATAATAGATCAATTTACTCGAATACTAAAGCCAAGAACACAAAATTAGTTTTACTGAACGCAAATTTTCCATGTTGTACGTTTGTAAGACGGAAACAACACATGCGGGTGTGGCGTCCTTAAAAAATAAAAATATTTCGTAGAAGATGATAAAGTGGCTATATCGATATAATTTCAAGATATTTCAGTGATTAGTAATAATATTTTTAATTTCATCATTTAATTCGTCGTCAATACTGTCAAATATAATTTTATTATCGAACAATAAAAAATTAAAAAAAACTTGTTTCGGCGTATTGCAGTTTTTTAACACTTTTTATCAAGAATATTTCATGTTATTTTATAATAGCTGATCTTGTCGCATATTTTTATTACTTCAGTAGGTACAAATTTTATAGTATTTTTCACAAGAATACAGTTGGTTGTTATACATTATGTTATTATAATACGTGCCCGTATGTACGCTATGTTTGTACAGTTATCATCGTATTTAGGTATACAACGCGTAAAGCAAATCTTGTCGCCGCGTAAACGATACATAAATACATTTAACAAATATAGGTACATAAATGATTATTTAAGTACATTAAATAGTACCTGTAAATTATATATGTATACAATACCCTACAAACGTTCTCGCGAATATTATAATGACGATACCGTTGGCTGATACAAATTATTTTAGTAATTTACATGAAATTACTCACTTCGCCTATATATATATATATATATAAAAATATGTATAATAATATAAACTATAGCATTTCGACGTCGTCTATTTATTTATTTTTATTATTTTTTCTGCCGTACCGAACATTTCCCACAATTATTATCCTCCTCCGCACGCTGTTACAATAATAATAATATATATTATACAAACGAAATTGGTTTTTCTTCTACACCATTGGTATGTATACATGTATAATACATATTATATATAGGTACGGGTATATTTGTAATGGATATTATACAAGTGTTTGTGTTCCCGCGAGTGTACAAGTATTCGACGTACCATTTGCACAATGGTGACCATCGTGTACGTGGCGTTTAAAACGGGAACGTCCCTTTTCTAGTCCTGTGCCCATGTGTCATGGGCTGGAAACTGTATCATCTGTTTAGTTTCGTCATACGAGTGCGTCTCGTTCGTTCCGCAGTTCGTTTCGATCGCTCTTCGGGCATCTTGAAATAATACCTAATAATAATAATAATAATTGACCGACCGATTCGTGACGATTGCAGTCCACCAAATATTTGGTGTTGGCTATTTATTATTTTTTTACGAATCGGGGTCACACAAATTAATAGATATTATCGATTATTTTAATGTTTTTTTTTTTACAATCGAAACGGTTTGCCTACGAGAAAAATCGAATTGACAAAAAAATGTTAAGCTTCGATAACTTCGACTATGAACGTCCGGGAAACCAAATCGTTGTGGGTCCTTAAAACGTAAAATGTAACCTTTTTTAAAAGTTGTGTACAACGATATTGTTTTGAATTTCACTAGATGTTCTCGTTCTTTGTAGTGCTATAGAAATTATTACATTAAATAGGTATTACGTAGAAAAATACAAACTATATCTTGGCTCAAAATTAGTTTTTCGTATGAAAATTTTTTTTTTAACAAATAAACAATAATTGTTGTAAATTATAATTAACATTAAATATGAGAGATAAATCATTGTTGGTGCAATGTGATCATGTACCCTGATTTTGTGATTGAGTTATGTGCATGGATGAGTTTTCCACCATAATCAGAAAGATTGAAAATTCAATAATTGCAATAGGTATATAAAATGTAAACATTTCAATAAGAGTAATATGAAGTATATCCCCGAAATAAAATGCATTGATCACGCTCAATCACAAACAAAAACTTATAAAAGTTTATTAAAAAACATAAAAGACGCTTTATTTTTAATCTTCGACATTTTGTATTTACAAGTAGCCAAGCAGACATGCAGTAGGTGAAGTATATTATTTTTTAATATTGATTTTCATTTTTGTGGAATATGCATTTTATAGTGTTAGATTATGTTTAAACATAATAAAATTGCATTTGTATCATGTAAAGGATATTCTCTGTAGTTTTCTCTGTATGTGGCAGTTTATTTTCATGTACGAAGGCCGAATAATAAAAGTTAAAATAAATTTAAAAAAAATTCGTGATTTTACCTTTAACGCAAAGAAACTAGTTAAAATTGTATTTAAATTAAAGGAAAATATTTAGCCCTTAGGAAAGTGCATTATCTTTATATATATTTTATTATATAAAATATAATTAGACATTCAAAAATATACTCTAGTCATATACATCTTGGACATGATAATCTATATGTATATCTGATGAGCAATCACATGATATGTATAACTTAGTTTGAAATTTTCTATTCGAAATATTTTAATAGTTATAAAAATCTGGAAACTTAATACATACTACCATTCCCTTACATTCACGATTAACATATTAAACTATTAAATATGTTTCCCTCATAGCTTTAGTCTTCGAAACATAATGACATTTAATTATTAATTATTACATACAACTTGAAATCAATAGACTGCAACGAATAATTTTCTAAGGTGATATTGCAATACCAGTGTTAGTATGACATCAAAATCAGATTATTTAGATACTGCGTATTTTGAGATAATATTTTTAACTCTTAGATAAATAATAATATTTTATTATAATTTCCTATATAAAACTGCTTAAATACAAATGATTAAGTATAGGTACGTCCTCTTGGGAAATTTTTAAAAAATGTCCACCACTAATATAATATAATAATTATTGGAATATTAATGTATTATAGTATACATATTTTAGAACCAACATTATGTTAAGATTATAAATTGGTCTATATTTTGTTTTCCATTTTTTACTCAAAGTAAAGTTTATAAATATTATTATAATATTATTTATCTAATGGACTAAATATTTAGAAATTTAATTAATTTTTATTTTTTATGAAGATTCATATCACAGTAGTTAAAAGTTTGCTCAACAATTGGATTGGGTCCAAGCTAAATGCAAAGTACACGTCTTCATTTTTTGCATTTATATGAATAATAAACAATTTATTATTAGATGCCTATATAAATAATTATATTTTATTGATACGTGGAACAGTTTGTTTCTCGCTTCTTTTCTTATAGTGATGATTGACGATTTATAAATAAATAATACATCCAAGAATTTGTATTTTAAACATATATAAAGCTTTAAAAATAACGTACTTCAAATAAAAACCTTTAAATAATTTTTATGAAATATGTTGTAAAATCGAGGCCATGGCTCAAGTTAAAATACAGATTTATTTATTTTATTTTATTTTATATCAACTGTATAAAAGAAGTGGTGCACACTTTTGAAAAATGTATATCATTTAATATGACTTGAAATAAACACTTTTAAGTTTTCGAAATTATTAAAAAAAGAAGGTCGAATTTTGTCAAGCAAACATTTATATTTCATTTAAATTAATTATTTTGAGTTTACAACTTGAAAATTTAGTATAAGACCTATAGCCATGATATACGGCATATATTGTCTTGATTATCACCCAAAATCAGCCAGATTATCTGCCATTGTGACATTCTTAAAGTTCGAATGTGTATAATTCATTAGTAGTACTCCTGATTTGTGTCCTATCAATCTTGGATTCTTGCCAATCAAAAGTCAAAAACTCTTTCTTGACGAAATGTTTGTTTAGAAGTAAAATACAGTCTGTTATTTTACATCAAAACGTAGTTTTCAATGACGTAATCAGTATATAGTTCTATCACGAATTTCTAGCTTACACAAGTTCAGATTGGACCCTATCCAAAATAAATTCAATATAAAGCTCACTTTGTAAATGTGTAGGTAGGTACTCTAGACAACTATCTGAATGAAGAAAATAATTACTATTCACAGTGTCGGGATTGGAAAAAAAATAGACGACTCTTTAGCTTGAAAAATTAGCGTTCCTAATAGTAGTTTAACTCAACTTAGACGTTTATAATTATACGAGTGTATCCTAATAAAAATAACATAAATTAATATACCTAAGTATAAGATAATTTTAATTTACAAAATTAATCATGTACAAAGCCTCAATATATTTCATAAGTCTTCGTAGCCACGTAGATAATACATATGATTCTTTTCATTATTTTTTTTCTTAATGAAAAAACCTCATCAGCGACATTATATATATATAAATATATATATATATGTAATATGTATCTTTATTTTTAATCATCGGTGAAATTTACAATTTTTTTAATTCATTATATCATCCCTCTCCCACCAATTCGAGCACTGATTATTCATACATCGACATGCATCACACAAAATAAAAATACAGCATCAATATTACGTATCACAAGTTTAAAATTTTTTTTTTTAATCAAGTGGAAAGTATTTGTTTTGATTATAATCAGAGTTTGGGATTCATAGTACTAAACAACATTAAAATATGCGCTTAAAATATATGCCCCAATAAACTTAAAAATATGCTTTAAAAATGAAAAATAAAAAGCACTAGAAAATAAATTTGAAAAATAATTTATTGGAAATAAAAGAAATTATATTATTGGATAGTTTAATATTATCAATTTACTATAAATCAACTAACATAATTTCAATTTTTTTAAAGGACCCTTAGAAATCGGTTTTTAATGTTCTGAAAATAATAGAACATATATAAATATATTACTAATAATTATGTGTGTGCAATATTTTTGTGATTTACACAGATAGCAAAAGGTATTTACTGTGCTCAAAACACAAATATACAATTTTGTAATCACCTAATTGTTTAACATTTTTACGAGTACACTTTGAACAAATTACTACCTATCCATAAGTTGATAGAAATCATTGAATATGTGCCAAAATATGCTAAAAAAAAAAAAAAAAATGCTAAATAAGCAAAACCCTCTAAAATATATGCGAAGTAAAATGTTTTACTTGAACTCTCCGTACCGTAAAACGTATTTTTACTTCACTGTGCCATATTTTACTATGTCTAATGCAAATGCTGTAAGTCCCGAACCCTGATTGTAATAATATTATGTGCTTCATTAAAAAAAAATCTCGCTGTTCGTACCGCACTACCATATTTTGTGCTCGTTATCTCTATTCCACTTTCGATTAACTTTCTTCTCGTCCTACCCGTCGTATTCAGCGGCACACATTTCATGTATCATGGTGTCGAAGTCGCGACCCCTTTTGATTGGGGTGGGTAGATAGTTAAATATTGTCCACAAAAATTGTTTTATACAGTTTTAAGTTAAAAAGATAAAAGACAGGACTAAGAATAAAGAAGCAGTCAAATTTCCATGACTTATAATTAGTTAGTACGTAATATCATTGATCAATGTTTTAACAAAATGCCTATAAGTGGCTTAAAAATCATATAATATTTTGAAAAAATATGACATAAAGGAAATGCCTATCTTAACAACTGGTAAAAATTTCAAGTTTCTGCGACTTATACTTTTTGAATTATAACAAATATTTAAAATCGTTTGACGATAAATCGCTATTTTATGCAATTTCGTAAAAATTTAAATTTCAAACAGTCATAAAAATTTTTTTTTAAAGTCCAGTAGAAATTGTTTTATAGATTTTTGAAGAGTAGCTTATAGATAACCTAGTGTTAAAATTTTGAACCTTAAATATAAACAGAAAAATTTTTATAAATTTTTATCTACAAAATAATTTGCAAATTATCGTGATTTTGACACATTTTATACAAATTTGAACTTTATAGGCTCATAAATAAAATTTGAGTGAAACGATCTCCGATATTTTTTAGTTACGATAAGTATAACTTATAATAAACATTGTATTAAATTTTCAAGAGTTTTCGGACAGCCAAATAAACGAATTTATAGATGTTTAAAAAAAAAAATTTTCCAAAAATCGAAAATTTAAATTGTTTATAAATAAGTCAAAATATGTCAGAATACTTTGAAAATATAACCACGTATAGAGAATGCCAATATAAAGATTTGGTGAAAATTTCAAGTTGTTGTGGTTTTTATTTTGAGTTAGAGTATTTTAAAAATATGTATTTTGTAAAAACGTGATTTTGCGTAAAATTTCCCGGTTTTTTGTAATTTTTTTATCGTTTTTTTCGATTTTTTCAAAAATTATTTAAAAAGTTAGATTTTTGACTCGCCCAAGTACCATCTACATTTACTTTCCTTTCAAAAAAGTTGCTGTTTAAGCAAATCGAAGCATTTTTACCGCAAAAAATGGAGTCGTCAGACACACAAAAAAAAAACACACATCATTGTAAAATCAATAGATTCCATCAATCCGTTCAGAATCTAAAATTAGAGGGATGTCATCCCTGTGTATCCCCCCCCCACTTCGACCACTGCTAAAGCGTCTTAATGAGTTTACTCCTCATCATCACTATTTTTAGGAATAATAAATACTCATAATTTATTGTAATAATCTTTACTTATCTACCTACATTATATCATTTTCTGTTATTATTTATACATGTTTCTAATCGCATTGTTATTATTTGTACACCTGTGTAAAATTAAACTAAAATAAATAAAATATTGCCCATACGGAATGGCACTGCAGAATAGTTATACGATGCCTTGACAGCTGTTTACCTGTATTTGCAGACGGCGCCGCAGACGGAGCGCCAACAATCAAACGGACGAAATGGTGTTCCAGCAGATCCGGATCGAAGACAAGTTCAAGTTCGAAGCCCAACAGGGCGAGCCCGGCCAAGAGATCAACTTCACCAGCCCGGACGACCAGAGCGCCGTGTACTGGAACACGTACGCGTTCGCCCTGCTTCTGGTCGCGTTCCTGTTGCTCCAGCTGTTCGTCATATTCGTCTGCTGGCTGTGCGCGACCAACAAGGCGCGGGACAGCCGCGCGACGGCGTCCCTTTACGAGGAGGCCCTCCACGAGTACGCCCGGGGACCGATTTCCTGGGGCAACCATGGTTACATCAAGTGATTTGCGCAAGATCGCGGTACGGGTCGCCGATCGTTCTGACGGTCGTGGCGAGGCGGAGGAAAAGATAACCCAGAAAAAAAAACACCTACCCCTCCTCTCGCTTTTCATGTAAATATTAATAACACAAGAAAAATACAAAAAAAAAAAAAAAAAGAAATACGATCGATATCGATCCAAGTTCACGTCATTATTACACCTAAGTGGAGACGCGTATGGGGAGATTCATAACCAAGGCTGTGAATTTAATGCACTAAAAAACCTTAAAAAATGCAATAAAATATGCACTTAAAATGCAAAAAAAAAAAGGAATATAAAATGCCAAAAATTATAATATAAAATTCATATTTATTATTTATATTTGTATTAATATTATACATTCGTACAAAAAAGTGTTTATTTAATAAAAAAAAATAATAAAAATGTTGATTGAATTTGAATTTACATTTGCATCAAGTTAATGCTATTCAAATATAAATTTGACATAATATACAGCCCGTGTAATATAAAATAAAATGTTTACAAACAAGTCAATTCATGGCATTTGATTAAAAATATTAGAAAATGAACTAAAAAATCAAAATATGACCTAAAAAATTAAAAACGTTAAAAAATGCAAAAATATGCAAAATAAAAGTTTCATAGATGGATTCGTAGTTACATAATTCAAATTATGTACTTACAAAGCTATGTTTTACAATCACCAAAAAAAAATGCACTTTCCTATAAATTCACAGCCCTATTCATAACCATACCCGTCGCGCCGAAAACGTTCTCCTGCTGTTGTTACTACCTACATAATAATGTTTAAATGGACAAAACACAATTAATTATTATTACTACTATTTGGTTATAAGCATGTTTGTACGAAATTTTTATTCTTATTTTTTTTATAAATTATTGTTGTTGATGAGCTGTACACGCGTTGATATTGTTTTCCGATCGCTTATACACCAAGTTCACATTTCCTATTTGAAATAAAATAACTGTACATAATATGGTTATAATCAGGGCTCGAGACTTCTAGCATTTGCTTATTTCGATTGTTTTTAAACAAATTGCTTTTTTTTTCAAGTTTTTCTGAATATTTTTGGTTTTTTGCATATTTCTACTTAATTATGACACGTAAACCTCGGAGGTTTTACTGTCTTAGTTTCTACTTTTTTCCACGGTACAGCTAGAATTAAAAATATATTTTCTACTTTGTATCATAATATATCCTAGTAATGAACACCGGGACCCGCATTTGTTTGCTTATCTACTAATCGGTCCTATCGTCTCTACAATCGGTATCATTTTTACTATAGGAAAAACTATTTATAATTCGATTTACTATTTATTTCTAGATAAAAACAAACATTATTTTTCGATCGAGATGTGAGATTTAAGTGCTATTTTAGTGCTTATTATCATGTTTTTAAGTACTTTTTTAAGCGCTTATTTTGATGATCTTAAGTGCTTCAAGTCCAGAACCCTGTTTATAATACTGATAACTACTATACGCGCAGTGGTATCGTGCCGATATCAGTCGTTTTTCAATCGTAGAGATTAATAATTCGTGAACGATGGACTAAGCATGTTCTTTTGGCCGTCGACCACCGTATTAATAGTTCCAAAAGAGAAACCATTTTTTTTTTCTTTTTATGCAAGTAGCAGTGAGAATAATTAATTACCCAAATGAAGGTTCAATATAACTCCTGGAAACTATTACATTAAACATTGAGATGACGTGTGTTATATCAACACTAAATATTAAGGTCTTACCCACCGTAATTAGATGTTAGTTACCTAAGCTAGATATAATCTTGTAACAATTGTTGAGGATTGAGAATAAATAGTTCGTTTACATTGCAAAACGTTATGTTGGACTACTATGATTAATTATAATCAACAATATGGTTGTCGAGTGTATAATGTGTACCTATCTATTCACTTAAGTTTTCATTCGTGTCACCAATAGTTATCGCAGTGACAATCTCGAGTCCAAACTAATGTTAACATTAAACGTATGTGTAAAATATTTTAAGTTCAAAAAATTAGAAATAGTTACAACACCGTGTAGTGTTTTATGTATTTTTACGTATAATTCAATGAACAAGGGCCGTCGGTTGGTGGCGTTATTGGATCAAAACTTCGAATTTTAACGGCATAAAATTATAAATTTTTTATACCGCAAAAAATAAATAAATTAGTGATCGATTTATTTTACAGCCAATACGGTAACCCTTATTTTCTTTAATTGTAATACTAATAATTAATTCTACTATTTTATATTTGCACATATTCTGGACCTGGGCCTAGGGTGAGGTTAAATGGAGCATCAGGCAAAACATTTCAAAAGTCCTTTTTAATGCGATCTAAAAAAGGCGATTAGATATCCTATAATCCTAATAAATACAAATTACGCCACTAATTCAATGAGGATTGAGCGATGGATATTAGTACATAGTTATTACAATATTAAACGGAAGTTCTATTATTTTTTATGGGAAAATAATATCACTGTTGTTCCTTTATTTTAAGTGAGTATATTATAGAATATATGATTTTTTTTTTTAATAGTTCATGTATTTACCTATAATACCTGTACTATACCTGCTATATTTATGGAACTATTATTATATTTATTATATTTTGTATACTTATATTATCAGAATGTATAATTTATTTATTTATTTAAACTAAATAGCATGATAAATAAATGTATATTAAACCAACAAATCTTAGTTTTTATTCAGAAGTATAAAATTAATTGTCATAATAAATATAAAGCCAAAATAGAGAATATGACAGTTATTAATAGGAAAATTAGACAACATAATTGTTTACTAAATAATAAATGCTGAGAGGCATGTAAAGTTTTATTGTTTTTTATATATTACTTTTCATAATTTCACAAATATTATCATATTTTTAGCTGCATAACAACCGTTTTTGGTATTAATGAATTTTTAATAAATTTAAAATTTAATATACTGGAAAATAATCAAAGAAATTAACTCATAATTAATATTGATCTATATATCAAAAAACTGTATTGGTAATTCAAATACAATACATTTGATTAATTTTAAAAATTATTCATAATTTTTAAATTTGATTTATATACATACATTTTCAAAATTCAAATGTTTATTAAAAAATTTTCGTCATTAAATTTAGTATAAACAAATTTGAATGAGGGTGAAAGCCGCCATTATCTAATAGATGAATCTATTGGTCGATACATCCATTCTGTTGATTCTATGTAATCAATTTCTTTCTCGAGTTCTTTTAGTCTCTTGGCATGTTCTTCTAAATTGATAACATCTATTCCAATTTCTTTCATCTAAAATCATACAATAATATAAAAATACATTTATTACATACAATCAGAATATTCAGATGGAAAATTTTTATTTAGGCTAACATATTCTATAAAATGATATTTATAATTATATTGTAAATTTAAATAATGGAAAAGTATAGAAGAAGAATATAGTCTAAATTTATATTAAACAATGAGATAACACATCATTTTCATTTTTAATTATATTTAATTATTTACTAGTTTTAATTAGTACCTGAACCAATATAAGTAAGGGTTTTGAATCCTCAATTTTTATATCATTGTCAGGTGATTGATTAGACCAAGTTTCACTTATCATATCCTTTAAGATAGTTTTTTCTGTATCCGAATTATCTGAGCCTGCACATGATACAGTAGTTGATGATGCAGACGTCCAAGATACATCATCCCCGTGCTTATGGTCATTTCGTTCGCAGGTACAAACAAGTTCATATGAAGCTGTTGAAAGAGTTTCTGATTCTTCGTCAGATGATGATTCTGAGTCATCAGTTGTGCAATCTAAATCTTGATGAACTAAGGGACACTCATTAGGTTTACTTAGTGATGATGTAACTAATGGTGTCGAAACTGATGATCCCGAAAATGATGCTGATTCTGATGATGACTCTGTTGATAATGACATTGATGTTGATGTTGATGTTGACGCTGTAGGTACATCACTCATTGTTCTAATCAATAAACTCTAAAAAAATTTAAATGCCAATTAATAATTATAAGTATTTATTTATAGAGAAGCACATTAAAAACTACCATCAGCCATAAGAGTGAATGATTTACAGTTATAAGAATAGTACATATTCTTATTATTTAAGAATATACATACATTTTTTTTTTTTTTAGTTTGGATGAAATTACTCATATCACAAAAACTTATTTAAATCATATAAATAAAAAATATATAACAGCACATCATTTAAAAAAAATTACTTCAGTAGGTATTATTAAAATTTAAATCAATCAAAAAATATACACATTTCTCTGAGACATAATACAAACTTACTTTTCATACTTAGTATTTTTATATTATACTTCATGTTACGGCTAGTGTTTGAAGAATAGCTAATAATAAGTTAAGCCAATGCTTTTAACCGATGACAAAATGTTGGACTTAATTCACCAATACAATCGGATAATTCAAACACTAGATGATAAACATTATCCTAACCACTGTCAGTTATTAAATAAATGATATAAGTTATACAATTAAAACTAGTAACAAGTGGGAGTAGGATAAAGTAAGTAAAATAGTTTTAAAAATTGAAATAAATGGAGTATGTTGTAATAATATAAATTTATATTTTACATTAATTATTGTATGCGGTTGTGTGCGTCCTCGGATATAATTTAAAAATTGATATTATCAAGCTTCTCATATAAAAATATATTATAAAAGGTGTTGTAAATGATTCCAAAATCATCAAAATAAATTGCAAATTTTTAGTTATAATCAGAAGACAACAATTTTCTCATTTGTAAATATCGTAGTATTAATAAGAAATGTAAGAGTAAAAGTCTATACTAATTGCACAATTTAAGATGCAATAATAGTTATCTTAAAATTGAAATTTTTTGTATGACATATCATTTAACTATTTGTATCGATAACATAATTTATTCATTAACAATGTGCAGTTGAATAATTATTTATTATATGATTATTTATATGATTATTAGTGGATCGAGTCTAAAATTTAGACATTAACTAAGAGCAGAGGCTAAACTTGTACTCCTGACACTAGCCGTAACACATACGTCTATTTAAGTTTTTATTACTGTATTTCAAAATATTTCAATAAAGTAATAATTATTGATTATGAAAAACTTTGTATTTTAATCATCTATTATATGCTGTTTTTAAATGGATGTTACATAAACTAACATCCAACAAATAATTATATTACATTTTAAATTATAATTACATCAATAACTGTTTTAGTAAATGTCTATAAGGTATTTATTAAAGAACAAATACAGATTTTTTAACCATTATTTTTTTATATACATATACACCGCATATTTAAATACATGATTTTGATTCGTTTTTGCTGTGCAAAAACTGCTACACAACAATAAATTATAATAATAATAGATGGAAATTTAAAACCATTATAATAGTTTATATAGTAAAGGAATTTCAAAATAATAATTCTAACAACTTAATAATGAACAAAATATTTAAGTTTGAAGTGTGAAAACCATAAATGTCAAATCACATAATTAATTAAAAATCCAGAAAACAATTTCAAGCAAAAAAAAAATTTGCATAAACATTTTTAAGTTAAAAATCAGCAGAAAGAAGATTATTGATAAAGTCGAATAAGGAAGACACTTAAATTCCGTTTAGTGTTAAATAGAAAGACCCTACCTCATAAATTATGAATTTTTATTCTATCTTAATGTAATGTTAGTAATATAGTACTTTTAAATTAGGATACCAGAAAAATTATATTTTACTATTTACGTTAAATTTATGTAGCATCCAATCAAACAAGGATTGCTTTAGTGTCTTGGAACGCTTTTTGATACATCCATATCCATTTGATAGCATATCCATATAATCACACTATGTTGCCTATCAACGATAACAAAAAATAATTATATTAATTTAGACTTAAGCCTATAAATCTTAAATAATCTCTTATTCTATTTTAATAAACATAATATAAAAATATATTATATATATGTATATTTCCTCAAGTCCATATGTAACAAAAATAGTTAACAAATAAAAATAAACAAAAATATATCAAAATTTAATAAATGTTACAATTTATATTAATAAAAACATTCTAGAATTCGGCTCTAGGTCATAGTAGTTCAAATTATTGACCTAGAAAAATTAAAATATAAAATAATGGATATTTTAAATTTGACATAGTTGCAATTTTTATTTCTAGTTAAATAAAATATATACCTACCAATTAAATATATTAAGAGAGTATTTTTATTTAAAGCTAAGTAAATAAATTGTAAACAAATTAAAATATAATTTATAGAAATATTAAGGAGATGTATTCAAATTAAGTAATAAAAATAATAAATACAGAATTTAAATAAATTGTATGATACATTTTTACATTTTTACATGATACAATCCTAGGTTCATTAATATGCAGTCTTCCATGTTTCTCTTTGAAAATATGAGTACATTTTAGACTAGGGTATTATTATTACCTGAGATTTACTGATCAACTGATCTATAAAATTCAACCAAATTATTTTAATAATAATTTATATAGGTATTTCTTTGACCAAAATAAAATATTCATAGGTGAATAACAATAGATAATTTACAAATGAACTAAATATAAATACTATAAAAACATAAATGGTAAATATTACATTAAGTATTTTATAAAATAAATGACTCTAATACAATATTTGACAATATAAGACCTAAAACAATAATTAGATGACACAAAAGTTCAAAAGAGTTCAATATGTTAAAATTTGTGTTTTCCTCATTTAATTAATAGATAACAAACACACAAAAATATTTTATAATAATTTCATATCTACTTTTTAAATTGTGTTAAGTGAGTATAAACAGTATGTCAAGAAACACAAAAATATAACCATTAGTTAGGTGTAATCAATGGTAAGTATAGTGGTAACACATAGAAAGCAATTAATTTCAAGTATATTTTATGACCAATTACAGTGAATATGATGGTTGTACAACAAGTACCGATAAGTATATATACGTCCAAGAAATACCTACATATTAAGTTTAAGTTATATCAATATGTTTAATAGATTGAAGAAAATTTATGTAATATGTTGCATACAAATGATAAAATTCAATACACTCCCTAGTTTTATAATATTTTATTTTTATAGCTATTTAGTTTAATACTAAACTGGACAAATAACTATTTTCATCATAAATTATAAATAGCCAGAAGCAAATTTAGGATCGGAAAAGAATAAATGAAAAGTAATAGGTATCCATGAGATTTTTATTATTTTATTATTATTATTTTTAAATTATATTGAGCATATAATATATTAAATAGTACTTTTTCTTTATTTCACAGAATTGCAGATGAAAATGTCACAATTAAATAAACAGTGCAGAATTGAACTCAAAGGTTTGATTTCAGTCAATGAACATTTATTGAACTCCAAAAACTCAACAGAGAAAGTTGCATCGAAGACAAGACATTAGATGAATATAGATAAAAATAACAATTTACAACATTAAACGTCTAATAAGGTTGTGTATCCAGATGAGCTAATTTCATCTGACACATATATTAAACTGTTTAATATTGACGTAGAAAAACTAAAAATACAAGTATGCGAGTACAATGCAAGTGCCTTATATACACCATTGATTACATGCCTCGATAACCTATAGGTGTCTATACGTCAAATGTCAATCAAACATTTCCAATCGTGATTAAAGTAGTTAGTTAAATCAATGGGGCCATTGATAAATAGATAACCATTAAATGGACGTATGGACATTATTTTCATAGGTATGAGAAAATCATAGGTTTATTATGTACATACTTGTCAGCTTGTAGTACCGAAGCACTGCAGCGGGACTGGCGCGAGATACTGGGCGACCAGTCGAGGATGAGATCCGATTACGAGTGAGATTTGAAGTGATCTCAGTCATCAAGAGTACGACACGGAACAACAGCAATGACGATAACGATAGCAAAAACAACAATACTTATGGTTTAGACAAAAAATGGTAAATGAAATTAAAATAACTGAAAACGACAATCATAATAAGGATGATGGTGATTACTAATTGGCAATAATGAATAGAAAAAAAACTTCGAGAAAGTCAAGATTTGCGGCCACAATATGTTTGTTACGTGCAAAGTTTGCAGCAGACAGAAGTGAAAACAGCAAAATGCAAAAATGCAAAAGTGCAAGGGCGATGACGATGATAAGACGGACGTTATCAGGTGTACTACACAGATTGGGCAAAACCACGGTTTTGTTAGAACAACATAATATTGTCCGTGTCGGGACGCGTGACATTTGTCCCACTCGACACATCGTCCCGCGATACGACAACCGTGCTGATGGAACTCGAGCCGTCGTGTCTGGGGGGGGGGGGGAACTTGTGGTGGGGGACTCGATCAAGGGGGCGCGTTTTTCGTGTTTGAATATACCGGATCGCGCATATCGTCAGCGTCAGGGTATTCTGCGCAGGCGACAAGGCTCGAACGTTTTTTTTTTTCACCTTTTCACCATTATTTCGTTTGTTTTCAATTGTGTTCTTACAATATTCGGATTGAAAAACACATAATATTATGATAAACAATTGCAAAAAAACTTAACTCTGACACGCAAATGTGTAGGTACGGGTGTAACAGTCACTCACAATAGTGTGAACCGACGACGAAACGTGTTGCACAACGGGCGCAGACCAATAGATTGAATAATTTCTAATCCCGTGTACAGTTCGGGATTTTTGGAAACAAAATATTAATTAACTTCGTGCCAGAAAATATAATTACCTCGTCTATCAACATTAAAAAAAAAAAACAAAATCAACTCGCTGACTTCATTACGATTCAAAAACGGTTCATAAAAATCTTCTCTTTTATGTGTATATTTCAATATTAATTGTTGTAACTGGTTGTAGCCTGAGTTATACTTATACACTATGTTGCACAAACTCTATGGTTTTACGAAATATTTGTATATTTGCAATTAATTATTATTGTAGTTTAAACAAATGTCATTATATAAGTAAAAATTCGGAATGGTATAATTGTAAATAGGTAAGTACCTACTTGGGTGTTTTCTTTCGAGATTGCAATAATTATTGTAATAACCCTAGGCCTCTGGCAAGGTTTCTCAGCGAGGCTCAGTTAAACAAGATACAATTTCTCTGCAAAATTTAGGCAAAAAAACCCAATTACGTCGAATATAACCACATACAATGCTAGTCCAATGGTAGTTGAGGTTACGATTTTTTTTTTTTCTGTACTAAGCAAGAGAATATTACGTATATACTATCAGAGGCGTTCTTAAGATATTTCAATGGAGGGGGATGAAAAAATTGGGTTACATAATTAGCCGTAAGGTTAGGTTAGGGTTTTACCTCACAACTCCCACATTATAATAATAAATATTAAAATAATGATAGTTGATAATATCAAATAGGTAACTAATTCAAGTCATTTTTACTGTACATTTTATTTAAAACTATAAAACAGTCAAACAGGGTATTTTAATTTCTAAACAATTATTTCAATAATTTATTTTATGTAAAAATTCAGATTAATTTAACAATTTATCTCGATTTTTGAGCTAAAATATCGAGGACTTTTTCCGAATCAATAGGCACCTCTTTATGAATGGCCAACAATGTGACTCCATTAAGACGGTCATAGAAAATATAATCATATTATAAGAAAAATAATTAATTATGGTTATAATAAATTTACTGTTTACTTCAGTCATTGCGTTTCTCAGATAGGTTTTAAGTTTTTATTTCGAATATGAGAAAGTCATTTCTGCAGGAGTTGACATGGAGACTGGCAAGGTGCATAGTATTTTTAAAAGAAGTAGATAGGTATTTGGAAAAATTTCAAAATTACATAAACATAGTACCTACATCTATGGCTGTTTTAGGAAGTATATCAATTATCTTTAATTTTGACTGCCGTGTTTTCAATAAAGCAATAACTGTATTATGAACATCTGTATCAAAGTAAAATTTAACAAGTTTTTCAAATGGTTCGTGTTCAATAATTTGTGTTTCAACAAATTTCCTGTTATATGTTATCACTTAATAGTGATAAATAATAATATTGTTTATGGTTGGTGGAATCAATAACGTGAGTTACTAATATGTAAGAAAATAAAGAACCTTGGGGGGATCTATCCCCTATATCCCCCCCGTAAGAACGCCCATGTATAGTATATCTATGAAATAGTTTTTTCCATAGATCATCTCAATAATTTTTACATATTTCCACCCAACAAAATATCATAAAATGTTACAAACGTTACGCAGTTAATTTTTTTTCATTAAAACCAAACAAAAATGGATTCTTTTTTTATAAATACATCATGTACCTATAAGTATCTCTTATTGGTTGGGTCTCGTGTGTTCACGTATTTTTACGTTTAAGTTTCGAGTGTATCACGTTTTTACATCCTTAACACATTAATAATTATTAATTTTCAAACAATATGAAAACTTAATTGACATATCTCTACTGTTTAACATTCACTGATTACTTATTAGTTATTATATGTAATGTTTGAAGTTGACAAATTGAAATTTTTTTCAATAAGTACATTTATAAACGATGATTATAATCGTAAGTCATATATCAATTATTAATTATATCGTCCTTTCAAGGTATATAATCATTGACACTAATGCAATAAGCATTGCAATTGACATAATAGTAAATTACTATATTATTAGGTCTTGTTTATTCGACTATTTATAGCAAAAAATGCTTTTTCCCCCAGGAAATTGCTTATCGTCGTTTCGTAGTTCCGTTGACATGGTCGGACGTGGTCTCATTATTTAATTATTGTGACTAAATACAAGTATGATATTTATTACATTATTATTGACAGCCAATACTTTAGTATCGTAATCTTAATCTGAACGTTACTTGGATATACCATGAAATAACTTGGATGGGTACACATTTATAACAAGAAATTTATAATAACATTATTTATATTATGGTGAATAGCAGAGGTGGCACTAGGATTTTTTTTAGTTAAAATGTTAAAATGTTAAAATTACGCCCATAGAATAAGTATCGTATTCCTTTCCTTTAATTTTTTTTCTCAAACTTATTGAGTTTCAAATACGTTATCAGTAACAAAGTCAAAAATATCAAACTAGTTAGCACTTACTCCCGTAATCTTAATATTAACTTACTATCATCCACATTAAATAAAGAAATAATAAATTTTATCTAACCTGTACCGGATGGCGGTAGTACCAAAGCATCATTGAGTAATAAACAATAATATAAGTTTCACGTTATACCTGACGTTCACAAAAAACAGAAAGAAGAGACATTTAAACTATCATATTATTAAGACAATATATACTACATACTACTACGTACTCAACAATTAATAATTATGAATATTAATTATTTTACTTGGAATAGTTAATTAGTAATATTATTTTTAATTTTACACTTAAACTAAGCATTGGTTTTTCGATTTTTAAACGTCAACTATAATAATTATTAATTAATAGACTTGTTTAATTCGTTGGAACTTGGAAGTATATGTTTATTAAAATTAATTTTTTACACAAATCTTAAACCAAGACAACTTAGAGGGAATAGATCTTTGTACAATTATCCACTTTCTGACGGTGAATGTTAATGGGAAAGTACTGTACCTATAAGCAGGTTTTTTTTTAATTTTTTAAGTGATGATAAAATTACTTTCAATTGTTGTGTGAAAACGGCATATTTTTAGCAATAATTCAATTTGTTTTTAACTTAACTTCTACAATAATTAACAATAAAAATATACTTGACATTTTGTTACATTATTATTATCTTATCATTATTGTGTTCTGGAAGATTACAGTTCTATATTCAATCTTATGAATTTTAAAACAATAATAGGGATTTATTGAATAGAGGAACAAATATACATAATACCTATTATTTAACAAATCAAAAAAAAAAAAACATTAATAATAATTATAACAATGCACATAAAACTTTTTATGTGTTCTGGTAACTCATAACTTTTATGTTCTATTAAATTGATAAATATCATATTATCTTAACATTTAATAATACTAACTGCAAATTAAAATGTAACCAACGTTTGTATCTCAATTAATATAAATCCATTACCCTAAATTAACGACCAATTATTAATATTTTCAGTTAAATTACACAGACTACAAATTTAAAATAACAAGTACTAAATAATATATTTAACATTTAAAAATTAAATTGAATTCGAATAAATTAGATTTCATATTGCTCGGCTGCATTGGGTTTGTTCTATAATGAGTTTTGTAAGAATATTTCACAAATGTATCTTAGATACTACTCAAATACATTAGAAAATCATTTAAAATATATATCAAATACCATTCAAAAAAATATTCAAAACTTTTTAAAAATATTTCAAATACTTTATATATACATAATATAAAATTACAATTTATTATTGTTATAATTTATAAAATATCTTAATTACATTAATATCATAATTTGTTTAAAACAAATATAGTGATAATAGGCTATAATATTTTATAATTTAACTATGCAACAAGAATAAACCCAATCTGAATCCTAAGATATTAATTGAATATTTATAGAAATCTGTAATACATAAATCATAAAACAAACTACCAGAAAATAAGATCAAGAATTGAATAATTAGTGATCACTAAGTAGTATTCAGTTCAAAAAAAAAAAAAATAATAATAATAATAAAATAAATGGTAATACTTACTTACTATTAAAATAATTGATACTAAAAATATTTAAAAAAGTATTCCACACTCAAAAAAATATTTGAATATTTTTACTCAAAACACTTTACGTGACAATGAAAATAGGATAATGAATTCAGTTGATATTTCAAAACTGCAATCGGAACACTAAAAGTATATTTATTATTTGCGAGTTTTCTCAATTGAAAAATCCAATCATTTAGTACCCTATTTTTAGTTCTTTATCTTAATACAACAAAAAATGAATACATGGCTTCGTTCAGAAATCAGAATCTTAATTAAAAAGAACCGGATGGGCCTCGCTCTGCTGTACAGTTGGGGGTGGAGTGCACCTCGTTCATAGGATAGGTCATTACAATGGACTTGATAAATTTGAATGCAATGATAGGTACTTACCTATCATTGTATACGAAAAATGATTCTGAACGGAGATGGTATGGTGGTTTAAAATGGGTATATTATAATATAGTATTTTATATTTAAATTGAAATATAATGCAATAGTATGCAATTTCGTAAAAATTTAAATTTCAAATGGTCATTAATTTTTTTTCTTTAAGTCCAGTAAAAATTGTTTTATAGCTTTTTGAAGAGTAACTTATGGATGACTCGGTGTTAAAATTTTAATACTTAAGTATAAACTGAAACATTTTTATGAATTTTCAACTATAAAATAACTTGCAAATCATCGTGATTTTAACATATTTTATACAAATTTGAAATTTATAGGCTTATAAAAACAATTTGATTAAAACGATCTCCGATAATTTTCAGTTGCAATAAGTAAACTTATAATAAACATTGTATTAAATTTTCAAGAGTTTTCGGACAGCCAATTAAATTTTATAGATATTTAAAAAAGAAAAAACTTACAAAAATCAAAAATTTAAATTGTCTATAAAAAAGTCAAAATATTTTGAAAACTTAACCATGTATAGAAAAAGCCAATAAAAAAATTTAGTGAAAATTTCAAGTATTTGCGATTTTTCCTTTTTGAGTCAGAGCATTTTAAAAAATGTATTTTGTCAAAACGTGAATTTGCGTAAAATTTCCCGTTTTTTCGTAATTTTTTTATCGTTTTTTTCGATGCTTTTAAAAAGTATTGAAAAAGTTGCATTTTTGACTTGCCCAAGCACCATCTACATTCACTTTCCTGTTGCTGTTAAAGAAAATCGATGCATTTTTACTTCCAAAACAGTTGTCTTCAGACACAAAAAAAAAAAACACATCATTGAAAAATCAATAGATTTCATCACTCCGTTCAGAATCTAAAATTATGTGTACAAGTAAATATGTATGGTAATATGGTATGCATATCTTACTGTTCTTAAAAGTTGAAGCTTTGAATAATCTTGGAATTAACACAATGAATAATTATTGAGGCAAGCCGACTGACGACATTGGCGTCAAATGGCAAAATAATGCATTTTAATATTTATTTTATCCTAAATATTGTTTGTGAATTAAAAATTGTATTTTTACAACAAATATGCCATTATTTGCCGAATACACTACGTTTCTTGTTGGAACATAAATGTTATAATTATGGTTCGGATTTATATGTATTTATTTAATCATAGTATGTATTTATACAACAAAAATATGTACATAAATATGTAATAAAAAGTTTATAATTATATGTACTATCAAAAAAAAAAAAATATATTAATAATAATTATAATTAATAATAGACTGAGATGTAATAAAAAAAGAAAATTATCTAACTATCTAATCATCTTGATTACAATTAATAATAACATGCATTTTTAAATTTTCGAATTCGAAAGATCGCCGATTATGTCGTAAAATTGTTTTATATCGACTGAAAGATCTCTTAACTTCGACTGATGTTATAGGACAATATTACATGTTGACTATGTCTGAAGGAGAAAGTTCTACATTCAATGAAGCAAGAACATACATCGACAGTATATTAGATTAAGTTTAAAAATTGGTATTATTTTGTTACTATTCTGTACTTTTGGAAACATGGGAAAGTCTGTATTAATAAATAATAAATCATAAATGAACAACTGGTCGAAATATGTAGGAAAATTGGAATTATTGAGGAATATGTAAAAATATGTAAAGTAAAATATAGTTAATTTCGTTGGAAATCCCTTGAAACGAATTTATCACTTGCTTAAATTAATTTATCAAGTCACAGCAAAAAAAATATGTACCTATTTACTATTTACATATAAATCCGAGCCCTAGTTATAATTATTAGTTAATAATGTTATCTGTGGTAGTAATACGGTAATCGATTAAACAGTTCAACTGGTTCTCAGAATCCCATTCGATCGTCGCGTAGCGTCGTCTGCGTCCTGCGTGATATCCTCAAATATTTCAAATTAGACGAATAAAGAAAATAACATAATAGGAAACATTTATTGTTCCGAATTTAAAATGTTTTAATATTTCTAATTTAGGAACATCACGACCTTTCGGAGTTCGGGACAATATAGAAATGGCTATTATAATGACCGGCATTCTGATTCTTTTATAATTATTATTAGGAGCACGATTTATGGTCTTAAAATATTAATCATTTGAAAATCAAATAAGTGAGTAACATGATGAAAATATACATTAAAATTTCACGCCTGGGGGCGAATAGTATAGGCAGCTGGTAGGTGAAATACAAGTTTAATATTCGCTGACTAAAAGCAAAGCGTAATAATATCATTGGCGTACCAATAATATATCAATATTTCCAATGCATAGTAAATTTTTAAAATACTGAAATACTTCACCCTAGGGCTGTTCGATTGTCATAAAATATAATCGATTGTCCAAAGTATTAAATAACCGACATTTTCGATTAATCGAAGATTTTCATCAAGGAGTGCTCGATTGTTGAAATAATCAAGGACCTATCGAGTAATCGATTAAAACGATTAAAAATGCAATCATTTATCGTTAGATTAATATTTAATATATTTTGTATCGATTAATCGGTGTTGAATACTTTTAAAAATAATAATGGAATAATCGATTAATCGAAACAATCGAACAGTCCTACGTTCACCCATTTGAAATTTTATAAAATTTCAAAACCTATATGGAATAGATATAATCACATTTTAACAATTAATAACATTTCGAACATACAAGTAGGTATTTTAATTTCATTTGTTTCGGTTACACATAATTACAAAATAATCAATTCATAATCATACCTGTCTTTAGTTAATAATAATAATAATAATAAAAAAAAGTCAAAACCTTCTATGTTTTGCATGCACGAAAACGGATAAAATAACATTTATGGTCATTATTTGGGGAGTTTATTTGTACAGGTAGACACATATTAATATTATTATACATGTTCCAGCATACACAATGTGTTTGGAGCAAATGCAAAGTGTTACAATTTATTATAATTTAATAGGTACGAGAAATAACTAACGAACTCTGTCTGAATAGTGGATCGGTATATTTTATTTGCAACAAACAATATTTTTAACAGCAACTATTTTATGGATGTGTCATGTAAACACCTAGAGCTGCAATTACATAATAACACAACATTACGGCTTATATTGAATAAAATTTCCAAGTATACATAATACTAATACAAACGGTACGGTTTTAGTTGTTAATCTATACTATTTATCAACATGTATCCATATAATCTTGTGTACATTTGTTTAACACGATTTCATATGTATGAGAAAAAAAATAATAATAATATTGCACTAAAATACTTAGCAGATACCTGCAGTTACTGTCTATATATATATATATATATTATTGTTACATTGGTACCTATGCTGCAAGTGGCGCGGGTAACTCGGAACCCGTAAAAGAACCGAAAGCAAACGATTTTATGCGCAGCTGGACGGTTTTCAATTTACTTCAACTCGGAACGTTACGAATCCACGTATAGGTATACAGAAAACGATAAACGATGCGAATACAATGCTCATGAACTATAACTTTGTGGAAAAGCTTTTGCCAAAACTTTTGTACGATTGTTACGGAAAATAAAAAAATAAAAATAATAATAGATTCGATAATACATATTTTTGTCCGAATATTTAACCTTAATTCGTGGAACGTATATGACAAATCAATGTTTATCTAACGGATAAAACAACGGAAGAGGAATAAGTACTATTATAGTCCGCTTCACGAAAACTGGCGGCTGACCGTCACGATCCAAGCGGACTATTTGTCGAGGTGGTGATCAAACTTGACAATACAATTTACCGCCATAATAGCGCCAAAGTTAATATTGCCGCGCCGCCGCTGTTCCGGACCGCAACAGGTGGTCAAAATAGAATAAGTACAAGTCTACAAGGTGGGGGGGGGCGAGGTTCGGGGATAGCGGAGGCCAGTTTTCGTAAAGCGGACTGCAGTATAAACAATTCGCAAATTTAATCATAAAGATTACACATGATGTCATTATATGCATGACGCCATAATATGAATTCGTGCCGTAAGACTGAAAGACTAGGTAGCAATGATGTACATTGTATTGGGTCGCGAAACGTGTAACATTGGGTTCGGGATCACTGCGAGAACGAAAACTTGACATCGCTTCACTTGAACGAAATTTAATTTTTTCACTTCGCGAAATCTGAAGTTCGAGCGGTAAAGTTTTTACGTTAAAACGACTAAAACTGTAGCGAAATAATGATAGGGAATTGTTTTTTTATTAACTACTAAAATCCGAATAGAAATCCACTTCATTTCATTCCTTCTAAGCGAGTGATAATAATATAGTATAATATAGACGGCGACAGAAGGTGCCTACCAACGACTTATGTACTTTTAATACATCAACATTATTAATCATTACTCCTTAATGTACAATCAGATTGAAATCAATCCATTCTTCGAGTATTTATATCAGAAACACGAGTGTACAACGTTTTAAATGGATCAAACATTGAAAGTGTACAATTGATTACAATATTTGACTGGGATGCACTTCTGTACGATTATCACACAAAGCAAATTAGTATATAAGCTTTATCATAATGAAGTAACATTACTTATCAAACGTATCGTGTAAACAATACAACGAGAACAATATTTATGATAGGTAACTGATGTCGATATTTATCGTTGCTAGACTTATAAACAATACTAGCACGGAATTTAAAATTTGAATGAATTGGTTAGATTTGTTAGCACAACAAGACAGTTAATTATTCGAATAATAAGAATACAAACTTAAATTTTTTAAACAAGTTTCAAAAAAAATTCCACCTAGAACATTGAGAAATTGATTCTGTTCAAATACAATTATTTAAAATCATTACAATATTGGACTTAATGATAAAATTAGTCTTAATAAATAATTCTATAGTTATATATTTTTTAAATTGGTTTTTATGTATTTAACATGAATTATACTTCACAGAAAATATTTCTTTTCCTTAATTACTTTAACAATAATTAAATGTTTTAGTCATAAGATATAAATCAAATAATCCAACAATAACGTGTTGTTTTTAATGATTATTTTACAATTTATAAAATAATATTTAGATAATAGTAATATAATGGTAAGTAATATAAATGGTGTTCACTTACATGTATCACAATATTAGTACTCATCAATTTTATTTTAAACAAATTGTAATCACAACAAAAACGTTTATAAAAAAACAATACAATGTATTAACATTATTGATATAATATACTATAATATAGGATAATGAATAATTAAAAAAAAAAAAAACACACACACACGTATGCACACAACCATAAACATAACAATTTCAAAAAAATAATAGCTGCAAAACAATGTTGAAACTTATAATAAACTTAAAATGTTTAGATATTATTATTTTGGTTATAATTTATGACTTTTCACAGTTCAGACAAAATTGTTATAATTATTATAATTATAGAACTCATAAAAATATATAGGTATACAAAAACAAGACAAACATAACAATTAAGATAAATTAAGTTACAATTTTTAAATCATAAATTTTTCCAAGGCAAGAAACAGCACTAGCACGAACTCTAGGATTTGGATCAATCGTTAGAGTTAACATTTTATTCGATATCAAGTCAAAAGAACATTTATTTGGATTTGCCTTGTACAGTGAACCTGAAAATCAAAAAATGAGAATATATTATTATTTTTAATATGATTAAAAACAACAAAAATAATAACTGAGCGAACGATGACTAGTTAGCAATTGCATACATAATGGTAAAATATAAATAAATCAAATAATGTTCAAATTTTCATACCAACAAATATGGCAGCACTGGCTCTTAGTTCAGGAAAGATGCTTCTCGTATACGAAATTCCGATCATTGTGTAGGTGGAAAATTGAGATAGAAATTCTTCAGTCTAATAACATTTGATTTAAGTTAAATAATAAATCTTAATATTTACTCTTATTATATACGAACCATTATTTTACACATCTGTTGAATAAATTCGGTATACTTCAACCTCCCTTCTTCAATCAAATGTTTTTGAGTCATAGATACCATTCTATCTGAATTTATTAAGATGCTTACCTTTTTTAGTGCATACTTACAGGCCTACACAAAAAAGAAAAGTAAATTATCAATAATCCTAAATTAATTAAAGGTTAAGTTGTTGATTTACAAATAATAATTTTTAAAAAATACCTAACCTAAAAAAAAATATTTAATAAAATAAAACTTTAATGAATGTAGAAATTGTATTGTTATAATTATTTTTTTTTTTGGTAAAATATTCTAAACCATTTTTTTTTTGCACAAAAAGAAATTATTTATAGTTTATATTGAGTTATAAGCAATATTTAAATTAGAAAAAAAATAATCATATGATGTTTCATAAAAATTTTATATAACTAATTTAATTAATTTAATGGAATAATAAAAATAAGCGATTTAAAAATGTAATAGTAAAAAGTTACTTGTGAATGTTATCAAAATTAAATAATGCTTTTAATTAGTTGAAGTTTTGATAAACGACGGTTAATGTTTGGCCAATTAATAAATAAACTAGAATATACATATACCAAAAAAGTGAATTATAATTTTATATTTTTTAAAACACAACTTTAATCATTAGAGAATATTTTAAAAATATTTTATTTTACAAGGAAAACACAAGCTATTTTAAAATATCCATACAAATATACACCACATTGTTACAGTTAATAATACAATATGGTATGCTATAGAACAATTCAAGTATATTTTATAAATTTAAAAAGATATTATTGTTAATTTATTTTCTACTAATTGTGTGCAATGGAAATATTTGTAAATAAAATTTAACTTAACTTAAACAAAAAGTTTGTCAATATAAAGTAAAATATATTAAATTATAAAAGAAAATGTTTAAATACATTAATATTGTACCAACCTTAACAATATTCACATCATTTTCACATAAATGCATAAGCAATGTCACCATATTATTATGAAGTAAAGATATATCTACTTCAATATCAAAATCTTTTGCTTTAGAACACAATTCACCATAAAGTCTTATAGATGTGTAGCGCATTTCATTATTTTCCTAAAACCCATTATTTTTTTTAACATTTTGAATAAGAACTAAGGTTATATAGTTTTTTATACAACATCCAATACTTACATTCTCAAAAAATTGTTTAATACGAAATGTTATAGTGGTATAATGCTTTTCAAATTGATCGAATGATAAATGAGGAATTAATGATATAAGGCCGCGTAAAGCTTCTAATGTGACTTCAATCTGTTGTGTTTGGTGTTCATCAAGACTTTGCATTAGGGAATCAAGTATGTTTTGAGACTGATTATCGGACTAAAATAAAATATAAATAATAATAATTATCTTAATTTATTAATTTAAGAAAAAGAAAACTTAAATTTAATAAAACTACACGATACTTGTCCATACCCAAATTTGTTGATGTTGACAAATAACTGTAAGGCCCTTTAAACAATACTTTTTTATGATAAGGGATGAGTCGCTCAAACATTTTAAGAAAATGTTTATTAAATTAGTTGTATATTTTGCATCAGACGTTATGGTTTCAGTACACTGGATAAATATTAGTACATTAATAATAATAATTCAGGTTTATAAGTTATATGTATATATACTTACACATAAACATAAAACTACAATAGCAATTCGTTGACATTCTAATGTACTATTTAAATTTTGGTCAAAATTATTTATTATTTTTGAGATCAAATCAGAATGTGTTTCAACCAAGCCTCTGATATAAAAAATAATTACATTAGTAAATTAGTATAGTTGAGAATTCAATTATTTTGATTTATTAACTGCATTAATATTGTATTATGTTTTCTATTATTATCTCATAAGTACTTTAATAAAAATCAATCATTCTATAGATTAATAATTGTATAAATAACTTAAAAACTTAAACTTAAATTATGAAATATGAAATTATGAATTTTATATTTAAGAAATTGTCATACATTATTCGAATAGTATTGACTATATATTCAACTATAAATTTAAGAATTTAATACTTTACATTTTACCAATAAGTTATAATGATACTACAAGACATTATTGTACAAATGTATTTTTAAATTTAATGAGATAAAATATGATAAAAATAATTCAAATAATTAATTTTGAATTTTAAATATTACAAACATCTAGCTAATAAAATTTAAAAACTAATAATAACATAACAACTAGTCTGCATTTAGAATATAATAATACGATAAAATAGGTGATTAACTTTCATAAAAAATATTTTACTTTATAATGCATGGTCCTAATTTATGCATGATAATATCAACTGTAGTATCCAAGCGGTTAACTGAATCCATTATATGATTAGAACATTCTTCTAATTTAATGGATTTAAATAAATTATATAATGTTTCATGAGCAATCCTAAAACAAATTTTATTAAGTATAATTTAATATATACACACACATAAAAAAAAAAATTAAACAAAATAATTTATACAATATAGAAATTAACATTACTTGGCAGGATTAATGTCGTAGACTTCTTTATAAGATACAAATAGATTTTTATTAGTTCCTCGTATAGGGGACCCAACATCAATCAATGCAGCAAATGTCAAAAATATAATATTGAATAGATCGGGAAATGAATTTATAATAGAATCATATGAAAGTTGTTTCAAAATTTCATTCAAACCACTTAAGGCCTGGAAAAAAAAAATAATATTATAAAAAAACGCATTAAAACTATGATACAACACTTAAAATTAATCTTGAGACAAGATACCTTATCATTTATAATAATAAAATTTAGGAAGTATTAATAGTATTTACAGTTATACATTTTTAATACAATGAACAATTACAAATAGGTCAAAAGTATTAAATTACAATTTTTGGTTTAACACGTAGTCAATATTTATTTGATAAATTATGACAAAATTAGTAAATATGTATGCAAGATACCTACATAATTAAGTTATATTAAATAGAATATGAGCAACAATTAAAAACAATAAATAGAATAATAAATCATTGATGTCTTACAGTAGTAAATTTATTTTATGTTGATTACTTTAGAAAGTTAGAAATAACCATACATGAAACATATGTATCAATATTACCAATTTATTAAAAATCTTTTCATTATCGTATAAATAGTAATAATTAATGATTTAATACTTTTCCTATTTATTTTGGCCAGTAAATTATCTTATCTTAATACTTACAGCAACAGGGATCAGTGAAGCAACTGGTTTATTTAAAAACTGCTTGGTACTTGTATCATATAATGGTGTTAAAGTTATAAACTCTAAAAGAATATCAACAATCTGAACACATATTTGCTCTTTTCCCAGAGATTGCCAAATAGAACACACAGTCCTAAAATTAATAAGAAATAATTATTCAACTAATTAATTGGGCATCCAATTATAGCTATTCATCGCTAATAATTATACTAAAAATAATAGTCAATAACCTTATTTAATTTTGATAGAAAAAATTTAAACTTAAGTTCGAAATTAGGGTACATAGAATCAAATTTGTCTTCTTTAATAGTATGATACTTGTAAACACTTAAATATAGGTAATTGTAAATAATCTTATTAACTGAGCTATTATTATATATAAATATGAAAAAGTTAAAAGTTATAAGCTTTTAACATGTATTAGTAAATAATGAAGTAAATAAAATTAATTCATGTAATCGTATCAGTTTATAGTATAATAATATGTATATCATGTTATAGAGATATACGTGCAAATACCTAAAATAATAAGAATATAATGTATACAACTTACAAGCTAAATGGCAAGCTTTGGTAAATAAGTAATTCAATAAAATCTGATTTGTTGAATTTTCCAAAAGTAATCAATGCTTTTATATTATTTGCCTTAATAATTTCATTGGGGTTTTCAAGCTCTTTAAATAGGTAACCTATGGAAACAACTATAATTAACATATATGCAAATAAAAAAAAATTAGATTAAATCATAATACAATAAAAGTAATATTGTAAGTTATAGGTTATAAGTCATATTTAGTAACATGTAAACATGTAACATAAATAGTAACATAAATACATGCACATATTGTTTGTTATAAGTTACAGTTTATACAGAATAATAAATATATAATATTTATAACATTTAAGCTTATACTTGTATTACGAATAACAACAAAAATATTAAGAATTGAAATTAAAGCTTGAGTATAATAAACTGTTATTGTAGTTGAATTAATGATTTTTATATTATATAAATTAAAACATGATATACTTAGGATTTCATTATAAGCCTTTTGATGAAATTGATGAGCAACGATAGGGAATAAAATGTTTAATATTTCACTAGTTTTTAATTGACATGATTCTTCATGGTCACGTAAACCATCAATTAAATATTTACAAAAATCTGGCAGATCCGTTGGTACTAATATCTTTTGCATAGCCTGGAAAAATTCTCATTTTAAAATGCATTCATCATCAAATATTTGTAAAATTACCTCTAACAGTTTTCTATATGATTCTGGATTATTATCAAACATCATTTTATCTATATAATCAGATTGGTTTATATAACTTTCAGTAAAAGCTCCTTTATATATGGCAGTTATTTTGAGTAAGATATCAAGACATTTGAAAACATTCAGTCTTGTTTTTTCATCCGGTTCTGCTATACGCACACACATTTGAGCAAACAATGGCGCAGATGAATTCAAACAATTTGGGAGCTAAAACAAACATATTATTTTAAATATTAATTTAATAATATGATTCATTATGGCAATTATTACTTTGGTTATTTGAAAATTGCTATGGGTGTAATAACAATTCATAACATTTTGTAGTAAATGGACGGCAATAAATCTTTGATAATTCTTTCGTGATACTATGTATGGGTTCAATATTGTAACAATTTCATCAACTACATCAAATGATCCACTTCTAATTACAAGAAGTTGATCAAGAACTTTGCCTGGATAAAATAAATGTCATAATTTTTATCATAGTTGTACATATAATGGAATTAAGGTTTTACTATATTAGTGCTCACAAAGATTTTGCAATGTTAACATGATATCAGTTCCATTACTATCCATAATGTCTGGAGAAGATAGTAGAAATATTCTGTCCACACATTTTGTTATAATGAATGATCTTGTACTTAAATCAATTGGTTCGATATCAGACACAGGTTTTCTGTTGATACATTATAGAAGAAAAAAAAAATACATCAAGGATTAATAATCTAGATATCACAAACTAATGGTTTTAAACAATACATTTGGATCGTTAAATTAATATTATGATTAACCTACATTAGTTTTTAAAACTTACATAAACGTTGCTAAGACTTGATAGTAAATATAATCAGATAGTGAACTAGAGTTTAAAATTTGATCTACTAAGCTTTTGATGACTGTATCTCGGATTATTGATAAATTTGGTATTGTATCACTATTTTCAACATTACTTATAACATTTGCTATAACTTCAAGACACTGAACCAATGACTTTTTAGTCTCCAAATTCTATAAATGATAAAACGTTAATAACTAAAAACCGTTTTTATTATTATTCACAAATTCAATAAAGATCAACAATTCACCTTTGTTAAACTTATTTGGTGAGTAATCAATATTACAATATCATAAATGCTATCAATAACACTGCGAAGTTTTCCATTCTTCACTATATCAGGTATAATGATAGCAATTGAAGACCGAATTTTATCCCTATTCGTTTCATTACCTTTGTCTCTAATAAGAACTAAAAATTTATTAGGCTGTTTAGTCAATTCTGTTCCAGTAAATTCTAACAATTTGTTCACCACTATTCCAGTATGAACTTGACTTAAAACACCAATAGCTCCAGAGAATTCCTAATAAAAATTTGAAAACAAACAAAGTGATAATAACATACTATTTAAATATAGATGATTAAAACAAAAGTTAATGTAAGATCCATGTATAATGTAATATATTTATATTATATTATTTTAATGCAAACTTATAACTATAGTAAAAGTTAAAATTGTTGTTCTTATTATACTCCAATATTAATGAGATAAATAATATTTCTATAAATCAATATAATTATATCCAAATGTACAAGGTTATTTTAGAGCCAACTCAAGTATTATGTATAGGTTAAATATTTTTCAGTTTTTGAAATAATATTCAATATAAAATAGCCCTCAGGTGTTAATCAAAACCAATGTGTAATAAATGCCACCCTTCAAAAATTGTATTTTAGATAACGACCCTATCTTTCATAATATTTCACAAATATTTTTAAGCAATTTTGATTGATTATAACTTTGTTGAAAATGTTAACAATATACTAAACACATAATACATAAATAATTATTAGTTTAAAAATTTATATTAAACTAGAACTATACATAAATTCACTTACATGGCTTTTTTCAAAAGAATGTCTTAAGAGAGAGTGAAAAATGAAATTTAATAAATTTTTTGTGAGCGATAATTCTTCAGCATCAAAATAAGCAGCAACATGAGATATAATTTTGATGATTAAAAACATTTCGGAAGTATATATTTTTGTACTTTCACAGGTTTTTATAAGTTCATCAAACATTTTTCCGGCTAAATCTAAACTCCAGTATTTATCTATTTTGCACTCTCCTAATACAATACTTAGTGTATTCAATAATACTATTTCCCATTCTTTTTCCTTTTTTTCGGATGATGCTATATTAAAAATGAAATCAGTTAATCATTATTAATAACTTCATTGTCTAATAATTTATCATATTAAATTATACTCACAATCCAAAAAGCTAATTAATATATCTGCATGTTTCATCCAAAACTCTTTATCACTATCAGATAAATCATGAAAGCCATAATTTAATAAAAAATTTATAACAGAACTTCCTCTGTTATCTTTAAATGGTTGACATAATAAATAAAGACATCGTGCAACAATCAAATCTTTTTCTTTTGAAAATCTTATAGATCCTAGAATTTAAATCATTATTACATTATTGAAAAATTTAGAAAATAATTATAATTTTTAATCTGTAAATCATTGAGGTAATTTAACACAAATAAAATACAATAAATTAAAAAAAAAACTTATGAAGTTTATTGAGAATTGAAGAATACTTTAAGACACTAAAAATTTCAGTAATCAGGTTAGATCATAATAATAAAATCCAATAATATAATCTTAATAAACACTTAAGGTGGCTACTAAATAAATAATAATAACAATGAATAATATAGCTCAACATTAAGAAAAAAAATTAATAACCAAATATTTTAATAATCAATGTATTATTTTCTTACAAATTATTGTATTTATTAATATTCAATATATTACTATATATAACTCTTGCATCAACAGTTTAGGTAGATTCATATTTAAGATACTAACAAATATTAGTAGGAACAAAAAGCTAATCAAATAATTCTATTGCAAATTAATATAGAAATTATTGTATTATTACAATAAATATAATAAGTACCTCATTTTAAATCTTTCGTTTAACTTTTTGCTTAACTTCAAAAATAACACAAATTCTGTATATAAAAATATAAAATCTTACTTAAATGAAATTTGGTGGCCATATGAGCTAATGAACGTGTAATTGACGGTACAGCATTATTATACTCATTACTGAGCAAAAATGTTAATAACTTATTCCAACATAATACTTGTACGGGTTCTATAGATGTACAGAGAATATATAATGCATCTTCACATGTTTGTTTTATTGAGAGTCCATCATCATTTGAATATTTATTCTAAAAAAAATTATACACTTATTAATCATTTATTTACACCCAATACAAATCATTTTCAGTCATAATCAATAAATGAATAAAAAGTTATTACAAGTATTATAATAATTGTGATTTCTTCGGGTATATAATATATATTTTTTAATGTACAGTAAATAATGAATGACTTACATTAGAAGGACTATAATAACAAATATTTTTTATTAGAAACTCGATAAAATAATCATCTTTTTCAGTTAAATGTCCTTGGTATGCAAAGCATATAAAAATTTTCACCAATAAATTCTTCATCTGAAAATGGATTTTATTTATACAAATTTATAAATGATAAATAAATATTCAATAAATTAGATTACTTGAAACGTGCTGTTAGTTTTTAATAAATCATATAATATTGGAATGATTTCAGAAGATTTTAACTTGATGCTTTGATTAGAAGCATTTAATAAATGAGATGCAATGAGTAAAGCGCCCATTCTTCCTTGTTCTGAATTAGACTTCAAATCCCGTAATATCAGATCACATATTTTATCACCAAAATGTTTACCTAAAATAAACATCGATAATTGAATAGATATTACATAGCTTTTTAAGAAATATATAATTATATAAATATAAGAAAAATATTAAATATATTAATTAAAACATATATAATGGAGGTTTAACAGAAAAGGTATAGAATTCATGTTTTAGATTTATAAATATGCAATATGAAAACAATTCATAAAATCCAAATAAACCATATGAGGCAGATATAAATTAATAGCAAAATATTTACTCATATATTTTCTAGTTAATGAGTATAATACTATAATATAGAAACAGAAAGTCAAACATCTATAGTATTCAATGTAGAAATGATCCTATTAACATTCTAATGCTTTGACTATAAAAATGTTGTGTCTGCTTACAAACAAGTTTTTTAATTTTTCGCATAACTTTTTGATAAGAATTAATGTATTTTATGAACCTATACATATAATATTGTGGAAAAAGAAGAAATGGTTTAACAATAATTACCTCATTTTGATTAAAAATTATGATTTTTTTTTCAGTGATAAAATCAATTACTAAACAAGTACTATAAGTTGAATATAGATCAAAAATTGGATATACATTACAATACTTCTGTGAAGTTATATATTTAATTTTTTTATAGTTGAATGAAAATTGAAAAAATTATTTTCAAGAATAATAGACAATTTTTATTCTAAAGATATTGAATGTCTGTTTAATTACATAGACTTTTAAACAGAATATATTCTCAATTCACTTTCAAATTTAAATAAATGATTATGACTTCATAAAATACTTTACAGTTATTAGTATTTACAGTTTTTAGAAATGAAATTGCAACTAAAATGATGAGTAAAATAATAAATTCCTTAACTAAATATTTAGTATATTTTTTATAAGATGAATTAATAATTGAAGATGGCCACTTTTCAAATTTTAAAATTAAGTAAATATTTTACTAGTTCAATATAATATTATCAAAATAACTATATTATTCACCTATGAGCTACACTATTATATTTTAATATTCATTATGTAATAAAATAATACCTAAGTAAGTATAACATCTTAGAACCTCGGAATGATTTTTAATGGACATTGGAAAATCATAATCAGGTGTCACGATAACCTGCAATTAAATATTAAAATATTATCTTATTAAACAAATCATTGAAACTGTTTGTATAAATTATTATTATTATTGGTATATTAGCTAATATTATTTATAAACATAAAATTAATTACCATATCATGTAATATTAAAAAAAGATGATCTATTACTGATTCTATCATATTTTCTGATACTACTGACAGGAAACTAGCCAAGTACTGTGTAATCCAAAATCGAGACAAACCAACAGATGAACATCTTTTATACAAATTTATTATATTTGTCAAAATCAATATTCTATCTTTACTTATTGTTTCTACACTCATCAGCATAATGATTGAGCTCAAAGCTTCAAGGACACATTCATATACCTATAAAGAAAACGAAAATAAATAATTTAATATTATTAAAATTACAATTACTTTATTTCATTCTAAACACATTATTCAATTTTTCAAATATTCAATCAGTGGCACAAAGTACTCAATTCGGTATATTCATTTACATTACATTCAATTTAAAAATTTACTTATCACACCAAAATAGAAAAATATAATAAGCATAAAAAAACTGTGAATAGTATCAATTGCAATCATAGACCTATCTATAGAGTAGCTATGATAGTAACCGGTCAGACATACTACAGTAATGTACAATATAATCACATCAGTGTAGTCATAGTATGCCTAGTCATAAGTCACACATTAAGAGCACCTTATCGATGACTATTCTATATGTACAAAAGGGTAGTCTATTAGTATAAAGTCTATGATTACAATGCACAATATTGAATTATTCAAGCATAAATTAATGACATACCATTTTGATATAACACATGAAAAAATTAAGATAAATAAATATGGAATAAATACTAGCCTTTACATCCTTTGATAATAACCAGGAATCACTAATAATTTTGTAAATCTCTTCTACTTTAGAAGACAGTTTATCTTTTATTTGAAATAGTTCCGATGATTCACATTCAATAACTGATGCACATACTTGACCAATTGCTAAACAATAAATTTTATTATTAATCTGAATAATAATTTGACAAATTAGATTAAAACATTAATTAAAATTTCATTTTAGAATAAAATGGAATATTTTTGAGAAATTAAAAAACACATACACTTTATAGAAGTAATATAATAGATCAATGTATTTCAGAAAACTTGACTCTTTTTGAATATACATATTTAAAAAGTTTGAAGTTAATGGTATACCGAATGAAACTGGTTAATAAATTATATAAATATTGAAGTTAATATTAGTTTAATTGGTTTGTTCTCAAAAAGTATTATAAAAAATAGTAATCAATAAGTAATGTAATATAATATGGAATATAAAATTAACCTTGTTAATAAATACCTACTATATTTTTTAATAAATTTATTAAACATCCTAATTGTTAGCCATTTCCACAATAAATTAAGTCTTTTAAAATTATTAATAATTTAATTATGTTTCTTACTTTAATAAAATAATAGCATTTACTTAATGTATGTAGTAGATACAATACTAAAATGTAATTTAAATTTAGACATTACAAACCTGTGGCATAAATTTTACGTAAAGCATCAGATTTGATCAAAAGCAAAGTTGAGGACGTAGCAGATAAGAATGGATCAACAAAATGAATAAATTTTAGAGGATGATTTGAAGCAAGGTGTCCCAAAGAATATATAATAGAACAATGTGGAGGAATGCCCTCGTGTAAATGTGACATAAGATTGTGTATAATCTAAAGACAAAACATATAATATAATTATGTAGTTGAATTTACGTTATCAACAATAAAAATGTAACCAAAGACAGATTAGATTTCAATTATATAACTGTTAAAAATAAATACTGTTACACCAGAAGATTTTAAATCTATAAAAGAACAAAATAAAATTTTTAATACCTAAAATGGTTACATCTTTATTGTAGATGGGTTATGATTATTAAGCAAACAAATAAATGAAATAATTAATAATAATAAATAAAACATTTTACCTGATCAGATCTTCCCCGACCTAACGTTATTAAGATATCAGATGCTGAAAATTGAGAGTCTGAAGATTTTATCATTTCATTTTTGGCAAATTGAACCAAATTATTGGTAAGTTCCACATCAAAATCATTATAGTGATTTTCACATATTTGTTTCATAACTGACAGTAGACTCTTAGTTTCAACAACACTTAACTGAAAGTAAAATAAATGGCATTAAAAAAATTGTTTAATTTTTAAAATAAAAATAAAAGAAGGTAGGTAAAAGGAATAAATTGTGCTGTACTATAAATATACATCACTGAAGTACGGTGATTAATGATTATATTTTACAATTTATTAATTTTCCTCCAAAAATAGATCGGTAATTACATTACATATTCAGTGTAATGTTAGACAAATATAATAAAATAAATAATCATCATTTACAGATAAAACAGTTAATGCTATAATCAGTGCTCGAAATGGAGGGAAGGATGCAGGTGGACGGAGTTCGCTTTCACTTTTTCATAGATTTCAGCGTCTTCCTTCATTTAATTCAGCGAGGAATTCTAAAAACGTATCCCCCCTAAAAGATGTTTACTTTAGAATGATGTAATGTGTATTTATAATTTGTTTTACTTTATTTCTATTTTCAATAGCAAACTGCAAAATAATTGTTTTTTTATTTAATTTAATAATCTAATAATTTAATTTAATATATTATTTAGAGCACTATATAATATGTTCTACCTTTATAGTGCCTTACTATAAGTACAGGGGACGAAGTTCACAACGGGTTAATTTACAATTTATCTGGTATGGAACGGTGTTTTCTGAACTAAAACTAGTGTTTGTTCTCAATTGTTTTTCGAGCACTGACTATAATTATATACAAATTATAAAAATAAACTAAATAAATAAATAAATAAATAAAGCATTGACATTGTACTAAATATGTTTAAATTAAGTGTATATGTATTTAGTTTAAGTGTTAAATCAAATTGTTACCTGACTTCAACTTATAACACAATAGATTCAACAATTTAAATTTGATTCATAACTATTTATTTAGTTTAAATTATACTACGATTCATTTTAGTTACTTATAAAGTATAGATAAATTATTTTAATTATTTTAAAACAATACATTACGATAAAAACTTATAATATATGATGAAATTTATAAATAACACATGGTAATAAAATATAATTCAAAACCTAGTCTAATATAAAAATTAAGTAACTAACAACGCATAAGCATTAGATATATTACAACAAATAATATGCTTACCGCATTTTGTAGCTTGTAATGTATCATATTTTGAACAATTTGTTTTGAATGAGTTTTAGATAAGGTTAGAAGAGAAGCTGCAACTGCGTTCAATACTTTTTCATCTCGTTCCTCAGTTAACATATGGAGTAAACGGTCAGCTATACCTGATACAAAAACATATGTATAAATGATCGAACAAATGTAACATGCTATTTAACAGATAACTAAAGAAGTTTCAGATAATTTTAATATGCTTTAATGTAAATACTCGTATTTCTATGAAAATTTAGTATGAGCAAACTGATTAAAAAAAATGTATAAAAATCAAAGATAAATAATGGTTCTATAATGGTACCTATAATATGCTATATGGTAAAATAGGTACACTATAGTATTTAAGGATATAAGTTATATAACGTTCAATATATTGTGTTGTTGGTGAAGTGGACAGATGAATACGATATGAGAACGATACATAGATACTAATCAAAGTGTGAACATTTCACACGATTCAGGGAAGCCATAAATGTGGGAAAATATACTAGGTAGGTCCTGCAAAGAAAAGCGTGTTGCTAACGGGCCGGGCCCGGCGTCAAAAGAAATCACTTGAGTGTCGATCGGCTCACTTTGTATGTTGATATCCTTGTCCGTGTGATCGTCAGCACCGTCGTCCACGACGACTTTCTGCGCTTGTTCCATGGTGTATGCGTGTGTGTGTGTGTGGCGGGGCGTTCGTGCGACTGGGTGGGTTAACGGGCGCGACGCACAAGTGTCTGGCACAAACAACAAACAATGAATAGGTATGAGTAAAACGAGAGAATAAAAATAGGTACAAACGCCTTATGCTGGGCGGCCGCGGACGAGAACCGCGGGTTGGGTCAACAAGGTGCGGGGCAGGCAAGAGATGAACGGAGAACGATGGAAAATGCCGGTGATCACGGGGGCCGTGGTTTCAGGACGTGACACCGATACGCGTCATCACGCGGTAGGTACAACTATACGGAGATATTATTGAACAATGCAGTTTGCGGATGTCGCGCGATAAGAGTCCGCCGGGACACCGTTTTGTCATCGCCGAGACGTTTTTGGCGGTTTTCACGTCATTGCGGTGGCCGGTCCGGCGAAAGACAAACACACACGCGCGCGCGTTGGGGGGAGCCGGGGGGCCCGGGGGGGGGGCGATTTTCGAAACGCACGTCAACGCCGCCGCCGCCGCCGCCGCCGCCGATGACGAATCCCGGGGGGTACCTGTGCACGACACAACAACGTACCGCGCGCGCCGCACCAATGCTGGATGCACATATGCGCCGGCGCGCGCACGTTTTATGCCGCGGACGCGAGAATGATAATATTATTATTATTACGTTGATAACAAAAATTATTATTATTATTAATAACGGCGATAACGACTCGCTCTCGCACGCACGTGTAACGCACGCCGGTGACAGTCTTGATCAGGCCGATCGCCACACCAATAGGACAAAACTGCGTTACACACTGACAGTGTCATTTTCGGTCGACTAAAAACAATTTGTTTTATATAAAGTGCACACTGCCTAGACAAAACATTATTGGAAAGAGAAAAAAAAAAAATCAGTTGTCATCATGTCATCTGATGAAGATGTTGCGATTTGCATGCGGTACACATTATTAAATTTTTGAACAGAATCATAAAAAAAAAAAAGTTATGGTCTTATACTCTTATGGATACATTGGTTAAATAAATTCCCCTTAACAAGTCATTGTAATAATATTATATTACAATTATATTATAATTTTATAATTATATTATATAGTTTGATTACAATAAAAACGAATTTTGTACAAATCAACGCACAACATAATATTCGTTGTCTAATTATGACTAAAGAAAAATGTAAACACTTCAGACAGTATAAGTCATGACTGATTGTGTATAAAGCATAAATGTTTTTGTTTTGTTGTTGTCTTATCAATGTGCGTAGGTATGCAACGTAATTCCAACAAAACTATGTTAGGCTGTCTAACATTGTTTAAAGCAGTTTTGCGCTTTTGGTGTGCGGTGGGCCTTAGTGTTGTTTGGACAACGGCGAATGTGTGCGAAACCGAAACGGGCGGCACACATCGCTGAACTCAGTGGCGGTTTTTAGGGAGGGGGGCGATGGGGGTGGTTATAATAAAATACATTGCTTGTGGCTTGGTATTTTGTATTATTAGTAATCAGAGAGCACAAAAAATTAATATTTCTTATTTTTAAAAATTACATAATAATAGTTATTACAAGGTAAGTAGGTAAGTACATTATTAAAAAATAAAAATTGATATGAATGTATACATTTTGAAGGTAAAAACAAATGTTGCTCCCTGCCATTTACCTTTGTATTGAGGGGCGAGGGTTGATATTTTGAACTACTCCCCCCCCTTGAGGTTAGATCAAAACCGTCACTGTCTGAACTTCGAAAAAAGTGCTCGGGGGGGGGGGGGCGCCAAATCGTATTACAACGGTCCCGTGTGAAGAGGTATATGCCCACCACCACCACCACCACACATCGTACGATTCTAAATTCAATTATTTACCACCCGTGAATATTAATGCTTACCCTTAATTCTGATTAAGTGCGTATTATATACCTGTACCTAATCGTATTACACGTGTTCCGGTAAACGAGATAACCTTTCGGCGTCCCCGGCCACATTGTTCAAATATTGGATTCAGGCCATCATAGGCCAGTGGACGCAGGTATTTAAGGATTTCAGGATACGGGGGCAACAAGCGGCGCGGTATTTTGCACCGACCCTCGGATATTGTGTTGTTTTATGACTACCGAGCTGGCCCAACCAAACAGCTATATACTTCTATATCTGTATATACCTATACCATTATACTTGACGTTGACGGGCGCCGTCCGTGTCGCCGTGGTGAAAATGTTAAGTATGTACAACCGACATTATAAACAATATCTCGTGGTTTTCAAAATATAACGGTGGAAGGGGGAAGTGGTTACAAATTTGCTGAAGAATCATAAACATAATCATAAAGCAGTGTCGATCTCATGTCCGTAACTATAGTGCGAAATTACTTATACGAAATAAAAATTTGCCATCCCTGTAAATAATTTTTAAAAATTTGCCCTATGGGACCACGGGACCCATAGTCCCTACCTAAATACGCCCCTGGGCCCTGGCCACCATGGCCTGACATAATCATAGTGCTCGGCGCCACTGGTATACCTACCTAATGGATAATTATCTGGCCGGAAAACACGAGACAAAGCGCGATTCGGTTTTCGCAATATTATATTATTTTCCGTGATCATAATGATATTTTCCATGATGTTTTCCCGTCCGTTTTTCGGCCCGGGGCCCGCGGCCTACCCGGTTTTAATTAACATTTTTTTTTCTTTTTAACAAAAAATGGTACTTTTTATTCCGAAAACACTGACAGATATACTTGGCACTAATTTGTCCCTTTTACCATGGATGCTCGATGGCTATAAACCAACTTAATGACAATATGACATCAAATATTTAAAAAAAAAAAAAATAAAAGAAAAGATTAATTGAATTGTGAATACCTTTATATGTAATATAATTATTAAATAATAAAATTATAAACTATTGTAGAATCGTTTTTTATCTATAATTTAGACCTTTTTATGTACGCGACCTTTATTAATTTTTCTACCTTTTCATTAAGTGTCGCATTAAGCATAAAATAAACGTTATTGAAAATGTAATTTTTAATACTTTTATACATTTTTTTTTTTTTTATATCAAAATCATTATATCAGTGCTATTGCTTGGGTTATGATATCTGATCGGTGATATTCGATTAAAATTTACATTATTACATGAAATGAAAAATTTCTCGTCACCATTGGGCCTTCATTATATCTGATCTTCGGCGGCCTGTGTCAATTTTGATTCAGATATTCCCTTTCTTTGAACCGACCTGTCCATACGAAACGTTTACGTTATTATTGTTTCTATATTATTTTCCGAATGCATTATAGAAATTATATATATATTATGTTATCGTATACCGTTACATTATTCGTTACATATATATTAGTATATTACTATCGTGTGTATTATTCGAATTTCCGAAAAGTATTCGGTAATATCAACACCCTAGTGTAACGCAGTGCCTACACATAATATATATATATATATATATATATATATAACACTTGATTTGAAGTCTATTTCTCGTTATCGAAAAGTGTTATTGGGGGTTTTTTTTTCTGGAAAAAAAAAGGAAAAAAGAAGACCGAGCGCGTCGATGCACGAATATATATAATAAGTCAATAAGCGGACAACACAGAATTCAATTTCAATTTTTATTTTATTCTTCTACTGTTGATATAATGTTGATGTGAGAACGCGACGATAGGATATGGTTTGACGGCGGTACAATCGAAACATTTTTTTTTAAGTTTAGACGGTTCAAGTTTTTAATGAAAACTTATTATTATAAATAGCAATGAAAAAAAAAAAAAATGTTAAAAAACCACCATTGACGTGCCGCAAGATTTCCAACGAATTTTCATTTATAAATTATACATAGGATCGCGCTTCGTTGCGAAATCAGTTTTTTGCGGTTTTGACGATGCGTTTATCCAGGATAACACGCGCATCGTATTGCAAGGCGACAAACGGCCATTTCCGGCTATAGTGCACACTCTATATTGCAGTGTTCGCGCGCCACTGGTGTGTAAAGTGCCGAAAACCGAACCCGAGTCAAGAGAACTTTTATCAATAAATCAACCGGCGCACGCAAATGTTATTCACACGCTGCTGCTGCCGTTCGCGCCGGGACGACAGCGGTTTTCATCACCGACTTTTCGCGCGCGGCACGCATTTCTCGACGACGACGACGCGCGATTAATACCGCGATTATGCACCGATGCAGGGGGTCTATTTTTGAACGTAATCGAATCGTATTAGTGATCTAATACCTACGTCCATTTTCGATCGTCTATTCGATTAAGTATACAAAATGGTATTTTTGAATTCAATCTAATGATTAGTAATCGAATAAGTAAACTAATTATTCGATTACTATATTATATTGCTCATTATTAATCTAATAGCATTTTAGATTAGTTATTTGTGTTTTTCCTTATCACAAATCGTAGTGTTAAATGTCATATAAAACAATTTTTTTACTATAAATTCTTAATTTATTTATTCTTTGGAGCATAATTAAAATAATTAAGTGAAAATTATGGATTTATTACTTAATTTGAATCATCTGCAATTGATTAGAAATCTTGAAGAGTTGGAACTCGCGAAAGGAATGAAAATCGACGATTTCACACCGCTGAAAATGCATTGGACGGTATTAACTGTTTATTTAAATACATACATAAAACTATTTTAGTGTAAAACAAACTAACTCACGATATGTATTAAGATTTAAATGATCGTCAGTTCATCAAAAAGTTTAGACTACCTAAACAGAACGTCCGATTTCTTATACATGGACTATGTCCATTTATGATCCATCCTACTAGACTGCTAGATCTGCTATTACTATCGAACGAAAGATAATTTGAAATATCAAAATAAACGTGACGGATATTATCTATCTGCGGACGATTGCAGTATTTCTCGTTTCGCGAATAATATTCTGAACCGAAATGAACACAATATGCATCGTATGTTGTAATCCTATATTTTACTTCGCGGTTGTGTTCAATTTACAGCCCGCGGTATTATGTCGCGTATACTGCAGACAGATCCTGATCCGCGCGCGTATAGTCCGAAATACACTTTCAAAAATGTTTCCTTGATCGATATCACATCATAATATAATATTACATAGGTATAACTGTGCGCGCGATGTTTTACTGCGCAAAATTGTCTTATACTGTACCCAGGCGTCTGTGATTTCGTTAATGTATCATTTTCTCGTCATTAATCCCGCCGTTCAAATGTTACTCATCAGTTGAAATTGGCAACGACGATACCAATAATATATGGTACTTACAATATTATTGTTACTTACTATACGCTCGAAAAAAAAAAAAACGATCATATTTCTGTATAAATGTATGTATTATTCAATATATAATATGAATTAGGTATGAATATATATATATATAAGTTTAAACATTGAAAATATTGCCTCTGAAAAACATCTTTCGCGTTCACATGATATATGCCAGAACCTATTGTAAATCGATGATGGTTTATTATGTACATATCATCTGAACGCAGTGCCTATACTATGTATAACCTTTATTACAGATTTCGCATTTAATTACGAAATGTTGGAACATCCAGCGCGTTTGTTTGTTGGTACACAATAAAAATTATAATTTCAAATGTGAAAACATAATACACGTACAAAATCAAACACACAAACGGTTGAAATATAATGATTTCCGTACGTTCGCAAACACATAATAATATACAGTAATAAATAATAATCATGTCATTTAATCTAGAATGAAATCAATGGAATATAACGATATAAATACGTCGCGCTATATATCGTATAATTCTCATTCATTTTTTTTTTTTTTTTAATTTTCTAATTGTTTTTTTTTTTATTATTGTGTTTTACAGCTCTTGTCCACCACAATGCTATTTGTTTAAGAACAAGTACAGCTCAAAATAAATGTACAACATTATTAATATTACCAACCATTGTACATTTTGGTTTTTTTTTCTTTAATTCGCTAAAAACATTCTAATGACGTGTTGCGCGACGCCATGAACAGCCCAACATGCTCTATGCAATGCTTCAGTATATATATATACTGAATGCGTACGCGACAAACTTTTATTGATAAATATAAAGTATTACGTATGGCCACAACTACAGTTTGCTCATGCGCCAATACTAGTATGTTTTTCTAGCAGTATAGTAATAACGGTGAGCGTGAAAATGAATGTTTTTATTAGGTATATAGTTTTATATATATATATATGAGCACCAAGTTTTCAAAAGAGCATCATCAGTTGCTGCTTCAGTCCCCCGGTGCTGGTGTTTAAAAGCAGTTTATGATATCGAGAAACTTTGGTACCTATTTATATTTAATGATAAGTTTTTTCATTTATTTTTTTTTTTTTTTTCAAAATAAAGTAAATTCAATTTTAAGCATAAAAACCATTTTTTATACTTAAACAATACTCACACCGTAATTAAATAAAGAAAATTTGACCAGCTTAAAGTTTTAATTCGGTAACAATTTAAGATGCTCGTTTTCAGCATAATTTTTGATTTATTAATAACTCAATGATGATTAAAAAAAAAAATTTCAAGACCGAATGTCAACTTTAATACGGACAATTTTATTATTCTTATTATTTAACCCTCTATTTTAATAACACTGTATAAGCATGTTATTTGTTGATGAATTTGGTCCTTTGGTGTATCGTGTATAATATCTAAAATTATATTTATTCAACCATGAATAAGTATAAACACTTAAACACCATAATTAATGAACAATGGAAATGACGGATAACACTTTGTTGTCAATGTAACTAATATTGTAAATATTATTAAATTAAAATACTTTTTTCATTTTTTAATAAAAAACTATGTGTTACTAAAATATTATATGGTAAATTTTAATTTAAGCTTAGCACTCGTTCATGTACGATAAACATAATGGTGCATTGATGTTCATTACAACGACACACCACTCATCACGATGTGTGACGATTGTGTTGCAAAAATGAAATTTGTTAAATTAGGTACACGGAATGTTAAAAAAAGGAATGTAAAAAAAGGATAATATGTCACGTATACTATAGTACTCTAGTTTTCAATTAATTCGTAATCTCTTCCCAGTCGAATATTATTAGTGCATAATGCCTACCTGTTGAGTTCAAAATGTTGTACGGATAACTTGACTCTTCGGAATGTGGATTTACTCGGAAATATTACCTCGGTAAATTATGTAGGTAGTCTTCTATATGCGCGCCGCTTGTGTGTTGCACCGACCTCGCGGATCGGCACGAGTGAGTGCGTGTGAAATTATTACAATATATGTGTGTGGGTCAGCGGAAAATACGATTTTAAACAACGCGATTTTAAAATAACTGCTCGAGCCAGTTCATACGAACTCGAAACCAGAACGACGAACGATGCGTCGATCGTCGCGAAATCGTTTTGTACAATGTGTACGCGCGAATCGGCTCGTAAAATATTACACCACTGGTATTATTGTCTCGATTGATTTTTTTTTTTTCTATCACAAGAACACGCGAAGGTTGGGCAATTTCAGCAGGTCCGTGTTTGGTGGCGGTCTACGTCCTATTACGCTCGCACCAGGGAAAACGAACAGCACCGACAGCCGCGGCACAGTCGCTCGCGATAGTCTTTCAACGAACTTTTGTCAATAAATTAGATATTACGCGCGCATAGCCGCCGGTTGCACTAGCGCTGATAACGGTCCACGGCTTCTAGCCGAACTTGCAGGACCAAAGACAAATTTTCAGCACGCTTACATATTTTGCCGATTCGCAAACGGCAGAATACTGATGCCTCAAATACGTGCGCCGGCCTTTATAATAGTATCTAATAAAATATATACCTATTACTAGCTGAGAAAATAGGATATCGTAAAAATTGCACTATACATATAGGTAAGCTGAGAAAATAGAATATCGCAAAAACTGCACTATACATATAGGTAATAGCAGGTATTCGTATTACACTTAAAACATTTAAAAATCCTGCAATACACCAATTCATCCGAAAACAATTATTTTTGAGCTTGTACATCGCGCGTACAATGTTTGATAAAAATTACATTTCTTATAAAATATCGATTCAGTTCAATATTATTTTTGTAGAATATCATTCATGCAATGTAAACCTTCTTCGAAAATATCAACTTATATAATATTGTCTGCCCGAGAGCAGCTTTCAACATCTTAAGTGGGCCGCGTTGCGTGCGCTGTTTAATATTTAAACATAATACTATAGGAAAAAAAAATAATAATAAATAAAACTAAAACCGATAGCACTCGAAAAAATGTATATTTTAAAATATTCTACACTACCTCTTCGAAATGAAACCATAGATGCAGAGAGTAACAAGTCAATTTTTCGGAACCTTTATCTTTTAGGAAATATGATTAAATAATAATTACTACATTTTTAAACATATACATTTATACATATATATATTATATATATATATATTATGTATGCAACGATGTAGGAATGTATAGGTAAATAATGTTTTTAGTAGGTATACGCAATTGTGAAAAAAAAAAAAAAAAACAATTCTAAATAATTGTTTTGTTTCACTCGAAAATACCAGGTCTGATAATAGGTCAATAATAATGTCTCGCTACAATATTATTCTCTCTGCCTACAATAGGTACCTACGACTTATTTCTGTAAACTTGATCCTTGTTCTCAGCAAACACTTGAAATATTTAACACAAGTAATATGGTAAATGTATACCACAACATATTTCAAATATTATTAAAACGTTATTTATGATTATATTTTTTTAAATATAAACCAATTTAAAACAAATAGGTGATTTTAGATTCTGAGTAAAACGAGGAGGAGGAATATATTGATATTATATTGGTTTTATTATGATGTGTGCTTTGTTGTGTCTGTGCATACGATTTCGACCAGAAGAATTTCTCTAATTATTACTGTGGAACATGGAAATGTTTTAGAACTTTTATCTTCTCCTAAGTATGCTTTAATAAGTTTACATTATCTCTATTCAAGAAAAACTGGTCACATATACGTTTCACTTGGTCTTCACTATACCTATGGTGGTAGTTATAGAGCCACTCAGGCTCAGCCACATAAGGGTCGGTTGTCGGTACCCAAACGAAATAATGTTTATTTAGTATAGCTGTATCGGTTAAATGCAATTCGCACTCGGGTCGGTAACGAGAATTGTTGTGGAAAAAAAAGTCAGAAAAGCCCACTCTGCAAGCGTACGGAATTCTCGTATTTGAAAATACAATACAATGTGTCACTATCATATTTTAAAACTCTCATACATAAATATATTATAATATTGTGATTAAATTCAAAATAGATTTATAAATATTTATAAATATTTCAGCTTATAAATGAAATAGATCTAATTTTATCGGGCTTATACTTCGTAGGCTGTAGCATTAATTCTAATTTTTTCTGATATTTGTTGTGAATTTAATATGATCTCCAGTCAACACCATGCCACTATCTATATTACCCATGTGTTTTTCAAAGGGAACAATTTGTAAAAGGCTGCAAGAGTCGCAAGAGTCTTGCAATATTAGTCTTGTTTTAGTCTTGTTCTTGGCCCAGCTATAGTGTCAATGCCGAGCCGTCTTGTGCTTGGTCTCGATCTTGGTATTACTGCAAAATCAAGACCAAGACCAATTTTGCTCATCGCTAGTTTTCGTTATAATATTATATTATAAATGGTTATTATTATTAACATGCGACGAATGCGTTTCCGGAAGTTAGGAGTCGGTCCGTGAGCAGACCACCTATTCCTGCTATATAGGTACGCGGAAAACTAACCCGAACACGCTACGGCCGTGTCCTCGCGACATTTCTACAGCGGTCTTTTATCAATACCTATATGATATTATACTATACTTTATCAGTGTGGACTTCTATTATTATTATTGTACACGCGCTGAACACGTTTAACGCCCCGATTCCGATACGCGACGCTGCATAAAATGGAACTGAACAAAATACTATATACGCTTACACGACAACAAATCTCAATAATCGTGGCGTTTATAAACAGTTTCTGAGTGGGCTATTTTCCGATCCACAAATAATATGTACAAATATACAATAACCGATACACTGCTGGTCGTCGATGTCCACATAAATCTCATCGCTAAGGTGGTAGGTGAATAGTGCACTTATGTGAGAAACGCAACTTACAACTATCACCGTATTCAGAGGCGTTTTCAGGATTTTTCAATGGAGGGGGATGAAAAAATGGCCTCATAAATCCCACATTATAATAATGAATATCTATTAAAATAATGATAGTTGATAATATCAAATAATCAATTCAAGTCATTTTTATTGTACTTTTTATTTAAAACTATAAAACAGTCAAACAGTGTATTTTAATTTCTATAAACAATTATTTTAATAATTCATTTTATGTAAAAATTCAAATTAATTTAATGATTTTTCTCGATTTTTTAGCTAAAATATCAAGAACTCAAGAACTTTTTCCGAATCAATAGGCATTTCTTTATGAATGGCCAACAATGTTAGTCTATTATGACGGTCCAAGAAAATATAATCATAATATATGAAAAATAATTAATTATAGTTATAAAAAATTTACTATTTACTTCAGTCATTGTGTTTCTCAGATAGGTTCTAAGTCTATTCGAACATGAGAAAGTCCCTTCTGGAGTTGACGCGGAGACTGGCAAGGTGCATAGTATTTTTAAAAGTTGGTAGATATTTGGAAAATTTTCAAAAATACATAAACGTAATGCATCTATAGCCATTTTAGGAAATTTATCAATTATTTTTAATTTTGATTGCCATATTTTTAAGTCAGCAATAACTGTATTATGAACATCTGTATTAATCAAGGTAAAATTTAACAAGTTTTTCAAATGGTTCGTGTTAAATTTGTGTTTCAGAGAATTTCCTGTTGTATAATTATCATTGATTATAAATATAGTAAAAATAGTATTTATATAATATATGATGTTATCAATGATAAATAACAATATTGTTTAATTTTTATGGTTGGTGGAATCAATTATCACGATAAAGAAAAAAAGCAAAAAATAAAAATAAAAATAATGACTAGTCGCAATATTGAAAACATATATCGAAAGTAGACAAAACGTGTATTACTATAATATGTAAGAAAATAAAGAACCTTGGGGGGGATCTATCCCCCATACCCCCCCCTCCCCCCGTGAGAATGCCCATGACCGTGTTCCGTGTTGGTTAGATGAACTATCGCGATATTTTAAATTTTTCAGTTGTGTTGGGTTCACACTACGTATATGTCGTGTAAAATACTGATTCTGTCATTTTCTATGCGATTGGCTGAACCACGTTGGTTACATTAAGATGTATGCAATGTACGGTACAAACTACAAAATGTAATTTATCACACGTTACACACGTCATCCAACTTTTGAACGTATTCAAGTTATGCTAATTTGAATAGCGATGATATAATTATATAATAATTAATACCAAAACCGCAATACGCGATGGTATACGTAGAATTTTCAACTATTGTCTGTTGGGCTTATGGTATACTCTGGTTGCATGTTAATCAATACTGGTTGAACAATCTGTATACACGGAAAACGGTCATAGTTGTTACTAGTTTGCACCTTTAAAGTTTAAACACATAATATACTATAACTGCTCTGTTGGATTATATTATAGGTATAATAATATTGTTCTCTCATATAGCATATAATTCCTGGGAAATGTCGTATTTACCGTTCGGTCTCATCATAATAATATATTCGTTCCGCTTCTAATGTTAATAGTTAATAATAAAACGTTAATAGTTCTGCTTGGGCACAGGTAAACGAGTCGTCGTCCGTGTCGACTTGGCCCTCGGATAGTAAGTATAACAGTAGGGCCCTGGTTTGACTATTTGTATTTATTCATACTGTTACGGTTATATTTAATTTATACATCCTCTCCGAATCAGTACACTGTTTTCAAATGCAAATCAGTAGTACTTTGATAGAGTGTACGTATGGATATAATGTTAAGATATAGATAATTTTACGCAGATCTAATTTTTTGTAAACTTTTTAGCGAATCAGTTTTTCCGAGAACTAATATCTACGTTCGTTGGATTATATTTTTGTATACGCGTTTCGGTGGATCGGGTATTATGCAAACTAAATATTAAAATTTACATTTACCAGTGTATACTTTGGCAAATATTGACATTTTAAAATTTGAATGTAGATACCCACATAATTATTTCAAAACACGAGTGGTAATTTCTAAAAATGTTCTTTTACAATTTAAACGTAACTCCGAGTGTATAGTATTGTTCTAGACTTTTGATCTGGTCGATATTTTCAACGAATTTCTAAAAAACATTTTACACTGCACTTTTGAATTTCATATTAATGTTGATTGTTTTTTATTTATTTTTTTGTTTTTTATTAATCCAACCGCAACCGGAGCTCTTATTCTTGGACTATAATCGTACAACTGTAAAATATAATATACAGTATTCGTACACGAATCCACTCCACGAGTAGGGATCAGTTAATGTGATAGGATTATTTTATGTATATACTGTTATAAAGAATCATAGTACAGATATAGGCATGTACAAACTATGTATGAAATCTAATCGATTTATTGATTTATGATTTATATTAGTATAATGGGTCATGCTCGTTATTCATTTATTATATACTATATAGTCCAGGGATGGCGAACCTAAGTCATGCGTGTCACAGGGTGACACGCCAATTTAAATATAATTCATAAGTTTTACTTCACTTTCCAAAAAATTACTAATAATTTGAAATTATTTTTAATTTATTATTGTAATATATCGTAAGATATTATCACGACTGTGGATATTATTAACGTAATTTATATTTACCTAACAACAAATAAAATCATGTTTATATGTTTAATTAATTATTTTATAAGCAAAAAAAAAAGATCTGAAAAATTTCTGACACGCTGTTATCAAAAGGTTCGCCATCACTGATATACCTAGTCTGTTTATAATAATATATTATGTTAAAAATATTTATTTTTTGTAATGGTTAATTTTTAAAAATTGTTGAAAACATGGAAGCTATTTAAATCGTAAAAGTGAATAAATTTGATTTCTTATAAAAGAACTGTACAGGCTAATAAAGTATACTACTTAATGTAGATATAAGATATTATACGTTTACTTCGTGGACTATACAAATAATTATTTATTCCGTTTGTCGTATTTGTATTATGTTCAAAACATAATGGTGTACTTTATTATTGCACTCGAAGTCTCAAAAGCCGATTCTTCATATTTTGTTAAGTTTCGGTGCATAATTAAAGATAAAATTAAATTTCAAACGTACCTAATAATATAATGTATCGCGTATATATATATATATAGTAAAATAATCACACACCTATGATTGTTTTAAGATCAAAATTATTACTGTACTAAAAATTTCTTGATAAAACTTTAATAACACATCCAAATAATTATTCGAACTTTTATTGAAAACCAAGACACCAATGGTTTTTTTTTTAACTTCCCTGCGACTTCCGACGCGTTGAGTGGGCTGTTGCGCGTCGGTGTCACACGATAAACGTCCCTGTTGTCGTTTGCAGTGCTTACTATACTGCTGCCTCTATTGTTGACTAAATTATTATTATTATTGACACCGCGACGCAAGTAAGTACAGTTCTCTTGGGAAATATACACTTGGTGTGAGTATTCAATCTTTTTAAATAAAATATATACGAATACGGATACGTCATAATATTGAACGTATCTCAGAAATACTGATATGAAAACATGTATTCGAATAATAAATTATGATAGTATTTTCGTTCACCTAAACCTAATAAAGAAAATACATTCTCAATAATATACAAAAATGTTTTGAATGTTTAAAAATAAATCTATAGTTGTTGGAATGTACAACAATTAACAATGTAGGTACCTATTACCACATAATTGATTGATTTTCATGCGTAATTTTGATGACATAATAACTGTTAATTTATAATATTTGAAACGGTTATGCTTGCACATGCACTTAGCTTAAGTCAAATACATAATATGAAATATTTGAAATTTGCTTTTAGTATTTAAAACACTTGTTTTCCTAAAAAGTTATTATAAATTTTATAATATTTATAGGTGTTTATTCGAATAAATAAAAATAAAAATAAATTAACGATTTTTATTAAAATCTGTTGGTTATGGATAAAACTAAGTGACAGCCGACAGGATTGATGGATTTATAATAAAATCAAATCATCAAAAAAAAAAAAAAATATAGGATTATATAGAGGTACTTATACATAATATAAAGGCTGACCATTTTTCTTGTGCAACGTATATTTAATACTTTATGCCCAAAGTTATGTATCGTAAATATATTCCAGAAAAAATATTTCGATTACGGCGTTTATACCAAATACGTCATAATATATTTCATAAGAAATCATTATTTTTCCTAGAGTATATATTATACAAGTATATACACACTACAGCAGGTTACTACTTACATAGCACATTCATTCATCACTCATTTATGACCAATATGTCCCATGAATCATGGTCCAAGTCCTCGTAGAGAAAACTATGTAATTTATGGTATTCTATATATTTTGGTCGACGGCCGACGATGTAGTATTTACGCATTATAGTTATTATTAAATTGTAGAACGCACAAAATTCATAAGCACAGCGTTAAAACGATATACATTATTTTCTATTTGACAAAGGTGAATTTTATCTATATATATATATATATATATATAGGTATACAGTGTGTTTCACTCAAACGGTATCACGAAATATTTCCGTCCAGTGACCTTAGATTGAAATAGGGGTTTTTCAGGGAGCTAGAGAGTTTTAAAATACACATTCTGTGATATTTTTCAAAATTTTAATTCTTTTATTGTGCGCACGCACAATCAAAGTTGAATTTTTTTAAATGGCAACACCTATTTTTAATACCAGATTCCGAAACAGAATTTTTTTTAAGCAACTTTGATTTATAAACTTTCCTCAAAAATTGACTGACTTACAGCAATTTCTTTTTACCATAGCAGCTATTTCAAACCAAAAATAAAATTAAAATGATAAAATACAGAAAATTGAAAAATGTAGCAAAAATCTATTTTATTCAAATTTGAAATTGCTGTAAGTCAGTCAATTTTTGAGATAGGAGAAAAATTTATAAATCAAAGTTGCTTGAAAAAAAATTTTGAATCTGAATGTGGTATTAAAAATAGGTGTTGCCACTTAAAAAATTCAACTCTGATTGCGTATGCGTACGATAAAAGGATTAAAAATTTGAAAAATATCACAGAATGTATATTTTCAAATTCCCTAGCTCCCTGAAAAAATCCCATTTCAATATAAGGTCACTGGACGGAAATATTTCGTGATACCGTTTGAGTGAAACACACTGCAGTATACATATAAGTGTGTTGTTTATACATACAACATAGTATTATCGCGATTCACGATATTATTATATTTTAATAGGTAGTACGAAGGTATACAATATGATGAAAAAAATAATAATAATTTCGGCCGGAGAAACCGAATGAATCTTATAGGCGAAGTGGCAAAATATTTTTTAATTATTTATTAATTTTATTTTATTATATACATATTATTCTAATATTACAGGTATAATTAGTATTATATGTAACATGACAATAATCTTTGCGATAAATGTGAACTTTAATCTAGGATAAAATTTGTTATACATTATAAGGTATCAACAGAAACTAGAGATAACCAACACGAGTATTATTTAATTTTTCAATACCAATTTATTTCTATATTCTAACCAAAAAAGTTTATTTTCTACTATTTATTTCACGAGATTTGAGTTTTATAACCGAAGTGTTGAGTCTTATAACCGATTTTTTTTTTTTAATGAATTTGGATACGTCCGCAGACCGTTTCAGACGATTTTGAGTCTAATAAGCGACTGAACCTTATATCCGTGAGTCTTATAAGCAGCGCCTACTGTATATAGGTACATTCGGTGGACTCTACACCCAAGTATTATAATTAGGGAACGGATATAAATGCACTAAAAAACAAGAAAAATGCCTTAAAAAAATACAATTAAATGCCTTAAAAAAATGCCCTAAAAACTTTAAAAATGGGTTTATATTCAATAAAACAAAATTTTGAATTTAAAACTTGTAAAAAAAAACATTATGAAAAAGAACGGATGGGCCTCACTTTACTGTACAGTTGGGGGTGGAGTACACCTCGTTTATAGGATAGGTCATTATTACAATGGATTTATTAAATTTGAATGCAATGATAGATATCATTGTATACGAATAACGATTCTAAATGGAGTTAATATGTTTGTCTAAAATGTGTATATAATAATATAGTATTTTATATTTAAATTTAATTATAATGCAATTTCGTAAAAATTTAAATTTAAAACAGTCATAAAATTTTTCCCCTTAAGTCTGGTAGAATTTTTTTTATATATTTTTGAAGATTAGCTTATTGACAAACTAGTGTTAATATTTCGAACCTTAAGTATGAACAGAATAAATTTTATGAATTTTTATCTACAAAATAACTTGCAAATTATCGCGATTTTAACATATTTTATATAAATTGGAACTTTATGGTCTTATAAAAAATTTGAGTGAAACCATCTCCGGTATTTTTAGTGACTATAAGTTAAGCTTATTATAAACCTTATAATAAATTTTTGGGAGTTTTCGGCCAACCAATTAAATTTTATAGATGTTTAAAAAATTTTTTTTACAAAAATCGGAAATTTAAATTGTCCATAAATAAGTCAAAATATGTCAAAATACTTTGAAAACTTAACCATGTATAGACAACACCAATATAAAGATTTGGTGAAAATTTGAAGTTGTTGCGGTTTTTGGTTTTTGAGTTAGAGCATTTTAAAAAAATGTTTTTTGTAAAAACGTGAATTTGCATAAAATTTCCCGTTTTTTCGTAATTTTTTTATCGTTTTTTTCGATTTCTTCAAAAAGTATTAAAAAAGTTAGATTTTTGACTTGCTGACTTGCTCAAGTACCGTCTACATTCACTTTCCTTTCAGGGAAGGTACTGTTTAAAAAAATCGAAGCATTTTTACTGCCCCAAAACGTGAGGATAGACACACAACAAAAAAAAACACACATCATTGTAAAATCAATAGATTCCATCACTCTGTTCAGAATCTAAAATCTAATAAAAAAATATTTAAATACAAATAATACATTACAACCTTAATTAATTAACTTTCAGATAGTTTATCGTATCTTATCTTTACCTTAATGTGGGTAATAATCTGTTGTAACTTGTATGTATATATTTTGTGTTAACACATGTCAACAATAATTTGGTAATTTCGTAACATAATACATATTTAAGTATTTGAATTTTTTTTAGAATGAATGTGGAAAAAATTTTGAAAAAATGACTTGAAAACCACAAAATAATATTCTAAAAATGCATTAAAAAATTGATAATGCAAAAAAATGCAAAATAAAAGTTACATTTTTTAATTCTTCGATGTATGAAATGAACTTTCTGCTTGGATACCAATGTTTTCGGACATTCAGAAAAAAAATGCAATTTGCATTCAAATATGTTCCCTAATTATAATAATATTATATACTGTATAATATGGATGTACGGGAAATCGGTTACAACGTTCAATATTATAATGTATACGAATATTATTATATGCTTACCAGCCGTTGCCGCCGTCGCGTCGGTGGAGATGGAAAACTTTCTTTTCGTCAACACTTCACGTACAAATACGTATACGTGCAATGTCCGCGCGACCTATACGATCCTATCATTTATATTGTACTACCAAGCTTAATCGCTTGGATAACATAACAGTGATAATAATCCGGATAAAAACAAACGGATAATAAATAAATGTATTATATCGTTCAATAATTATTGTGCCTATAGGTAATGTCGTATACTCGTGTCTCGTATATTATGGTTATTGCGCGGACTCGGTATAATATCGGCATCGGTACGCGGGCAACTCGTATATTATTTTATAGCAGCGTGGGTCGTCATCGCTATATTTGCACCATCGATGTTTGATGTTGTTGTATTGTTATATAACTATTTGAGTTACGTAACATTTTGCACAACAAGGTCTTGGATAGCAACACGTGCGTGTGACCCGAGAGCGACCACCCTACCCTACCCCGCACCGTTACACTGCAATGTATAAAACACCAGGCTTGACTTCTCGGAACACTCTGTTGCACTCGCGATTGTTTACTTAAAATATATTATATTATATTATATTATATTATTATTTCCGATCATTGTGGCTCGGTACCGCACGATTAATGTTTAGCTACGAGTTATGATTGTATACCTAGTTTTCTTCTCCCAGTTCTCGTGATTCAATATAATATGGTGACAAATTTCTAAAAAAGTACTTTGGGCCAAATCATAACACAATCGCCTCAATCATCAAAGTATGAAAACACCTATTTACGCGTCTATATTATATACAACTTTACATATTACTTATTACCCGTTTACCTTATTTATTCCAAATGTATGCTCATTTTTCGTTATGTAATCACACGTATTCTGGTCTGAATTGCAAACGTCAAACGAAAACCATCACTCATCGGTCCCGTCTCGATACTGCAGTCATATTTATTACATATATAATGGCTGCAGTGATGTGGCTAAAACTCTGTCAAGGGGGGAGGGAGATTCAAACTTGAAAATATCACAGGAAATCCACCTCGTCACGTATAAGTCATACAACATAATATTAAACATTTTAATACAAATTATAAATACCATAGATTCTGTGTGAAACGCGGATCGCATTGGTTACATCGTATTGTACACGGTTTTGACCAAAAGGATTGCTCCGGTATGTACAAATGAATAAGACGTCATTCTTTGAATTTCTCAATAGTTTTCGAATAATATTGAGAAAGAAAGTGTAAAAATTGCAACAATTAGGCTACAATATTATCGTTATTTGATTGTTATTTTGGTTTTCATACAGTGATTTGAAACATCTAATGGACGCTCATAGTATATACTATTATTTATTACATATTACATAACATAATTTTCGAAATACTTAATTAGAATCTGTGCATAAATAAGATTTTAAAATTTCCGATTAGAAATTAAAATCCACTTTACTTAAAAATTTGAGTTTCTTACGGTGAATTTATCCACCCAACCACTTTGATACACAATAATTTTTTTGAAAGCAATGGTTTGCAATGCAGCAATATCAATTAGCCATCCCTGTAACTCACCAGACCTATGAGACCTGTCATTTTTATATTTATTTTTAAAGTAGAAAAAACATTAAAAATGTTTAGGTGTATATTTTTACAGTAAACATTTTTTATAGTAAAATATTTTGAAGTGGTGTCAATAGGCTTCTTCTTCATGCACGATATTCATGCGTTGTAACATATTGTTCAGACATTTTTACTTATTGTATTATGTATACAGATTGTAATATTTTCTTAATAAAACAAAAAAAAAAAAAAAAAAATAGTGAAATATAGTTCTTTTTCTCGTTGGCAAATGGCAAATTACTCAATATAGAACTTTATTATTATTATAATATGTGGTTCCAGATCACGGATACACACATGATTCTATGTTATAATTATTTGTAGAACACTAGCGTATCGTGTCATTATCACTATTATTTAGAAACGTTAATAAAAATGCCCATAAAATTGACTGTGAAAACCATACGTGGGGCAATAGATAATAGGTAAAATATTTTAATAAATATATATGTTATATGATCTCTAGAGAGTTCAAGTGGAGCGATTCACCCATCGCCCTGCACCTCATATATGCCACTGATATGTAATAATATAAGTATAAACGTATATAGTATATGAATATTTTCACAGTAGTAGTTTGGTTACCTCGTATAGAAAAATGAAAAAAAAAAAAAAAAAAAACGTAAAAAAAACGTTGCGAGCCGAGAAGTTTTTCCGCGCGTAGAAAACTTTGAAAAACATTATCGTTCCTTGCTGCACTTGGGAATGTAATATTTTTCTATCGCGGACACGAAAACACGTATACATTTATAATATACGCGCACATTTATACCCAAATCGCAAAAATTAATCTTCGGATTACTGCAGATCCGGACCGCGGTATACGGTTCGATTTCGAAATAATTCATACCGAATGTTGGAAAAGAAACCGAATTCGACCTTCGCGTATTCTTAATACTTATAATATTGCGCTTCGTAAACGTTGATCGTACAGCCAAACATTGGTTGTCTTATACTTAAAATCCATCAACGCGTACACCGTACACTTTGATTGCCCGCAAGCAGTGTTATCGTTAGCAACACGAGCTTACGGCTATCGAGCTATTAGCCGGACTTGGGGAAAAGTCGCGTTTATTTTTATCTCATTGTTGTCGTAGAAAAACGTAGATAGGTAATCGTTTTGCTGGTTTTTTTTTCCTGTAAAAAGTAGATACTCGACTACTTTATTATCACTGTGAAAATTTGATATTATTCAAGTGTTAGTAGTGGAAAATTATGTATATTATTGCGATAATTCTTTATTATCAGTCTCAGTCGAATATCTTGAAAACCGAGGTTCTAACGTTCTGATACGTAAATATATAATATATAGGTACTATGTGAAATTAAAAAAAAAAAAAATAATAATAATAAAAAAATTGGCAAGATACTTCGAGACCGCCGTGACTGTCCACTGTGGAGTCTGACAATGGTGCGGCGGGTGGGTATGTACATGAGAGTGGGTCATAATTCAGATTTTGTGAAGGCCGTGGTATAGTCGAATGTGCCACAGTCGTAAACTAGTATGTTATGCACTTATTAGCAGCATCTGTAAACATTTTAAAGCAGTATAATAAATTATCATGTTCACAAAAGGACTCTGAGCGATGGTCAGAGTGTTATATATTTATATTAGGTAATCAAACGTTTTATTTACGTTCATAATGAATAATATAAAGTATAAAGTTTTATATTCTGAGTGAAGTGTGAGGAATGCGTTTATTGGTTTTACCATGATTTGCGCGTGTTTTTCTGGATGCCCACACGATTTCAACCACAAAGATTACTCCAATTATTATTAAAATAAGGGATCGTCTCTGATCGGAAATTTCACATATTGATATTGTTATGTGATGAAAACGTCATTTTTTAAATTTCACAAGTGTTCCAAAAAACTGACAAGACAAAAAAAAATCCTTTGTTGTTATTTTCTTTTATAATTAGTGGTGTTTGATTTAAACATTATCTCAAAAGCTCCTTTTTTGTAAAAAAAAAAAAAAAAGATTACCTAGCTGAAAGTCGCAAAACCGTTAGAAAATCTAATTTTGATAAAAATCGGGCATTTTAACGAATTTCGATTAAACGTTACTACTTATTAGTTACTTTATTTTCTAAAAATATTAATCATAGCAACTTCATACATGTTACATTAAGCGAGCGCTTAAACATTGACATTTTATACATATTTTATATTTTTCCGAATATTTTAATGAAACTCGGACAAATCAACTTCCGAAATTATTTTTTGAAAATGGTTTTTAACTTTTTCTCAACAAACCTAAAAGTAAGAGAAAAAACTAAAATGTAATTTAAAATATGTCTTAAATTGACATCTATAAAGAATTTATAAAAATCAACTTTCATCGAAAATAAATATTGAGAGTTAAATCATATATTAATATATAGTATTTTTAATCTAAGTATTACCAAAAAAAAACCGATGCCTGCATAATTATATACCATTACTTGATGTTGTTCACAAGTTATGGTGTGAAATATATTTTCCAATTATTTATTAATCACAATAGCCTATTTTTCTTTCATACGGCGATGTCTGTTTTAATGATTATTAGTATACTGTCGTATAATTGACCGATAACGTTGAAAAACAACAATACTATGAAATTGGTCATTGAAACATATTAAGTACTTATTAATATTATCTACGAACCGTTAATAGTTTTTCAGAAAGAGTCTAAAAAATACGGTTTACACTGCAGTTGTACCTACGTGGTAGTTCGCACAGCGTTGTTGGTCGAATAAACATACTACGTAGGTGGTAGTCATTACTTATTTTATACAGCAGTCTTCATTTTTTGTCACCACTAAGGTAATACATCTTTTCTTGTCCCGCTAATACGATTTTAGCTTATCTGATTAATTTTAAATGTTGATAAAATGTTATAATTATTACGATTTCATCAAATTTTCTAAACACACTTATTTTGATTGCTATAATATGCCGCGACGAAAAGTACGATCATTTTGTACAGCTTTACGCGCTTACGCTCCATATAATATATTTATATATGCATGTTAAAAAGTCGCAGCAAGAAAATCAGGTTAAATACTTCGTTTTCACTCGTTATGTAGGTACAATTACGTTGTATACATTTTTTTTCTGCTATATTTCGGTAAATAAAGCACCCATGCTAATTGATGACAAATAAAATGACAGCTTATATTTTATTCTTGTTGATAAAACAACACAATTTTTTTCCGACTCGCGTAATCTTTTTCAGTCTACATCCATGGTTTCAGTTTAAGAGTAAAAAAGAGGGTTTGCTCAGTCATAATTTTTAAATGTGAATTGTGATTGAAAAATAAATTCCCAGTAAACTAAAGGTAGTCTTAAGATTATGCGGCTTAACAGAAAATATAGGTCGCTTAAACCCTTGGATATGTACATATAAATATATGTACGTTTCGTAAATCGTTGGACGAACACGATAATATTATACAACACCGGAATATATCACTAAACATTTTTCGAAATGAAAATATTAAACGCGTTAAAAACAGTGAATACATGAATTCGAAAAAAGTATAGTAGTGTAATTGGTTATATTATTCAAATGTCCCGGAGGATAAAAAATGGAATTCGCGGGATCGAGTTCCAGGGATTTGTTAAAGCCGAAATTCAATCAATTTTAAAAATTGGATTCATCGAAAAATATAATGTATGAAACATTATACACCGAACTCGTCGGAAACTAGGTATAAGCATAATCAATAATCACAGTTAATATGCAATGAGAATAATGTTACAAAGTATAATTGATTTTTCAAACGCGCGTATAACAATAACATCTATAAAAAAGAGTGATTTTTCTATACGGAATCGTGCTCGTACGGCGTGTTATCGATATAATACGCAGTGGCGTAGAATAACTCGTTAGCGCCCCTGGAAAACCTAGGAAAACGCGCCTTTTTAGCGATTAAATTATTGACAAAAATACGGAATGCTATTTTTTAACATTTATTTTTTATATACATAATTAGGTAATACAACATTATTTAAATTTAATTATCAGTTATTATTACAATGTAAATTTCTAACTTAAAAATTTTCTTGTCTTGCGATCTTTCATCGATGATTTCGTCATATGAAATTTGTTTAGCAAACTCATGTTCTATGGATAAAATTGCCATACTAGTTAGTCTCTCTTGTCCAATGGTTAATTTTTTATTAGTTTACTAGAACTAGTAAAACTTCTTTCACAACTAGCAGTTGTTACTGGAATAGTGAGAAATATTCTTAACACTATTTCTATATTAGGATAAAGCACAAATTTGCGCCCCTGGCGTAGGCACAGTTCGCCATACCCTTGCTACGCCACTGATAATACGGTTTAGTTACGGTCAGGTGCGCACCCAGGGTATTTGTTTTGAATGGGGGGGGGGGTGTTAAACATTTTCCTATTTTCTTTACACACTAGTAAATAATTTTCACAAATTATAAATGGTAATTTTTTCACTATTATTATTATATGTTTAATAATTAATCATCATTGTAGTACTATATTAGTGAAAATATGCTATAATAATGTATAATTTAGCGAAAAGTATATTATTATTTTTTTTTTTTTTGGGGGGGGCTTTAGCCCCAATTCCCTCTGGGTGTGCCACTCGTTACGGTAGGCAATATGGTTTGGAAGTTCAAAGTACACCATCATACGCTGGGCTTTGAATTAGCTACCTATATTATTATTGTTTCGGTATTTATTTTTTTCCTCACCGCCGATGCAGTGAAAAATTGACAGCGGGAAAATTGGAAAAATCTTCGTCCGGCATACGGTATAAGGCTGGGTAATATTTCAGTTTCCGGACGTGGACGTCTACCGTAATAATTTACTTAATCGAATGTTCAACATAATATTATTAGACATCCACCACGGATATAGAATAGCACGTCGGATTGATCGATTGATACGCGGCTCACGCGACGACGCGGTTGGGCTTGAAAAGCGACTTACCGGCAAGATTTTACGACGAGTTATTCCATCACTATCACTTTGAATGTCTGCGCACAAATGTTCTGAGTCGATTTTCAGTGTTTTATTACGGCGGAACGCTCGAAAGGTATTATTTATCGACAAGCACACCCAACTTTAATTTAAGCACCCCCAAGTATTTGAGAAATGTCCATTTGGAAACGACTACAGGCGATAATTATGAAGAACAAGAAGTGTGAGAATTAATCGAAGCCTATTGGAGGCACACTATTTATTTACAAATTATTGATACTATTATTAATAATTTAAAGTTTAGGTTTCCGAACGAAAATCTTCAGATGGCCAAAGCTATTGATAATTTTATGAATATGGATTATGAAAATAGTCAACATTTTATTCATCATCATAAGGTGCATATTCAATAAGTTATTTTAGTACCCAAACTATAATATTCAATAATATTCTATATGATTTCAGGACATAATTAATTCAAATACAGAGTGTTTAAAAGCAGAAATGCTTGTAGCAAGAAATTGTTTAAAAAGTACAGTACAGATGACATAAAAAAAAAAAAAAACTAAATAAAGATGTATTTCCAAACTTGTACAAGTTAATGCAGGTTGCATTAACCGTACCTGTCAGTTACTAATTTAAGTATCATAAATATTGAGAGAGACCTAATGATATTGAACCTAAAAAAATATTAAATATAAAATACATTTCTGTTCATTACTGGTTGTTAATTTTTCTTTCTTTCTTTTCTTTTTAGTTTGTTTCAAACACATCTTTATTTTTATTTTATTGTAATCGCTTTGCTGTAATTATTCTAATAAAAGGCAAATTAAAAAAAAAATAAATAAATAAATAAATAAAATTATTTTATCATTATTTATTATTTAACAAACATAGAAAATTGAAACTGAAACCAAATTATTTACATTTATATATTATAACCATTTTTCCTGATTATTAATATTTCAAACAATAAAAATCAAAAACTACATTTAAAAAAAAAATATATATAAAAATTTTAAATTGACAAAAGTACGTTTGGAATTGTGTCGAATGAAGGTTATAATTAATAGTATCAAGAAGCAATCAAGAAATAATTAAACAAGTGGTTTCCAAAATACTAACGAGGTGAGCGCCGCGTTCACCACGATACCAATATGACCGGTATATGTATATAAAAAACAGAATATGGTTATTAGTTCTTAAAATAATAATGAAAAGAATATTGATATAATACCTATACCACATTATCCGCAAACGAGGATATCATTGTTTTTGACGGTTAATGTCGAAAACGGTATGTAATATATACATATCTATGTTAATCCTGCACCATTTCTCAAAATTGTATATACACAAATATCACCGTAAAATATTCTATAAACGCATACGCGTGCAAGGTATTATACTCCCTCAGCTCCCTGTCAAAGAACGTTATTAAGATATGTCAAAGAAGTGTCTAGACTGTGTAAATATTATATATATATATATTATATTATTGCGCTTGAGAAACAAATATCAACAAAACGAATGGATTAAGTTCTTATAATAACACACTATATTTTATATATTGTACAATATAGTACTATGGACGTGCGTCGTTGGTGACTTAAGTTTAATTTATAATACTGCTTATTTGTTATGCTAAACCATTACTATGGACATTTTGTAAAAAGGTATTGACAGCCGTATGATAATAGTGATGAGTAAGTAAAAAAAAAAAAATCATATATTTAGCGAACCATGCGGCTAAAAAAGAAATAGTTCTACGGGTGGTTTTTTATAAAATGCTTATCAGATTTTGAGAGGCAACAGATAGAGTAGGTATAAATATATTTACTATATATGAGTACTTACTGCAGCAAAGGAATATTCTCCAAACGTTAAATGTTAGTTATTCAATAAATAATAAATATTGTATGTATAAAGAAGCGTTTGTAAAATCATAATGTATTTTAAAAGTGATTCAACATAGTAAATGTATAATATAATATATTAATATAAATAATAATAATAAAAAAAAAAACAGTTAGCAAGTATAATAATAACATTAAAATTTAAAACACAATTTTTTTTTTTTAAGATTCTGTAATAGTAAAAAACCATTAATAAATAGGATGTATAAATGTATAAACTATAACGGCATAGTTTCATACAAACAAATAAAATTGGACGAAGAAATATCTAAAGCTGTTCAAGTTAAAACACATAATTCTAAAAACAGTGTATCATATTAACTTAAAAATAATATTACATTATTACAGTTATATTTTATCGAGGCTACTAGACCGATAGAACAGACCCACATAAGTCTCGAGGCTTAAAATTAATCACTAAATACGATCTCAACAGTTTGATATTGAGTATAAATAACTGGGGCGAGTTTAAATATAATTATTCGTTGAATTATTGATAAAAATGCAATTTATTGTTTCGGAAACATATTGTTTACGTTTAAAAAATTGATCGATGGCTAACAGAATGAACAAGATTTCTTGACCTCGGTATTAGGACCCGATAGTTTCACAAGATCAGGTTGATCAGTGTCATCCGCATATTGGCCCATCATTGAGTTGATTAAAAACCTAAAACCACGACGCTCAGTTAATTTAAATCATGCTGTCATGCAATTAATAAACATTGACTTACTGCATGGAATCGTTCACCATCAGACCGTCTTTAGCCGAGGTTTCTGTCCATCCGATGAAATTGTTTTCCTTGTAAAACGCCTCGATGTCCAGTTGGTCGATTTGCCGCTGTGGTAAATCACACTAAAATAATAATTATAAGATTATACGTCGCAAAATCATTTAGATTCCTCGTAGTAAACGTTAAGGAACTATTACGATTTTACCTATATGTATAAAATAAATCAGCCATGGTCAGTGAGTATGAATAAAATTGTATATATTTCAAACGTAAGTAAAATACGCTAACAATAACAATTTTGGTCGAACGCTATAATAGATTAATACATTATTACCCGCAATGGTATTCTATATAGAATTTCTAATTTTTTTTTTCACATTATAGGTACTCGTACACTTTGAACGATTGATAAATCTCAGATTAATATGTAAACATAAGTGTAAAGAGTAGACGTAGGATTTGGATTTAAATGTTCTCGCTAAAAATTCACTCGCACTTTATTACTCCTTGAAAATATAAACCCTGGTTTATTAGTTATGTAAGGTGTTAATTTCTATTAAATTGAAACTGACAGTGAGACGTATTGATTTTCGAAGCCATACATAAAGAAAGAGCTTGATTTTTTTCCATCGCCAACAAAGAATATTTACATGCATTAAAAGTTATTTATGCATTAACCTAATTTTTTTTGGACTTTATTTGGATCACGGAGTAAAGCTATACAATGCAAATATTAAAAAAAAAATAATTAATAAAATTAATTTTTTTAAAAAGGTGCCTGAAAAGATTTTGATTGTATAAAACAAAATTGTATAAATTAACACTTTCCCAATAAGCGTAACTTGTGATTGATATAGTATAAGTATATATTCATTAGGTAATGTACATTGTACATAATTGTTAGTAACTACTAACTTAAAATGTCGATTTTTGTTTTTTTTCTTTTTTTTTGTTACACATAAGTGTATTATTACCTATACTCATCACGTGTTAAAACTAAAATATCTTTTAACCTATATATTGTTTTCTTCAAATATTAATACGCGTTGTTTGGTTGATTTGAAAAGTGTTCAGTATCAAACAAGTACCTATAGTATCAGGATCAATTTACAGTTATATTAATTACAGTGATAGATAGGTACATATATATATATACATATATTATAGATAAATTACCATTATAAATGCGATTCCATCACAAGGGACAAATATTAAAAGCGATGTTATGTAACGGTATCATAACGTATATCTGCCTATCAATCAAATTTTGAAACGTTTACATAAATAATAAATATGGAATTCTTTCTGAAGTTATTATAAATGTATTGTAGAATAAAAATAATACCTACTATAGCGTATACTTTAACAGTGGGGTTTTTTTTTTTAATTATAAACTTCAATGATAAAAAAAAAAAAGTCGGTCTTCATAATTCAATAATATATTTCTTATAAACGAATCTTTAATTTCTAATTATAACACTCGAACACTATCATAGCACTTGAAGATATATTTAACAAGACGTTTTTTTATTTTATACTTTCATAGAATTAAAGTTATTATACGTATACAAATCAATAAGTCAATGAAAAGTAGAAAAAAAAAATGTATAATTTAATTACGTAGGTACTTACAAAATTAAAATAACTTTTATTCAGTATTTTTAGTCATTAATAAGTGCCAATTATAAAACTGAATAAAATATTAATTTCAGTATTTTGTAAATAACGGATTATATTTTGGAATCAAAGTCGATGTACCATACTATAAATTATAGGTAGGTACCTATATACCGTAACCTTTACCGTATACCTAATGATAAGATTTTCTTTTATACCAACATAATCAGTTGGACAGGAGAATTTATTCGTCTCAGAAAAATTCTTGAAAGCAGCACCGATTATTTCAATATCTATAGATAGATTTGACTTAACCAATTAACGTTTTAATATTAAACATGGAGAACTGATTATATTTCACTGACGATAGTAATAATTATTTTCTTAAAAATGTTAATTAATTTAATAACAATTTTCGTGTGTGTTCAAGAGTTCAAGACAATGTTTCATAACTTAATGCTACATGGTTCTATTATCATAGTCATTACCGGGTAAGTTTTTAATTTACAACCGTATCGGGTAAGATATTCAAATTCAGAATTTAAAACTCCGCTTAGGATCGATTACAATTTGACTGGTAAAATGATTATTGGAAAAATCGGCATGAATAGGTAGTACTTCTGATAATCGAAGCCTGTTAATCGCATATTTAATTCAAATATTATTATTGTTATTGTTATGCGCACTAAACTACGGACTGAGTTGTACGCAATTGGTATCTGAATTGTATGGATTTACAATATATAAATGTCAATGTAACACGTTAGGTTTATTGTATACGTATAGGTACGTACGTATATATTAGATAATTGTGAGATAATTTTTAGCATATTATCTACTTTGGAACACGAAAAAAAAAATAGTAATCTACTTAGTGACGAAAATGTAACTATATATTATACTCATTAAAACAAATTATTCGCCAGTTATATTTTTCTATAACATAATAACTTGTACGACTACGAACTTTTCTATGGCTTCCAATGATGTCGATTCGTGTAAAATAAATATATTATATACTATATATACTTATATTATGAACTTATTATTAATGTTAAAGCCAAACTACACTCCATTGGATTTTAATTTGTTAATTGCAGTTTTTGTCTACACACCGAATACCATTAAACGCATAATATAATTAATAGATAGTTAACTGCAATGACTGTAGGTCGTCAACTTCATAACACTATCTCGAGGCTAATTGACAGAAACTACTTAACAAACAACAACTAATCCATTCCTCGTTTAATCACACACAGGGCCACTATAAGTATTATATTCTGTGTTTGATTACATACTACACACGTTGATATTGCGTTCTCATATACGTCATGTTTACAATATTATATAAGTGAATGTAATGTAAATAAAATCATCGGTAGGTACTGCATCATAATATTATACATATTGTCTAAACATCATATGCCATCTGCAGTTATGCAGATACCGTGTGTTTATCAATTGTTTTGATTTGTTGGTTTGTATTTTTAATTATACCGTATTTATTTGATTAATTTAATAATCATACATTACACATTATAGTTGTTCGTTTTGTCAACCATAGTTTTTCAGCTCTTGTTATTTAACTTTTAGTTCGCATAGTTCATCAATTTAACAGTAATATTGTTGTTATAATATGGACAACTGATAAGGGTTATAAATTTATAATAATATGTGCTTACTTTGTTTCCCAACAACATGCATGGTATAGGACTGCCATCTGATTGGGTACACTTGGCGTCAACATCTTTTTTCCATTTTAGAGTGTTTATAAACGAGTTCTTATTTGACAAATCAAACATAATCACACATCCGTGTGCGTCTTTGTAATACACGCGAGTCATCCATGTAAATCGTTCTTGACCTAAACACATAAACAGTATAAGTATAACAATAACAACGTAGTCAAACATTTACGGTTTAAGTATAACAAAAACAACATAAGACACAGTTAGCAACAAATCTAAATTTATTTTGTTCCATACGAAACATCGATATTAGATAAAACGTATATACCGAACAAATCGTTCCCGGATGATTATTTAATCAAATAAATAATTAAACTCATACCAGATTATCCACACATGGGTATAGAATATTTAAAAATGAATTTTGCATTTTTTTAGTCTACATATTGACAGTAAAAAAACAATGTTCATTAGAAATTAAATTTCACTGGTCTCCAAGTGGGTAAGATATTTATGATTACTTTAGAGAAATGATACGTTTTAAAAAATTTATATTTCTATAGAGGTTATACTATATAGGTACTAGAAAATGAAATTGAAACGAAGATTGTATAATTTATCATTTATCATTTTGCAATTACATTTTTATCAATAAAATGGGAGATAAATACACCGCAGAGAAAAATAACATAGTTTTATTTTGTCAGGTATTCTATGTATACAAAGATTAAATTTTAAATTTTAAATTATATAAGACCAAAAACGTACCTGCTATATCCCATAGTTGTAATTTAATAGTTTCTGTATCGGAAATTTTGATGATTTTTAATGCGAAATCAACACCGACAGTGCCTTTGTACTCTCTACTGTACGCCTTTTGAACATATCGTTTAACAAATGCAGTTTTACCTACAGTAGGATCTCCTATTATGATTACTTTAAATAATTTCTCCGGCATTATGGTATCTGAAACGTAAATAATTGGATTAATTAAATTACAATACAATAAATCCGACGTATTAAAAGTTAGTAAGTCTGAATAGTTTCGAAATAATTAAAAAGATAAACGCTATTGGATTAATTCAATGTGTTTTTATTAACTGAATTTCGTAAGGTAATACCAATATTTAACATTTATTTATTTATTTATTTATTTAACTATATTATAATTTTTTAAATGGAAGTATATAAAAACAAATAAAATAAGTATAGTAACACTCTTGAGGCACTTCAGGCAAATAAATAAATACGATAAACATACACTTTCATTCTTATGCATTAGATATTAGGTATACACGTGCACAACTTTTAATCGTCGTTTACATGTCGTACATCAATGGGTATTGCATGCGTGATGATGACCAAATACGTAGGTATTCACTTATATGTAACTCAACAAAGACCAGTAACAAATAATCTAATTAAAAGTAACGATTGTATATTACAATGGACATAACAAATTATAAAACGTAATATTTTGTTTTTCATATAATCTAGCTACCTAACAATAAGGGCTATGGCAAACATTTAAGACCGAGGAAAAATTGCCTCACAAACAATTGCTACTAAAAATAATATCTATCAAATTCCATGTACATGTGTTACTGCAAAGAATGAGGAAATAAAATATCATCATCTTTGAACATTTAATTACGGTTGGTATACTAAAGAATATACTATGTGTGCGGTTATAAATTAGATACAGCAGGAATCATACACGTCGGAATATTTGTAATACTGAATGAAATTATGTGCATGAATGTTATATATTATATGACTTATCTGGAATGAAAACATTTGCGATTTGTATGAATGAAAATCAAACAGGAAACCGCTATAAAACTGTGATGATTAGATTTATATCATCGATCAAGTTTAGGCTGGTGATATAACAATGTTTATCAGTATGCAGACGGGTTTTGTAATTTTACGGTTTTAAATCGAGCATGTAGGAATCCGATCCGATGTATTTTAATCATGCAATAAAGTCACTCAGTCAAACTATCTCTCAGATACTTTAATAAGCATTATAAGTATACGTTAATTCAAATACGCGAGAAAAATAATAGGTAAGATATGAAATTGATAAGGCACAATCAAAGTAGTTTTCTTTAACACAGACTATATGTACCTATAACGTTACTTTTACATGTAAACCAAAGATAATTATAGGTAATCAATCTTTTATTAAATAAATAAAATAAATACATTATTAAAACTATTTATATCCTATAGTAAAAAAAAATAAAAATAAATTCATAGTTTATAATAACTTAATAGATATCTTAATAATGAATTTAGTGTATTAAATACAATGAAAATTGAAAATATTATCCCATAAAATGACATTGGTCTCGAGTAAATTATAGATAAACATTTTACATTTTAACATAATATATTTCTTGTAAGCTAAGTAGGCTCAAAACGTAATTTTTTTGAAAAAACATTGTTATAACATTTTTAAACTAAAAAGCGAAACACGCAAAAATTTCTGGTTTATGTAGACCATCGATAATAGTAATGTAAATTCTTTTTATGACCCTCATAAATATTTTATACTTCTTATAACTTGTATATATATATTATACATTTTTAATATGTTGATATTTTGTAAATACCTAAGTCAAAGAAAGTATCACAACTAAATAATTCATAATGAATCAACATAAATGTTTTAATATTTTCAGTATGGTAGGTTATAGATGATAGATCTTTTGAATATTTTTATTTTAAATGAATGCGAAATGTTTTTACTTTTTTATTAAATCGTTTTACTACAGTTACTTTATTTTAAATTTATAATAATTTACATTTACCTCTTTTCTTTTTCATTTCAACTCAAACTTTTTAATACATACAAACATATTTTTGTTACAATATTCTTTTTTTACTTTACCTCTTAGATGAAAATCGTGTTTGTCACTTTCAATACCACTATTTTCGACAGTTGACCGTGAATTTGGCCTGCGGATACAACCGGAATATTTGTCATTGTCGTCTCGATATACCTTTTCTTCTAAATTTGAGTCGTTGTCGATTACGAATTGAGTCTTTAGTAAAGACATAACATATTATTAGACTTAGATACGGTTGTAATTATCACGCTCTTATAGAAAAAAAACCTGAAACAAAAATATGAACTAAATTTAGTAATATAAACAAAGTTATTTTGCTCTATTTGTAAATAGTTTTTTGTCCGTTATTTACTGCGTTCAGATTTAAATATTAAATATAAAACAAAAATATAAGTTCCCGAATCTTTAAGTATTTGATACTTATATTTTATATTTTATACAAACAGTTTAGAAGACCGTATACAAGTACCTATAGTCCTATAAGATAAAATAAAAATGGTAATATTCAAAACTGTCAATAGACTTATATTAGTTAAATACATTAAATTATCAAATAATAATAATAAGTGAATTATATAGCTTTTATAAATAATCAATTCCAGATTATAGTAGAAGTAGATAGTACAGTATTTGTTAATTGTTGTACAGTACTTCAATTTATAATCGGTACACTTATTACTATCCTCGAATAAAATACAAGTGTTGAAATAATTATAAATTATAATATTCACGCAGAATTTCACAAAGCTCAATTATATCTAATGCGGTGCAACTTGTGCAATATTTTAAATTAATTTAAAACACATATTAAATAAAAATATATTTAATTTATTTAAACAGGTTGCCTATAAGGAATACTTATTAAGTTTATGGCATATTAAGCGATTTTTTTTCTTCACAATCAAAATTATATAATAATATATTAAAATAAAAGTTATCTTATTTATACTATTAATACTAAAATTGTAATATTACATTTTATGATACTTATATTCAATTACAAACATAAAAAAGATTTTTTTTCTATATTATACAGTTTTTAACCATAATTAATATACCTAAATAAATATTACGACTTATCATTCTATATAATATAGGTAACTCATATTATGCAACTTTTTGAACTTCAGAAATTAAATTTAGTTAATTTTAATTAAGTTTTAAATTAGGTATAACATGATAGTAAGTAAATAAAAAATAGCTAAATTAAAATGATCGTATGTATATAACAGACAGATATTTTGTTTTACATAGTAAAGCTGTTCACCTTTGAAATGAAATAACATATTATAATATTATCATTATTATGTTATTGTAAGATAAAACAGTTTTATAAGCATTAGTAATATTATTACAAGAATAAATTACACAATAATTGTAAGCTGGTAAATATAATGAATAATTCAGATTTGTATGTACCATTATATAATTGAAATTCGCATAGGTAGTACTTATTTGTATTATAACTTTTTAGAACGTTCATTGGTAAATTAATTCATTGAATACAATTGATTTTTAATTGTTTTGTTGGTACATCCAAAGAATAACATCTTCAACTATACTTATAATGTTACTTAATAGTAATTATGATCAATTTTGCACAATTATTTATTTTATTTATACTATATAAAATTACGTAAAAAAATAAAAATACTATTAAATGTAAGAACGCTAAAAAGGAATTTAATTTAGAATCATTTTGTGATAGTAGATCTTTAAAAAATAAATATGTGTTCACGTGTTGATATATTAAAAAAAAAAAATATTTACTAAAAATAATATAGTTGCCTACAATGAAAGCTTTGAGCATATCGGGGGAAATAAACACGTTTTACAATTTACATGCGTTTGGCATGAAGGTATTGTTATGCATAAAAAAGTAGACTAGATTAGTACATTTTATACGTTTTTCTTGCATTATCGCACTGCAGGAGTCAAAATAACAACTGATGATGATCATAATTTTTAGTATAATATATTACAAACTCAAATGGTATTTGTGCCCCAACAATTATTTTTAATTATTTTGAAATCGGGCACATATTTATGTCGGCCGATCGTTCGCATCATTAAGTGGAACCCTCCCTAAGACATTAGAAGAAAACTAGCGATTTCAAATATTTACAACTAAAGCAGTAGGGGTTTATATGTTAACTTAAAAAAAAAAAATAATGAGTTATTCAGATTTTTTTTCTGTGGAAGGATTATAAGGCACAACAGAAAATATTGAAGTCCACAAGTAGAGTATTGTTAAGAGACATTGTATCAATAAAAGCTGAACGGGGAGAATACGTGTTATATTTACTTTATTTAAACTCAGTTTAATGATGAAAAAAATACACAATATAGGATTTGCTCAAAAAAAAAAAAAAATAGTGTACGAACAAACGAACAAAAAAGGAATGCCTCTGCCATCATCGCATACAGAAAATTGTGGAATATCAAAAGAAAAACTTGACAATATACTATCGAATTTAAATCAAATACTCCCAGATAATGGAAAACACTTTGAGGAAAACATAACAATACACAACAGTTTATAATGAGTACAGTAATGGTATTAAAGTTTGAAGAGTGATGAAAAAAAATATAATAATAATTTTTATTCCAATATGCATATATATATACGTTATGTCGTATAATTAATAATTGGTAATTATTATTGTAATAAATTGTAAATTTTTTTTTTACTTGTTATAACTAAAAATAATATAAATACATTTAGTGATCAGTAAATTTTGGTATGAAGGTAAAAAACCGTAACTGAAATTACGACGTTTTTGCTAAGTAAACAATTCTAAATAATTGATAGCGCTCTTATTATGAATACCAAAATCAGAAGATTTCGGTGAAATAAAAGTTGAATATAAAATTTAATAGTAGGTACCATTGCATTCATCAGGTATTTTATAAACAGAAATTATGTGTTTTACTTTGAAAAATATTATATTTATAAAAATAGAGTAACCAAAAATCATAAACCATAAAAATAAATTTTACTCAAAATGGCGCGAAGGAAACTTACAAAATTTTTCCTCAACAGGACAATACAGTCCCGAATAAAAATTTTACAGAAATTATAATTATTTTTATTTATTATAGAATTATTATTATATTATTTTTATTTTATTCGGGTTTTTAGAATCGTATAATTCTGAATTCTGAGCCTCTGAGATAAACTTAGATTTCAACATTAGCGGAAAATAGAACAATCAATAATTATAAAAGTTTCATTTTCGAAGTACATTATTTATGTACATCACTAAAATATTTGTAACACGAAAAATGTGTTAAAAACGTTCACCTTTGCTACATGCCACGAAATTATTAATAACTTCTCATCTATAATACAATAATTATAATCCTTGAATTAGATAACTAAAAATATTCGATGGGAAATTATTCATAATTTTATATTCAATATTCAAATACCTACGAAGAAATATGCTATGGAAATATTATTTAGGTTTTTAAATTAACAAAATCGATATGAAAAAGAACGAAGTAATTATTAATTGTATTATTAAAGTTTCTTATAACATAATAATAATAATATAATCTTATTACTATAGGTATTTTCGATAAATATTGTAAAAATGAAATAAATTGAAAGTATAGGTATAGAGTACCTGTTAAGTTCTGTGAGCGGATAATTTATAAAACTAAAAACTAGCTATTAATAAAATTATTAATCAAGAATAAAACTTGTAACACAGTGAACTCTATCAGATATTACTTATATAATTGTCACATAATATTAATTTTAGAAATTATGAAAATTATTGCATTTTAAGTTGTTATAATTAATAAGTTAGGTGATATACAAAAGTTGAGTAAACAATGGTGACAGACCGTCTAATTTTTAATCCCATGACAAATTATTGCACCCTTAAATGATTAAGGTTGATTATTTTAATATTTTTATAGTATTAATAAAATTAACTAATAGGTATATCACCGTAGTCATAACTTTTAACTTTTAAAAGTAACTTATTTTTTTAATATTTGAATAATTTTCAGATCGCAAAATTACCAATATTTTTTTATCACCCAGTGATTTTGTTAATTTCATGAGCTCTTTTTAACTCGAAGACAAATTTTAAAATTACTTTTCTTGAATGAGAAAAGTTAAGGATGATTTCAAATTAATCATAATAGGTCTACATGAAACAGTTGGAGCACTCCGATAGTTGAAAAATCGGGTATACAGTCGAAAGAAAACAAATGCAGTATATCACCAACAATCCAATGCATTTCGCGTACATGACTCAAAATCTAAACAAAATACACAAATTAAATGTATACACCTAGAAAGCTACAAGACAAAATAATTAACCGATCGAAGTTAGTGTGACTAGTATAAACCCTGAGCTTGTTTGTTGTATTTTTAAAATATAATTTGAATTTTCAATTATACCTATATAATTATATATTAAATTTTATATTTATCTACATATCAGAGATGTTCAAACTTTTTCATCCCACGGATCCTTTGTATCTTCTCAATATTTTACGCCTCCCAAATGAATGAAATCAACGAAAACCAATAATAATGGTTATCGGTTATATGTATTGAACAATCATTTATTTATCATAAGCAAAAAATCGTTATCATTTCTATAATCATGGTCCTCTATTATCCATTTATGTTAAATTATGTATTATATTGTTTTACGTTTCTTTGGCATTACTTCCTTCATCAACTCCCACGATGCCCCTGGGAACTCTGGCCTATATCATGTGTACCGAAAATACTGCCGTTGGTACCGATGAAGAATAATAATATGAGACCCAGACGAGTTAAATCGATAGTTAATTAACACCCCAATAAGTTTTGACTAACGAGATAATTATAGCCGGTCAACCGGTAATACTTGATTGGTAGATGCATACAGTACAGCATGGTAAGTAGTACGAATCATGATTATAAAAGCTTAAAATCAAAATAGGAGAATAAAATCCAGATACGAAGAACAAGTTGCAGGGGAAAAGCACAAATGTAGATCAATTTTTAGATGAAGTCGATACATTATTTATAATAATGTAGTTTTGTCAAAAATTAACGTACTTTAACAATGTTTGGTGTTAAACTTATATTAGTACTAGAATATTATGTATTCATACAATAATTACTCCATAAAATTTCTGCGGGTCCCAAATTACTTAACTATATTAATAAATTCTACTTATTAAAATTTACCAAGCGAACTGAAAATTATGAAATCATTATGTACTGTGGGAGCGCGTATTAAACAATGTTTTTATTTACACACGTCCATATTGAACGGACTTAATTTAAAATTAGTACGCCCCCACTTGGAATTGGCGGATCTGAAAGTATAATTTAATGGGTCAATGATATTGAAGCACAGGAAACAAGTTTTGCGTTATCTACGAGCAGGAAGCGGACAAGGTTTTTCTTAAATATTATTATAATAAAACTAAAATAAATAATGAATAACACTTTTTTAGTTCTACACTTTATTAATTTACATAATGGGTAAGTATTTCACGTGATTATTGAACTTGAAATTTGTTTGTATTCATTCTACGTATTACGTTTTACTGTAATTACATTAATGTCTCGGATCTCAGTTGTTAACTACATTGCAATAAAATATAAAAAAATAGTTTTACAAATTGAATTATGATTAGGTCTTATGACTTATAGGTTAATTTTTGAGGGAACACACAGCAAATAGTATAATTATAATATATTATACTTCATAGATAAACCAATGTTAAAATAGTAATACATATTTTGTTGTTATTATATTTACCTAATTTTAGTAGGCTATCTTAATGGGTAATGAATATTGGAACCATTAAGATTAAAGATCGAAAATAGTTATTTTCATTGGATATGCTATATGGTATCGAATGAGCTATATCACCGTCAGAACATACATTACGCAAGAAATTAATTTATCAAATCATCTAATACTTTAAATAAATGATCACTTTTCTATCATTAAATCACACAAACCAGATATTTGACATGTAATACAAAAGTGGACGAATACATTAATTATAATATATATGTAGAAATTATAATAGGTATATATAACATAATTTGATTTTTGTAATTCTTAAATGATGTGTTTGAAGACAATTTAATAAAATCTTCTAAAATACCTTTATGACATATTATCAAATTCTAAATTAGTCCCATAATGTTTAAATAATAAATATTTTAAACAACTAACAAAATTTGTTAACCATCGAAATTATACTTATGCAGCATTATGTCTTAATTACAATCAAATAATAGATTCATTATAATATATGCATTTAATTATAAATACATTTTCAATTTTTATGTATGACAATTTTAGATTTAAATTCAAGATTACTTATATTGAGCCTAATTAGGCATATTTATTACATTTTAAAAAGTTTAACTCATCAATTGTTTGTAGATACATCACATTTGGACACGGATTAAAACATGATAATAAATGTAGCTTTGCAATGGTTTACCGTTTATTCTTTTTATGCCGAGAGAAGATATCTGTGATTCTTAAATTATTAATTAAAACGTAAAATCCAATTTAATTTCAATAAAATAAAATATCAAAAATAGAAGAACATTTTAAAAGTGGACAATTTATTGTAATAATAAAACACCTATGTATTTTTTTAACATTAATTAACTTGAGATAGTATAAATCATTTAAGTCATAAATAAATCGCCTACTATATTTACATATTATACAGTATACACTATAAGCAGTGTTTGGCGACTTCCAAAAAAAAAGAATTCGTTCCGTTCCTCGTTCTTTTTAATAAAAAAGGAATGCGTTCCGTTCCTTGTTCCTTAAAAAAAAAGGAATTCGTTCCTTTGTCGTTCCTTTAAAAAATGAACGAGTTCCTTTTTAGTTCCAAATAAAATAAAAATTCTTATTTAATCATACATTTTTTTTATTCATAGATATACTTTGGTGCTTTACCTAGTACCTAATTACTAAAGACTAACTTTAATGATTAAGTTCGATAACGATTAACGATCACAAAAAATAAATATTGGCAATATTGAATATTCACACTAAGAAAAAAAAATTTTAATTTATATTATTTACATATCTGTGGAAATTGGAACTCGAAAGGAACGAACAATATTTCGTAATTTTTCCTTGAAAAAAAGAACTTGTTCCGTTCCTCGTTCTTTTTTAATAAAAAGGAATTCGTTCAACATGCTGTTCCTTAAAAAAAGAACTCGTTCCTTCCAAACACTGACTATAAGTCAATTATTATGTAAATCAAATAAATTAAAATGTTAGATTTAAAAATAATCATACGATACATACGCCAAACTGATTTGATATTTAATGTTTCTCTAGAAAATGTGGAATGGTGAATATTTTAATGATAAAATCTGGAGCCAGTTTATAAAAAGGAATCTTTATAAAAAAAACTTAAAATTAAGAAGCTTTAACAAATATGTGTAAATAAAATCGTAATTTTTCTATACTGCAACACACGTAAAATTACTATACCGGCACTCAGTACGTTTCGTGAAAATTAATGGTAAAATTATAGTTAACAATACTGTGCAATTAAAGGTAGACTTCATATGTCTGTATTTTTTATTGACTTTTTAACATTCATAGGCCATAGCTATAATATGGAAGTGGTCTAATAAATTAATATTAATCGGTAGAAATGCGTTTCAATATTATGTGTTTTAGCACTTATAACATTTTTCAACGTATTATAGGTGTTTAGGTATACGTACCCAAACGTTAAACATTTTAATTTTTCTTGGTGTTTAAAAAATACGTTTTAGTTACATATTTATGAAAACGTTAAGTTATCATTAAGCATGTGTTGTCTACATGGTGTACTAGGTGGAAATATAATTAAATCAACAACAACTACTCATATATTGCCTAAAAACCATTTAATAATTTTACGTAAACAATTTTATATTTCAAATAATACGAGTTATAATATGATGTAAATAATTTAAAAAATATATATTTACCACACATTTTAGCTTAAGATATCATACGAACTTTTTAATCTTATAAGATTTATAAATATGTTTATTAGGTAGTACCTATCTACAATAATCGTTTATTATACCAGAGGATAATGTTACACATCATGAATCTTAATACGATCTTAATAGACGTTGGTTTTTCTATAGATGAAGTATTCAAGCATTCTGAACTTCTTTGTTTATTTGTTTGCCATAAAATTAACTAATTATCCACAATGTTGTAACCTAACCTGAGCGTATTGTTGCTTATGATATTCAAAAAAATGATTAGAAAAGTTAAAAACAAATTTATTTCAAGTTATAATGTTATGTTTTTTAATTCCTTATAAGTAATATGGCACAAACTGAGAAATTTCAAAATTTCAAAATTAATAGAATAATTATAATTTATATGATTTATTCATACTCAGTTGTAAAAATAATATTACTACGTAAGTAAGTATATTTTCCAAAAAGTAATATGGGTATTTAAAAATGAATAACAAAATTATTAGGTATCGTAAATTGTATAATATTTAAAATTGTACCCAAACTTGGCTATTAAACATGAGCAATTCAATGTAGAATAAACATTAATTTTTATGATTATGACTATGTTCAGTAAATGGTTACCTAAAATATCGCAAAAAATGTCATATTATTATAGTTAAAATTAAAAAAAAAAAAATGTTAATGTAATAATTGTTGTCTCTGTTACTTACATATTAATCATGGGAAAAGCTCCTTTCACATTTTGTGGCTTTAGAAAGTTGTAGAAAGAGTAAAGAGTAAATACAATTACATAACCTGTTGCAATATTTAAAAGTGATAACACTAACGAGGAGCTTTTGTAATGAATATTCGTATAAGTATAAGTAAGTGACTGGAAACATTTTAACCGTGTAATTATAAATTTATAAACATTTATAATTGATAACAATAGAGCTTGTATGTTTTTCCAATCCATTTTTATAAAATATTTTATCACCTTGACTATAAAACTATAGTTGTTTAATATATTATTTGCTTTTAAGTATATATTGACTATATACCTGCACGTGCAATATATTATTTACAGGCACAACGTGAAAAACTAATGGTTTTGGTACTATATTATGTTCGTAATTATGATTCGCAAGCAATCTTTTATATAATTATAATTTATGGATATTAAAAAAATCTATATAAGTAATATAACATGAGTTTTGATATTGGCTTATTAATGGTTCATGTTGTCGACTATAGTTCAGCAGTATAGGTACAACATAAACACTAAGATCATAACATCTATTATTTATTATAAGTACATTATACACGGAAAACTTTTATGTGCCAATAATGATGACCTAATCAACCGATTTTATCGTTTTCTATAGGTTACTTTGACCGACAATATAATTGATAATTACTATTACATGAAGTGTTTATTAATTATTTTACATAAAGGTGCATTAATAAAATATCACCCATAATTAAAATATATTTTCAGCAATACATCGTTATCAAGTCGACCTCGACATGATTACAATCGAGACTAAATTTAACTTATAATACGAATAGAACACGATGATAAGGAATTCATTTCATAGGCATAAAAAACATGATACAAGATTAATGGTATGCTTTTTCCAAGTAAAATTGTACAATACACATATACTCTAAACGACCGAAATCATCAAAATGTAGATAATACCTAATCTATTAAATTTTAAATATTTATAGATTTTTAATTCATTAAAAAAGTAATTGCTTATCGGTATAAAAACTACAAATCCAAAGATTAAACAATATTCTCTATGATGCAACAATATATAACAATATATGTTCGTAATATATAACCCATGGTTTCTAACTTCCATAGGTAATGGGCGGATGTGGACAGAGGAGTGGTAACATTTTAAATACCATCTAATTTAAGTTCAGTTTGTTTACGATTATAATATAAAAAATGAATAATAGAAAATACAAATTAGATTAATGATCGTACTAACAAACACTTATCAAATATATGTATGTGTTTACATTCGATCAGATATACAACATTACAAATAAACTCACCTAGTTATAAAACATAAGCATTAAATATATAAATTGTATAATACATACTCAATAGATAATGTATGTCAAAATAAAAGATATATTTTATGAATTATTAATTTGTGATATTTTATTTAAATTTAACTTGCTTGTTTTATTAACTCATTTATTAATGAACAAATAAATATTTTGTATTAAGTATTAATACAAAATACTTAAGAGGACGCCACTATTGTACGTATTACAATTGCCTTCGTCTTACAATTGTACAAACGTACAATATAACAAATTTACGTTCGGCAGAACCAATTTTGTTATGTTAGCTTTAATATTAGAGTTAATTAGCCTATTATGAAACTTAAAGGAAAGAATAACAATATCTGTGCGGTAACATAAGTTTTTTGCAGGGCACTAGATTTTGCGAGGCCCTAGGCAAAATATTCTTGAGGGCCCTGAAAAAATGTTTTACAAATCAACAGTGAAAGCTGAAAAAATATATTATAGGTACTATAAATCTTTAATATGATCTTTGTTGTTGATGTTGCCAATTTTTTATAATTTTTTACTCATCACTATACATTATATTAATTATTAATATTATAAATTTATAATCATATAACTAATACATGAATTTGGTTTTTTAAATTTAATATTTTTGAATAAATAAATATATAAAATAACATCAATAATTTACTACTCACTTTACATTTTATCTAATATAAGTGTTACATTTTGTTAAAATTAAATTTTTACCTATTTAAAATTAATTTTTTTACTCCTTTTTTGCTGCAAAATGTTCTATAATGGTTTTGTATTTAACGTTCTTGGATAATTGCTTTTCAATAGTTAAAGTGGCCAGACCACTTAAGCGATATTGTGATGACATTGAGCTTTTGAGATGGTTTTTTTATGAGCTTAAGTTTTGAGAAACATCGCTTAGCCCCCGCTGAAGTTATGGGAATCATTTTAACGTAATAGTATTAAATATTCCCCTTATGAATATATAGGAATGTCATTTTTATTGTGAATATAATAGTTCAAAAGACGCGTGCGATCAAGAGTTTATTTGATAGTACATTTAAAAGTAGGTACATAAGTAGATATAAATAATTTGCTAGACTGAAAATTGAATTATTGGGTTAAACAGTGGCTATTTTTGAGTGCACTACGAAATCACGAATGTGTACTATGGAAAATAAAAATGTGCACCCATGTCTAATATAATCAAGCTGTTAGTGCTTAGTAAATAATAAGTAATAATACTTTTCCTAATAATTCATAATGCTTCTATTAAAATTGATCTAAACGTTTTTAAAATTTAAATGTACACCTATAATGAATTGTATCTGAAATTCATTATTTTCCGTTTAAATAATCAATTTCGTCATATTTGAATGTTGAATACTATTATATTATTTTTATAGAATTTCAATAAAAAATAGTTGTGCACATTTTTCAGATACCTGAAAAATTAGCCACTGGTATTAAATACTCTGTAAACCATATAGGCGTGTGTATCTCGACTTGCGAACCATATATTAGAACAAAATAATAGAAGTAATAATCATAGACAAGCAACAATTTGTAATCTATAAAAAAAATAATGACTTTTTTACAACCTGCCAAAGACATCTGTAATCTGCGCACACCTATGCTGTAAAGTTTACAGAGTAAACCATATTTGCTATTACTAGCTAAATAAATTAGCAAAAACTATTTATGTAGGTAAAAAAAAAAAAAAAGTTAAAATAAAATATTTTATAGATGTATAATAACATTAATAACTATTATAACATTAACAATCTATAATTTATTAACATTGGGCAAAACCCACGATTACCAATCAATTCGAGATTCATGAAATGACAGTATAAAAATAGAATTATTGAATGATTATGCAAGATAAGTAATCCCGATAAAAAAAAAAAAAACAATATTATCAAATAGAATAAAAAACTAAAATATATAAAACAAATTAAATAAAATCCACTCAGAATCTATAAACGCGAGGCCCTAGGTGGGTACCCAGTTTGCCCCCACCCTTCCGCCGGCCATGGTTTTTTGTGATATTTATTTTTGAAACAAATTATGAGATTTTATAAACATTATAATATTTTACATATTCAGAACTCACATGAAAAAAAAAATAACATGAAAAACGTATGCCATCGTTCAAAAAATGTTTTCCTTTAAGTTTGGTAATAGGTAAGCCAATTTACTTATTAAAGCTAACAACACAAAATCGGTTTTGCTACATAGCACGACTGTTAGATGGAGACAATGCATGCATATATGGGCATCGTCTTAAATGTATTAGAAAGATGTAAATGATAAAATGTATATGTTGATATTGAAATGAAATACTTTGTTAACAATGCAAAATAAAATAGTTTATATAAATTCATAGTTTCATAGTAATAAATTGTAACAAATTAAAACTTAATATATCGTTTAAAAAAAAAAATCATTTATTATAATAAATGAGTATACAGATTTAAATTATGAATAATCAAGTTTGAGTGATTTCAAAGATGTCATTAGTCAGGTAAATATTTTTATGTTTACTATTACCTAATATCTATACAGACAGTAATAGTTATGAAATATGTATTTATTTTTATATATATATTAATGTGAATCGAGGAATTTAGACTATTTGTTGTTGCCATTTTTCAATAAAGTTAATTTGTTTTTAATCGTATTGTAAGTGATAAATGGTTTACAATTTTATGTTACAATATTTAATAGGTAACTTATAACTTTTAACTAAAATCAAGAAAAAAAATGACTGCGTAATTTACTAGTAATGTTTTCCTTTTAAATATCTCATAAAATATGAGATACAAGTAAGTAGGTATTTCTAAACGTTTAATTTTTGATTTATAATTTCAGTATTAACAATCTTACAATTTACAATATTAAAACACGACAATTTTTATGAAAATAAACGTAAGCACTCGAAGCACGTACGTCGTACACCTAATACGTATATAAATATTCAAAATACCAAACAATGATAAAAAGCTGACTGGGCTATATTTGAAAATAACACAAGACTCATATTTTATTAAATGTTTTGATCTTTAAAATAAATACTAAATGTTTTGCAAAAAATAAAAACCTGGCAAAAACAGCAATATATCAAAATATATTATTTATATTAATTCAAAGTATAATATATTTTAAAACAAGAGGGCGTTGACATTTGAGTGTCTAAAGTAATTATTTTATAGTTTTAAACAAAATGAACTTTGTAGAAACCCATTGGTTTTAAATAGCTAGCAAAATTGAATCAAATTGGTTTTTAAACCATCTAATTTGAAATTTAAAATATTGTAACCAGATATACCTACCAAAACACCAACTATTTAAACTAGATTATAAACAATTATGAGTATAACAGAAGAGTGGTTACTTCATTAAATAGTATAAAAGATGTAATTTTGAACCATGTTCAATTAATGAATATATTATAATATACTTATTCAAATAGATAAGCTTTCTAAAACTATAAGCACAACACTAATACATTACAATTTAACATAGTGTATTCTTATTTTATAAAAATATTTTATTAAAAACTCACCGTAAGTATTTTTATAAAATTATAAAATTTATATAAAGATGGTAGGACGTATGAAAGATTCATGTCAGTATAGAAAATATCACGAAATGCATTCAAATATTTCGTAGTGAACATAGTTTTAACTGCACAATACACCCTGTAGGTGCTAATAAAATAAAACAATAAATTCCGTATTTGATTACTTATTTATCTTCTCGTCCGTTTGAAATGACTTCAAAGTATCTATTTTCATTGATCGTATATACAGTTATATAATCAACTGAAGTTTGTGAATAGAACATTAATGTGGAGATGATAATATAGTTTAATCGTAAAACCACTAACCGAAAACGGTATTTCCATGGTTTCTATTATGTTACCATTCACAAATTGCTGGAGTATGAACATATGATAATTACTAATGTGCATTAAAAGCCACTGAGTCGTCAAGAGGACACTCGGATCTACGTAATTTAACCTAGGGGATAATCGTGGTATTTTATTGCTGTTGTCAGCCGCAAGTTACACATAATTTCTGGACGAACCAAGTCCGCGGAAACGCAGTAAAAACCGATGGATTATTTTACCGTACATGGAAGGTGCCAATTATGTGGTTTCGAGCTAAACTTGATGGACAAGTCGAATAGTAAATATGGGTAGTCACCCAACGCCATCGTTCAATTATGCTCGCAGAGATAAGAATTACGAAAAAATATGTCGTCTTAAACCATCGTATTATGCGTCGAGGATAAACGCAGTGCATTCAAAAATCTAGACGTGTTGGTAAGTATTACATTGCACGAGTCCTTGAAATCAAACAAAGCGAGACGGGAGATCCCTCGTCCAGATTTTCGGTCCACCCCACTGATGTTTATTGTGCCGCTGTTGTTGTACGCTGTATACCATCGCCCCACAATATTCGAAAACGAAACAGCATCAGGTAGTAGGAAATTACATTATTCATGTACAAAACCATCTGCACGCTGCGTGAAACCGAAAAACCCGCGAAATTATAGTAAAACACTGTAACTATTCGAACTCGTATTATATACCTGTATAATAACTATATTTAGATGTGCGATTCCGCATATAATATTATTATGAAATCGGTTTTTTCCCCCAGAGCACGTTATAATCGTACCAAAACCATGTTAGAATATTAACAAAATATTATTTTCTTAGCCAGTCGAAGGTAAGAGATTTTTTGAATACATCCACAGCAACAGCCGAACATTTAATACACACGGTTCGACACAAAACGGTCTGGCAAGAATGTTAATTAAAACATGTATTTTATAACTGCAGGTAATACGCACGTGGGAATAAAATAGTGACAACAGTATATAGGTAGGTACTAATACTAAACAATAAACTAAAACGCGTTGCTCAACATCAGATGAATTGCGTAATCATCATATTATATATGTGTTCATCTCGAAAAAAAAAATCAAAACCCCTTTAAACTTAATGGGCACGATAATCGTTAGAAATTATCATATTACCATCACCGCTCGCGGCATATAATATTATGTAAATCGGTACCGACTCGTTATGTTTCCGTCGGAACATGTCCATTACGTTTTGTATTACAATCGCGACTGAATATTACCAGCAGTCCGTGCCATGTATAATAATACATGGCAACGCGTTGAATTTTAAAGGCAATTTCATTAATTACAATATTATTTGACAATATATTCGTTAAGTGCGTAAAAATGTCGACAAAAAGCGTAAATTAGACGTAAACCAAAATGGCTTAAATGTTCCTGAGTAGGTACGATAATATTCCAAGTACAGCCGTATAGGAGCCAAGAGATACCTCTATCTACCTTGCACGTGCATATGTCGAGAAAATAATAGACAAAGGTATACTAGGCAGTTACTCTCTTCGTGGTGTGCACTGCAGTGAGTTGAAGATCTGAATAGGTGCCTATCTCTCGAATCGAGTTCGCGTTTAAAATACGTTTTTTCTAGACACGGAATCCGTCGTGTTCATATAAAGTGTCAACACTCAACGAGCAGGCAGATCATACGTGGTCATTATTGTACATAATAATAATAATACCCATCACCGGAGAGTCGGTGGATACGATGGAACTGCATCAGGAATTTCATTATTATTTACGCTCGTGACACCGCCACTGCCATAAGAATGTCCATCGCGCGCTCGATATATATATTATATAATGATATACATATATCATGTAGTAGGCGCATGAGCGTCGGATAATAACAGTATTATTATAACAACCGATAACGTTTATATTATTATAATATTAAGAAACATATGTACAGTGCCCCCCGCGGTGCCGGCGAAACTACAAACCGCGGAAAGCTCGGGGACGTTGTATAAAAATACATAGGTAAGTCCTATTACGCATGTTATTATCGTTTCCGAGCGGTAAACGAAAACAAAAACGGTCGTCTGTCTCCGTCGTCGTGGTCGTGCCTCAAGACTCATGGTTGAACGTTGAACACGTCATATTAATGTATACAAAATATTATATTATATTATAAATGTTTGGCTAAGATCGTTATGTAGGCAGTTGTTGGTACTTACCAGTACGTCGATCACGTAAACATGTCGTCTGCGGTGCTCCGAGTGTAGACAGTGTAGTAGTTGCGCAGTGCGTCGTGTGTGATAACGAGACGAGATGCTGTTACGTAATGCACGTGGGGAAACAGTGAGCGCCAAAAAGCAGAAGAAGAAGAAAAGAGAAGGAGAGAGAGAGAGAGAGAGAGAGAGAGAGAGAGAAAGAAAAATACCAAACGGTTAGAATATCATGTACATGTATAATAATGAAAACGAGTGTTGTAGTTGACGCACCGGTGGAACGCACGAGACTGCTGTTGGACGATGGTGTGTGGCTAGTTAACCGGCTTCGACGATTACGACGGCGGCGGCGGCGGCGGTGGTGGTGGCGGTGGCGACGGCACACGGCGTTTATATCACATTATATTATGCCGTCGTAGCTGCAGCTGTACGTATACATAACACGATTTTTTACATTGTGCCGATGACGACGACGACGATGACGTAGAAGGGAATGTTGTTCGACTATAATCCTCTGCCGCCTCGACGTCGCACGTAGTACAGTCCCAACGCACACCACCGGTTACCGAATACTATTGAAATGCTGGGCGTCGGGTCTGCCACGAAAAGGGCGCCACGAGTAGGAAAAGTTTGGGAATCTCTGAGTTAGTACATTACGGTTTTCCGACGGCGGTAAAGAAAAACGCCCGGGCCCCGGGTTCCGTGGTAACGGGGACGGTCCTACTGCGTCCTTCCGCTAGTTCTCCGAGGAAAAGAAACCAGTTCGCGGGGGGGGCATCACCATTACAGATAGTGCTTTTAAATTGTAGGCGCGTACGCGTTTTAAGTTCTAACCGTGTACCGGTCACGGTTTAAAACACCCACGTTGTTTATTTATAGATTTATAGATATAGATAACGCCCGCTAGGGCAAAGAGTACAGTAGATACATAATACATGGAAATAATATACAAAATAAAATTAAAGCTAATAGATATCTAATATTTTTTTCAACTTACAACCAGGGCCGGATTTAGGGGGGGCACGGGGCCCCCACAAAATTATTACCTTTATTTTCTTTTTTTTTTTTCTAGTAATTTGCAAAACAATATACTATTTTTTTTTTAAGTTTGACAAGTGGTGCTATTAGTGTATGATAAAACGAATCACTAGATTGGGCGGTCATTTTTTTCCATTTCTACTTAATTATAAATAGAATTACGCAACTATTGAACATTATTGAAAATAATATGAAGAGTGTATTTTAGTTTTCATTAGCATCAAATATATTTTAATAACAACTTATTTAATGGTTTTTATGTACTAATTTAAAAAAATAAAAAGAGATGACTTTAAAGGTTACTTGTATTTACTTATTAATTGTATTAACATTTTATAAATCTGTATTAATTATGTTCAATGAGCAAAATTGATGTGATAAGAAATTAATAGCATGATGAGGGAATAACCCATCAGTAATATAATTTTAAAGTTTTAAAGCATGTAGATCAACTAAAAATTCTTATATTTCAATCTTGTGTGGTCCCTGGGACCCCCGCAACCTTAAATCCGTTAGATAGGTTTTCATTAGCGTAATGCAAAATTTTATTGATAAGACTATGAACAGCAAAATTACGTTTCTCTGGTGCGATATGAAATAGGGTTTTATTTCTAGTGTTTACTGGAGGTACCCTAAATCCAATAACATTTAAAACTTCTGGGCAATTTATGGATCCATTTAATAGCTTATATAGAAATAAGCAATCGCTATAGTTATTTACGTATATTAGCTAAAGGAGGTATTTTACATTGTTTCTCGACGATAGCAATAGGTAATTCATGTAAATTCAGTTTAAAAGCGATCATTCTGATAAAATTCCTCTGGATTTCATCTATTTTATCTATTTGATCGGTTTGACGAGGGTTCCAAATAAGTGAACCAAACTATAGGACCAATGCAAAGTACAAGACTTTTAGACATGAAAAACTCATATCAGAACAGTTTCGCTTGATAAATCCTAATTTTCTAAAGCTTTTGCACAAATAATTTCTATATGGTGTTTAAAGCTCAGGTCGAACGATAAAGTTATACCAAGATCTCTCACCACATTTACAACGTTAATTAGAGAACCAGAAAGATTATAATGGTAGATTATACTTGAGTGTTTACGGTGGAATGATATTTTCATACACTTATTCAGATTTAGATGTAACCCATTATCTAAGCACCATTTAGAAAAACGATCAAGATCTTGCTGCAGTTATGTCGGTGTTATTCGATTGATCAGAATAATCATAGAATAAACATCTTACACCGTGGCAGTGATGCCGAATGAAATTGAAACTGGTAGTTCAAATAATTTGATTGACCCACCCGCCCTTTCCAAATTACCACCCATCAGGAAATTTGTTTTTTTAAGAATAGCTATAAATGAATATACCATTAAAAAAAAAAACATTTTTTTTAATAACTTTTCATATTATTATTTATTGTGAATGGATTTCTTAAAATTCATTATTATGTTTATATAAGTAATTGTATAATGTTCTTGTGTCTAATAAAATTAAAGCAGAAAGACTCATTAGTACTCTATTATTTTAGCCACCAACCCAATTTTCAAGGTACTTCAATTGAACTATCCGAAGTATGTGTTCGGCGCCACTGAACTGTGGTACAAACCGGGCAACGTGCTGTCTCAAATGTGTGCATGTGCCCTTTGAATATTGGAAAATACGAGTGCCTATTACCTATTGTTGTCCGTTGAGAGTAAAAAAAATACCTAAAACGATTTCCGTACCGATATTACTTAGGTATGTTAAGTAGTGTACAAAAGGACATTTTTTAATTATGTTTCGTTCCTACTTTACAATGACTTTTTAAACGTTCCATTGTTACTTTTTGTTAACTTTTAATTGTATGTTTCACAGGATATTTCGGTCGTTCGTTTAAAATTGTTTAAAAAAAGAACGGGTGGGCCTCGCTTTGCTGTACAGTTGGGGGTGGAGTGTACCTCGTCTATAGGATAGGTCATTATTACAATGGATTCGTTACATTTGAATGCAATGATAGATATCATTGTATATGAATAACGATTCTGAACAGAGTTAATATATTTGTCTAAAATGTGTATATACTATAGTATTTTATATTTAAATTGAATTTTAATGCAATTTCGTAAAAATTTAAATTTAAAACAGTCATAACATTTTTTCTTTTAAGTCTGGTAAAAATTTTTTATATATTTTTGAAGGCAAGCTTATGGACAACGTAGTGTTAAAATTTTGAACTTTAAGTATAAGCAGAAAAAATTTTATGAATTTTCAACCACAAAATAACTTGCAAATAATCGCGATTTTAACATATTTTATGCAAATTTTAATTTTATTGGCTTATAAAAAAAATTTGAGTGAAACCATCTCCGATATTTTTTAGTGACGATAAGTTAAGCTTATTATAAACATTGTACTAAATTTTCGAGAGTTTTTGGCCAGCCAATTAAATTTTATAGGTGTTTAAAAAAAAAAAAAAACTTACAAAAATCGAAAATTTAAATTGTCTATAAATAAGTCAAAATATGTCAAAATACTTTGAAAACTTAACCGTGTATAGAGAAAACCAATATAAAGATTTGGTGAAAATTTCAAGTTGTTGCGGTTTTTGGTTTTTGAGTTAGAGCAAATTTCAAAAACCGATATGATTTGTCAGTTTAGAATTTTATATATTATATTATATTTTACATGTAATTTTATGTCAATATTCGCTGTTCAAACGCTTATAAAAAAAAATTGTGCGTATGGATTTTGATGATTTTTGAATGATAATAAAAACTACTTGTGCGAAATATTCTATTAAATTTTCAAGTATTTTGTAAAAGTCAATTTTTTTTTATCATCGATTATAAAAAATAAATGTAAAAATTTCGAATTTTTTAAATGCCTATAAGTGGCTTAAAAATCATATAATATTTTGAAAAAAATATGACATAAAGAAAATTTCTATCTTAATAACTGGTGAAAATTTCAAGTTTCTGCGACTTATACTTTTTGAATTATAAGAAATATTTAAAACCGTTTGACCATAAATTGCTATTTTATGCAATTTCGTAAAAATTTAAATTTCAAATGATCATAAAATTTTTTCCTTTGGGTCCGGTAGAATTTTTTTTATATATTTTTAAAGATTAGCTTATGAACAAACTAGTGTCAAAATTTTGAACCTTAAGAATGAACAGAAAAAATTTTATGAATTTTTATCTACAAAATAACTTGCAAATTATAGTGATTTTGACACATTTTATACAAATTTGAGCTATATGAGCTTTTAAAAAAATTTGAGTGAAACGATCACCGATATTTTCTAGAGAAGATAAGTTAAGCTTATTATAAACCTTGTATTAAATTTTTGAGAGTTTTCGGCCAGCCAATTAAATTTTATAGGTGTTTAAAAAAATAAAATTTATAAAAATCGAAAATTTAAATTGTCTATAAATAAGTCAAAATATATCAAAATACTTTGAAAACTTAACCATCATGTATAGAGAACACCAGTATAAAGATTTGGTGAAAATTTCAAATTGTGGCGGTTTTTCGTTTTTGAGTTAAAGCATTTTAAAAAAATGTCGTTTGTAAAAACGTGATTTTGCGTAAAATTTCCCGTTTTTTCGTAATTTTTTTATCGTTTTTTTCGATTTTTCAAAAAAGTATTGAAAAAGTTGGATTTTTGAATAACCCAAGTACCATCTAAATTCACTTTCCTATCAGAAAAGTTGCTGTTTAAGAAAATTGAAACAATTTTACTACCAAAAATCGTGTCCTCAGACACAAAAAAAAAAAACACACATCATTGTAAAACCAATAGATTCCATCACTCCGTTAAGAATCTTAAAAAGATAAATACGAATTTTGATTTTGGACAATGCACAATAGAAAGCGTTTACTTGGTATTTTCTGATCGTTAGATAATATATTTTAAGTACGAATAATGACACATATTATTAAATCAATGTTTTCAATCAAAATTGTATATTGATTACAACAATAATATCTACTGTCCACTACTATGTTTTCAATCAAAATTGTATATTGATTACAACAATAATATCTACTGTCCACTACTATGTGAATGATAATAATTGTATAGCTCAGTTGCTCAGTAGCTGTATTTGGTAAGATTACTACAGTAGGTTAGAAATTTGTATTTAAATCTAGGGTGATTTTTATTATTTTATGTATTAACTTGCATTGTTGCATCTTGCATGTTCATTAAAATTATAGTTTTTTTTTTTTTTTAATTCTAATTAAAGGAAAATGTAATCACTAAAATAACGTTCTTCCGTGCCTTCTGAAGTTTACAAAAAAATCAACATTTTTTGTCAATTAATTTTTTTGAGTTTATTCTGTGCAGTATAGGTACAAAAAACCAAATGAATCAATATTGGAGATGGGGTTTAATTAGTTTAATTTTAAATCAGAACTTCCCCACTTCGTTCAATTATGTAACGTCGAATAAGAACACGAATTTTAATTTATATTATTATCAAGTAAAACTTTAGATTAACAAAATATTATATACATTTTAAAATAAATGATTCAGTAAATTCTATACACAATTTTCGTTTAGAATCATTTTTCGAATCCGGTGATTTTTCTCTGCTATCTATAAATAATTTGGATGTATAACAGATTTTCCGTTCTACAGAGAGTTAGACTATCGATTATATAATGTTCTATATTTTCTGTACGACTTTACGACGTACGCACATCTCATTTCCGAGGAGGATATACCGATGAACTACCCATGGCATATCATGTGTACAGTACACATAATTAAGAGCGCGGAAAGATGAAACGGCGAACGGCAAACACTCGCAAAATTTTCAACATATTTTTGTTACATAATTAAAATTATTCATTGAACTCCTGCAGTAGCTATATTGTAATATTATTATATGTAAAACAACTACGGCGATGCACTGTTAGTTTTACCTGACCGATTAGGGACTTGGGATTTTTTTTCTAAGTAAATAATGTGTACACAAGAAGAATACCTACCACCCAACGTGTGTATAGAGTGGTATATGTGTGAGCATGTTCATACCTTCCACCTCGTTTGGTACAAGTATCGAAACCCATCGAGAAACGGGCAATGGACTCATTCATATGATCAAACACTGCATATGCGCGTGTAGCACGTATAACGGACTAAAGTTCACCGAGAAAAGTAAAATGCGCTGTAATGGTTTTCGCCTACACCGTGAAAAATAATTATGTTTACGGTTTTTAATAACTTTACTTGTAACTCAACACTGCGAAATCGTTACGCGATCCTCGTGTCTATTTTTTGTAAGAAAAAAAAGTATCCTATTTTTTTATTTTTTTTTTATTTACTCATTAGTCATCATATTACTTATGGACTTTAATAAATAATTTGATTTCTTTTACAGTTTTAAAAACAATATCATGATCAAACAATCGTAGCAATAGTTTTCGATAGTGACGATTATAGAATACGATAATCATAGCCGTTTTTCCGGACTATAACAAAACATTTTGAATTTGTGAATACATTTAAGTGCAAATATTCACAATGATTCAATATGAGTAGATGAAGTTCCTAACTACTAGACCACTAGAGTATGGGTACATTTGATATCTATACGTTTATTTTTATGCCAATTGATTATTATAATGTACAGAATGTGTTAACTAAATACACGCAGGTACCACCTACATATTATTTTAAATATATTATTTTTTCTCATTAAAGTTTGATACATATAGGCAATAGGCATATAGATATGATACAGCCATGTATCATAGGTATATAGGTGACGAGCGATAAGAAATCATTGTTGAGGTCATTTTTTTTTCGGAGTTTCTCAACAGTTAAAAAATGCTACAAACAACTAACGAAAAACGGTGATATTCACTATAAACCGGTTAGTGCCCAGGTAAAGATTTACTGGAAGTTTCTAACAATAATAATGCATTTATAGATAAAGGAAATTAAATTTTAACTTTTTCAAAATAATTGTAATTTGGTTTTATTTTTTCTTTATTATAATATTCTAAATTATAATAATGATAAATAAATTTATATTAATTAAAAGTTTGGTAAATACACAATTCTGGTTTTTTCCTTTTTCAAAATTCACGCTTAAAGAAAACAAGTAAAAATTATATGAGTGATTTATTATAACTATTAGAATTTGAAAGTATAATGTCATGTTTCAACTTTTTCCGTATTTCAAACATGAATAGTTAGGTATATGTTTTGTTACACATATCACGTTTTTTTTCTCATCGAAAATACAACATTGAGTCGAAAATGAAAGACCATAATCTGGTTACTTCCTGGATATATTTTGATTTTCCGGTGTGATAAGATTTCTGGTACAGTTTTACCATACGAAAATTTGATTGCAGAAAAAATGAAAAAATAGCACATCATTGTAATAAGAATGAAATCAATACCTTCCTTACATTTATTAAGAAATAGTATTGTTGTACAATAAATTCCTATCGGGTGAGTTCACATTATTATGTACAAAACATCAAAATTAAATTAAGGAAGAGATAAACTACTATTAACTATCTACTATTATTTCATAATAGAGCTTTTATTATTTCCGACAAATGTAGTCACGTTAAAGTCAAATGTCAAGTATATTTTATATAAATATGTATAGAAATATATTAAAATATGTAATAATTATAATATTTATGGGTAAAACTGCGAAGGACTTAAGTTTCAACGATTAATGAAAAAACTTATTATAAAATCAGCGTGTTTCTTAATAGTCATAGTATATTAATATTTAAATTTTGTTTTGATGTTTCGCATATTTAATCGTGTATTTACTTAGAAGTGCATATACCTATTTGGCTGTTTTCCAGATATTGCACATGTTGGCACAATATTTTATGATTACTCGTATCGTTATATAACATAAAACAAATGAGGATTATAAATGTGTAAAAGAAGTTGTATATACAATTATTGATATATTTTTTTTAAACATTCATAACTTTTGGTTTTGCAATTGTACTGCTGTATGCAATTATTGTATTAATTATAGGTACTAATAAAATTATACAATATTGTGTTGAATATATTGGATTGGAATTTTCACTAGAGCTTTTTTTTCCAATAATTATTACTTGTCCAAGTTGAAATAAATGTTAGATTATATTTTACGAACTGTACAAATAGAATAAAATCACACCGGGAAAGACGAAATAAAAAAAGTAATTATTATTATTGTTAATTATTTCATTTAGAGAAGTAAAACTGTATAAGAGTTAAAGAGCTCATTTTATTTTTATTGACAACTAAATCAATGAATCAGTAATTCTAAGATAATACAGTCTAAGTATAAAATTAAGTATATAGTTGTACTTACATAATTACACAATACAACTTACAAAATAAAAAAAGAACCTCGTAAGGTCAACTTCTTATTAAAATTACATTTTAAACAATAATTATTTATAGTTTGTTACATATTATTTATTTGCTTTAAAATTTTAATTGTTTTCGTCAATTTTCATTTACTTAATTAGTATGATTTTATTTGTTTGTTTTAAGGAATGTTTATTTATAATTTTTCTAAATATTGACATCGATAAATTTAATTAGTTTATAATTTTTTATATTATAATTTATAACCATGTAGCATGACGTTATTATAATTTAATTGTTAAATACAAAAGTCACATGTCCCGTCCTGGTTTTAAAAATATTTCGGGAATCAAAAAGCATTATATAGTTTGAAAATATTGCCTTTTCTACAATAAATGAAATTTTAAATCATTGTTTACGAGTATCTATATGCATGGCGTGTGCCTCATGATCACATATTCATGTATTTATTGATATTAAATTCTATAATATATAATCAAGTGAATTTTGTACTTAGTGATTTGATATTATTATCGAGAGCATCTCTCTGATGTCTCTTCCACTCTTTCTCTTCCTTTCTATTAATATTCTAGATTGTTTGGTAAAACATACACAACTATTAATTATAAAATACTATACACCGAACAATGAACTAAAACAGTAAAATAAAATCTCCTTTTAACGTTTAAAACTACCGTTTTTGCTTTTTCTTTTGATGAAAACAAAACTTTTGGAATCAGCAGCGTTTTATTCTAATTTTTCGAGCTTATAACGGTCAATGAAAATAATATATTATACTATAAATTATTTATATACCTCGTAAGTTATTAAGTATTCGGTCTGTATTATTATTGTAAAACTCGTTCAGTGAGTATAGTCAATGTGTACACGGTTGACGATTGTTATGTCTTAAAGGTAGGTCATCTATACAATATGCATTATATACTACTTAACCATTACTGTTACTTATATAATATAAATATTATTATTATAAAATAAATCTTATACGTGTATATTTGTATCGGTGTCTATTATGTGTTCCATACAACAAAGATCATATTTTGGTATTTATATGTCTCATCGATTGTAAAACTATTTTGAAAATGTGAAAAAATATCGTTCTTCTTTTTTTCAAAAAGCAAAAAAAAACTGTTATTTGTATGAAAAAATATTATACACGGTATAGTCGTAGGTACTGGGTTAACTCGGGCCTGAATGGAAAGTAAAAAAAAAAAAAAAAAACATCCGCTACCTCACGTGAGTCGGCTGCATTGTAAACATTTTGACATTGTAATTGACATCTTAAATCAATTTTTTTACTTAAAAAATGAAATAAAATAATACATAAGTACTAACTATTTGTTAACGAGAAAAATGTATTAGGCGCAATACGTGTTACTCTCATGTCCCACTGTAACAAATCACTGCATTGCGGACTGCGGTAATCATAAATAATAACATATTGTTCAATAAATAATACATTTTTTTGTCAGTAAATGAATGTCATAACTTTCAACGCCTAGCGTCCGTGGCGAAATAACTTTTTGTTCACACAACAAGGATGATTATATATTATATCATAATATTAATAGTAGTTTTCCGTGCATTTATAATATTGTATACGGTCAATTATTTTTCACCGTGGATGTACCTATCAGTGGCGTAGTTATGGTGGGGGGGGTGATGAGAATAGATCCCCCCCAGAGCCTTTTTTTTTTAATGTTTAATGCATTGACATATTATAAAGTATAATATATTATAATTACGAATATAATCCACCATGTCCTTATCTTGACTTTCAAATTATATCTTTCGCCCATCATATTATCATAAATTCAAACGATCATACGCGAAACGCAATACCATAGATCAACCAAGTGTTTTTTCTACAAATTTCTATTTATAGACTTAGGATTTTTTTCCGTCTGGAACCTTACGTACCGGTATAATTTTTTTCGTGGAGGAGCTTACATATGTACCCTCTCTTACCTGCTATGTTTCGTATGGGAACTTATACTAAACCCCCTTTATGTTTATCCAATTAATTAAATATTCCCCCCCCAGAACCAAATCATAACTACGCCACTGGACTACCTATACATATATAATATGTAAACTTGTTTATTGCGCAATTCATATAATATACCTGCACATGTAACTCATATATTATATAGGGCTAGAAAGCCTAGAACTGTTAATTCGATATTTCATTTGTATACATATGATTATTAAGCTACGTAGTATATATGGGTACCTATATTATAATATATATTTAATATTCATGAAATAAGGAAATAGGTACTTATTTAAATATTTATACGATCAACGTTTTAATATTGAACACAAATATACGATAAAATTCCGAATCGTGCAGATGTTGTTTAAATGTGTATGCATATTGTATAATATTATTCGTACCTTTCAAATATTTCTTTGCTATATCGTATGAGCGATAAATTATAAAAATCGAATTCACACAAAGTCGTTATATCTACAATAAGGTTATTTCAAAAGTGTAGGCAAAACGATTCTAGAAAAACATTCCCAGTGACAATATATAGGTGACAAGTGCAGACTTGTTAGAATAGCCCACGCGTAGTAGATACGTAACATATATAATATTATATAAACATATAGACATGTATATTATATATATATATATATATATATAGATACAATCAATACGAACAATAATCATGAAAACGCTATAAATAATAAAACGCATCATTTATTCTTTTGACATTTTGTTGATTTTAGATTTTTATTCGCACGGCACGGCAATTTAATGATGAGACGTAAAAACACGATGTGGGAGATAATACATAATTATATACATAATATTTTATACACGATCGCAATGGTAAAAGCATGTGTGAAAACATACTATATTATGTATGCGCCGTTACCGGTTATATAGCACCGTATAATATGTTGCTCATTTATTGAATAAATGGTGGATTGCTAAATGAAAACCGTTTACCGGACTCGTTTACGTAATATTAACTTTATATTAATTAATATTTATTATTAATTATTGTCGCGTTGTGTGTACTGCAGTAATACTGCCAGTACACAATAGAAGAAATGAAAGAAATACTAAAATTAGCTTTTCCAACAATGTGTGTTGACAGTATAGGTAGTTGTTTTGTTTTGTTGCGATTTTATTTTACAGAAATTTGAAAAAAAAAAAAAATTTAAACCTAAAACGGTTCATTATTGCGATCTAAGCAAACATGAACCAAGCTTAAAAATGCCCTGTATAATCGATAACGTACACGTAATAAATTTATAAATTAGATTGTGATCGGTGTATAATATTGTCAACCATTAGGTATAATAAGTAAGTTTTTCGTTTTTCGCGTAATTATATCATACAATACTTGGTTGGTTTTCTTGCTTTTTTCTGTAGTGTTTAGAGTTGATAAAATTATGACAAGTTGAACCGAGAGGATCAATTTAGGTAAACATATATTACATAACTTGATACCCGCCTAATTTGAACACTTTAACTACCGTTTTTGTTAAAAAAAAAAACCCCCCCATATAGAACGTACCTATATTATATAACAATTTTAATATAAAATCGGTGTGTAGCGAACAAAGACAACAAGTTTAGTGTTTGTTAGCATAATATTGATATAATTAATTTAATACTCCAAAAATCTAATTATTCCGCACAAATCAATTATCAAACTGATTCTACTTAAAATCTGCAATTGTTTACGAATAATATGACTTATGAACCGAGTTGGGATTTTATAGTATTTGCATATTTCTTATGAGATACTTAAAAAATAGCAGAGTAAGCTAAAAATGTGTTTCGTGGTACAGAAAACTCAAATAAAATATTTTATTTTGCATATTTTGCAATATTTTAGTTTTTAGTGCTTTTTTTAACTTTTTGAGACTTTTTTTCGCATTTTTACCTGTTTCTTAATTAAAATTGGTCATATTTTAAGAAATTATATATTTTAGTAAGCGAGTTTTTAGATTTTTGTCAATCGAAATATCAAGTAAATTATAAATGTAGAGATCAAATAAATATACCGATTACGATGATGCAACGTCGTACAATTACAGCGATAATATAATATATATGTAGGTATAATATAATTTTATGATAATTTCGTATTAGGTATTTGTTTCTAATTTTTGTTATCTGCTGATTTTGTTGAACCCTTCAGGATTCTGGTGAGAGTGACTATATGATTTCAAAACTTAAGTAACTACCTACCTGTAATAATTCGTAAGTGATTAAAAAATTATTGATTAATAAATTTTCTTTTTTTTACATATTTTGTTGTTTTTATTGTATATTTTTAGCGCATATTTAGCAATATTTACGGTAATATTATAGCGCATATTTATGTAATTTTAAGTGCTATGTGAGTGCTCCTCATATACTCGTACGATTTTGTCCTCGTCGTTTTCAAAGAACACACTTCTTACAAAGCAACGAGTTCAGCAACGTGAACCAACGTGATCCTCTCCGGATATGTGAAAATATTGGATGCAAACTGATAGCCCAGAGCAGATCATTCGCTCTTTGATGGTTCAGGTAAATTGGACGAGGTTCAAAAAATGAATTGTGAAGAAATATTCGGTCAATATTTGCCTCATGGATATCGTGATAATATCGTATCAATCATAAATTGTGTCGATCAAAATTAATTCAAAATATTCCAAATAATTTGGTCGGTACCGGCTTGTGCTGTTAACTAACAGCTGGTGTAATATACTATGCTACGGTAAGAAAAAAAAACCCCCCAGAGAAAATGTCGCTAGAAACATGAATAGCAATGGATTATGTTACGACGGATATGATAAGAGGAGCAGAACAATTTTTTGTAATGCAATAAATCGTTCCAAGTTCTTTGATATTTCCATGCACGAGTTATGGGTGTTGGACGTGCCTGTGCGTTATTTTTGCGTATGATACGTATAGACGTTTTATAGTGTATCGCGATCGTACGGACAGAATTAGCAAGATTACAACGGACAAATGTAAGTTCCTACACGAGAGTAGCAGGTAGAAAAAATACATACGTTAGTTCCTACATGATAGAAAATGGAACATAATATGTAAGTTCCTACACGGCGGAAAAGGTTAAATATGTAATATTTAATTTATTAATTATATATTAAATAATTTTCACAAAAAAATATAAAATAATATTATGTTGATAAAAAAATATAATAAAAATCGTTTTATATTTTATGAGGTTCATTTTGACCCACAGTATAAACTTTTACACTACACTTACACAACGCCACGTATTTTCATTTTTTTTTTTTAGATGTATGATGTTTAAAACATTTAAAATCATTCTAAACTATAGCAGTTGTTTGCCTTTTTCACTCAACATGAATGATACATTCTCGCTCATTGTGACGGATAATATATACGGACGTACGGACACACGGATGATTCGAACAATACTAACGAAACTTTTAAGAGAAACAACCAGTTGTACATTTTACTGTGTATAGTTATAATAAATTATAAGATTATTTAACTAAAATCAAGTTCTGTATCATTTTTATCCGTATTCGAAGTCGTAAATATTGTGTACGTCAAAAAATACAGCCGAGATACTATTATCAGCTTGTAGCTTGTCGTATTTTCCCGTAATTTCGTATACGTTTTGCTTTTTAAATTAAGTATATTTGAATGTATATTGGTTAGCTACGGCTGGGTCCGATTATTATTAAAACGATATGCCTGTTGATGCTGTGGGATAAATGAAAAAAATTCAGATTATACAACGAATAAGTTATATATATATATATATATATATATATTTGTAACCTATTTCGCCGTGTAGGAACTTACATATGGCCGTGGAGGAACTAACGTATGTAATTGCTTACCTGATATACTCTCGTGTAGGAATTTACTATTCCCCGATTTCCCCGATACAACTAACTATGTTTGCTTGCGCATAATCATAGGCGTGCACACGGGTAGGGCTGATTGGGCTTTAGCCCCACCTGAGCCTTTTTTTAATACATGGGTGGGTAATAAGGTGTTATACGTGTTATAACCGTAGAAAATTGATAAAAAAAAAAAATAAATCAAAATCATAGATAATATTTATCATCGAAATGTGATAAGTTGACCAGTATATATTATCATAGAATACTATGAGTACATATAGTCTATGATATTATTATCTTAAATCGTGATGTTAATATGGAATACTGATAATCTATGGATATTAAACAAGTTACAAGTTGTAGCTTTATGAATGGGCCTTTTCTAAACTGAGTATTATTCGATCCAAGCTTCGATCCACAACGAACCAAGAACGATTGGATGCTCTTTTATATATTATTATGTTTATTGAACAAGAAGAAACAGGGAACATCAACTATGATGAGGTCATTGAAAAATTTAAACTTTTAGGAAATCGTAGAATTATTTTGTAAAGTATAATAATTACATTTTTTTTTTTTTTTATTTGACAGCATTACAACTGCATGTTATGTATATATACATAAAATTATTTAATGAATAATTTATTTATAAAAACAAATAGTATTTATGTTGATTGACAATTTTTAATATTATATATATTATGTTTTGAACGTTTTTTGAATTGTTTTATTAAATTTTATTTGGTCAAAATTTAAAATCAATAATGATGAATAATTGTAAGTGTGAAATAATGAAAAATGATTGCTTACATCATTTTCCAGTCACCAACAATAAAAGGGTCACTTCGAAGTTTGTATTGAAAATTTCTAAAAAAAATTGTTGTGTGACCATGATCACTGGTCAGATTGAATTTAGCCGTACCTGACTCAGAAGTCTGTCCACGCTTATGCGCATAATATTATACACACCGTAATGCGTGTTACATAAACTTATGAATAATAAACCATTGTGAATCGTAGGCAAATATAAATATATAATATAATATACGTTGCAGTCTTATATCGATACCGCGGTATGTTTACACCGCGAGCATAATGTAAAACAATAATATTGTAGCGATTTATGATATATCACACGAAAACTGCATATACGTTCAGTACCGCTGATGTCATTTATAATACCTAATTGAACTATTGCTGATGATAATGACTGCGATTGTAATTAGAATATTGTCAGCTCTGTTCAGTAGGTGTAGTGACTCATATAATATGTAGATGTCTATACAACCATTAGTCATTATACGAGTTATGACCTAATAATATAATACCATTCGGACGTAATCATTTTTAAATCTTTATCCGATTTTTCGGTAAATTGTATAATTATTATAGTTAATCGGTTTTAATTGATAATGCAAAATGCATGTTTCGAATATAAACAAAATCTGGTAGTTGATGGAAATGATAATTTAGGTTTGTTATTGTTAGGATTGCCATAACTGACAATTTTCTTTGGAACGAATTCGATATATTGGTATGTACCTAAATATGACGTGTTCAAATATCGTTTTTATATAGGTGTAATAGGCTAGCGATTTTCATAAATAAACTAGCTATGCCTAATATACACGTCTTATATTTGTATATAATATGTTCAAATAACTCATAGTTTGCAATTTATATGGCTTTCTTTTTCTTGGAACTACGCCCGGGCATAATAAGAACAATTATTAATGTACATTTGCGTAAACAACTGTCAACATAGGTGTGAACTCATAATCAAAATATTCTTAGTACTGCATGTTACGTTACAAATATAGACTTATAGGAACACCAATTATAGTTGTTCATTGCCATCGATGATTATAATATATTATTATTATTATTATTATTATTATTTGGCATAATATATTGTTATGTTATACATTAGTACATTACACATATTGATTCAGTTTGTACTAAAGAGTACGTCTTGGTTTTATGAAAAGGGATTGTGCCGAATTCAAGGTAATACAATGTTTTACTACACTTTACCATGTATTATAGTTAGATCTATTTTAGAATTTGGGTCTGTGGTTTGGAATCCGTCTCAGTCTGGTCAAATTGAAAAGTTTGAAAAACTACAAAGACACGTTTCATACACGTCTTGGATCTAAAATGGGCTTTTTAAACATGTCATCTTCTTCAGAAATTTCTAATCGTATTGGTCTTATAAGATAGGTCATTATTACAATGGATTTGTTAAATTTTAATGTAACGATAGATATCATTGTATATGAATAACAACTCTGAACAGAGTTAATATGTTTGTCTAAAATACTTTGAAAACTTAACCATCATGTATAGAGAACGCCAATATAAAGATTTGGTGAAAATTTCAAGTTGTTGCGGTTTTTTGTTTTTGAGTTAGAGCATTTAAAATAAATGTATTTTATAAAAACATGATTTTGCGTAAAATTTCCCGTTTTTTTTGTAATTTTTTTATCTTTTTTTAAATTTTTTTAAAAAGAATTGAAAAAGTAGGATTTTTGACTTGCCCAAGTACCTTAGTATCATCTACATTCACTTTCCTATCAGAAAAGTTGCTGTTTGAGAAAATCGAAGCATTTTTACTGCCAAAAAAGGTGTCATTAGACACGAAAGAAAAAAACCACACATCATTGTAAAATCAATAGATTCCATTACTCCGTTCAGAATCTAATATAAACATGGTGTAACTTTAGAACAATAAAACTAACAGTTACAAGACAAAATAACAATAATATAATACGGATTATTTATTAGATAATCCAGAGAAGATATTGAGATTTGGTAATATTTAATTAATTAACAGCAGAACTTAATCCTATATAAACATTTTGTTTAAAAATTTGGCATGACATAAAAAAAAATCAATCTTATGAGCAACACTATTAGCCAATGTATAAGTACCCTAAGAGAGAATGATGCGGAACTATATAGTTAATGGTATAAGATGGGACGACGAATAGATTTTGTGACCTCGTACCGTGATTTTTAAAGTTAAAATCAACCATGGAAAGAAGCTCGGGGGAATCAATGTTGCCATTTAGTATAAATCGTACAAAAACATCAAGTCCGCAACACTTCTTCTAGTTTCGCATTAATATACCTCCAAATGGGTGGACTGTATGTGATATAATGAGTCTTGGTCAATGGTTAAATTAAATTTATTAATTTTCTATAGGTTAATTTTAAAAACGATAAAGTAATATTGTATAAGTTAATAAATTATATGATTGACTGTCCAGAATTTGTATCATTAATTGGTTTTAAAGTTCCTGCTTTTAAGTCTAGAAACATAGTTTCTATGTTCCCCCGGTAGGTACTAGAAGACAGAAGTTATGTTCATAATAGTCCAATATATGCCGCTTGCCTAATGCATGTAATGCGAAGTTACCTATCAATTTTGATTTTAACTTTGGCGGTCAAATGATTTTGTCATGGGGGGGGGGATGTCATCATAAATAAAACATTTGACATTAACTTAATTGAATACACATTAGGTATAACAATTTTTTAGTAATAACATAAACTATTTTGTAATAAAATATAGTGACTGATTTTAATGCGCAGATAATATCGATGTCATCATTTTCTTGGAACTGCCAACTCATAGACTTATAATATAGGCATTATAAGTCTATGTGCCAACTACATCGCGTTATCAACGCTTATCAAATGGCAAAATCAGTATTAATTTAGAAGTTTGACTTCAGTACTTTCCAAAATTATATACCCAAACATGTATAAGCTTATGCAAGTCGCACTTACTCTTCCTATAAGTTTGTCAACGTGTGAACGTAGTTTTTCTGCAATGAGAAGAATTAAAACATGGCTGAGGTCATCCATGTTACAAAATAGATTTAATAACTTAGCTATAATTAGAACCTATTGAAAATAATATTTCTAAAAAAATTGATAAAGAAATCATACTAGATTTATTTGCACAAAAAAAAAATATATATTACCTATTTTAAAGTAAATATTTTCTAGTTTCATTATAAAGAGTTTTCATTGTTAAAATTCAAGTACCTAAGTTATATGCATAGTATACTATATCTATCTAAAATAAATAACGCTTAAGTTTTTGAATGATGTTTAGGGTAATATTGTATATATATATTTTTTTTTTTGCTTTGATATGCAATGAAGCATTTTTAAATATTAGCCCCCTCTAAAATTTCCGCCTATGCTTGGTATGATACCTATATGGCTATATGCAGATAATAAAAAACAACGATTGATGTAAATGATAGTATAAATAATTTTTAATTTGTTTAATTGTTAAAATAATTACCATAAAGTAATAATTATGGATTTTCCCTATTGGCATACGGTATAGGTAGACAATCCTTATTTACATAGTACAGGGGCGTCCCTAGACAGTTTTCTAGGGAGGGGGGCGAATTATCTATTTTTTAAATCAATAATTACCCTATGCGTATTTTTCGCAATAGTTTGGGCGAACTTCAGTCAATTTTACTGACTTTATTATTTTTTTTTTTTATACGATACAAATACCTTTAATTTTAGATTCTGAACGGAGTGATGGAATCTATTAACTTTACAATGATGTGTGTTTTTTTTTTTTGTGTCTGACGACAACTTTTTTTGCAGTAAAAATGCTTTGATTTGCTTATACAGCAACTTTTCTGAAAGGAAAGTGAATGTAGATGGTACTTAATTGTGTCAAAAATCCAACTTTTTTAATACTTTTTGCAAAAATCGAAAAAAACGTTAAAAAAATTACGAAAAAACGGGAAATTTTATGCAAAATCACGTTTTTACAAAATACATTTTTTTAAAATGCTCTAATTTAAAAACGAAAAACCTCAACAACATAATATTTTCACAAAATCTTTATATTGGCGTTCTTTATACATAGTTAAGTTTTCAAAGTATTTTGACATATTTTGACTTATTAATAGACAATTTAAATTTTCGATTTTTGTAATTTTTTTTTTAAATTATTATTTTAAATTTAATACAAGATTTATAATAAGCTTAACTTATCTTCACTAGATAATAACGGTGATCGTTTCTCTCAAATTTTTTTTATAAGCTCATAAAGCTCAAATTTGTATAAAATGTGTCAAAAATCACTATAATTTGCAAGTTATTTTGTAAATAAAAATTCATAAAATTTTTTCTGTTTATACTTAAGGTTCAAAATTTTGACACTAGTTTGTCCATAAGCTAATCTTTAAAAATATATAAAAACATTTCTACCGGACCAAAAGGAAAAAATTTTATGACCATTTGAAATTTAAATTTTTACGAAATTGCATAAAATAGCGATTTATAGTCAAACAATTTTAAATATTTGTTATAATTCAAAAAGTATAAGTCGCAGAAACTTGAAATTTTCACCAATTGTTAAGATAAACATTTCCTTTATGTCATATTTTTTTCAAAATATTATATTGATTTTTAAGCCACTTGTAGGCATTTAAAAAATTCGAATTTTTTACATTTTTTTTTATAATCGGTGATAAAAAAAATTGACTTTTACAAAATACTTGAAAATTTAATAGAATATTCCGCACAAGTAGTTTTTATTGTCATTCAAAAATCATCAAAATCCATATGCACAATTTTTTTTTATAAGCGTTTGAATTGCGAATATTGACATAAAATTACATGTAAAATATAATATAATATATAACATTGTAAAATCAAAATTCTAGACTGAGAAATCATATCGGTTTTTTTAAAATGCTCTAACTCAAAAACGAAAAACCGCAACAACTTGAAATTTTCACCAAATCTTTATATTTGTGTTCTCTATACATGGTTAAGTTTTCAAAGTATTTTGACATATTTTGACTTATTTATAGACAATTTAAATTTTCGAATTTTGTAAGTTTTTTTTTTAAAGATTTATAAAATTTAATTGGCTATCCAAAAACTCTTGAAAATGAATTAAAGTATTAAATATAAATAATACTAATTGTAACTAAAAAATATCGGAGATGGTTTCACTCAAATTTTTTTTATAAGCCCATAAAGTTCAAATTTGTATAAAATATGTTAAAATCACGATAATTTTGTGATAATATTTTATAGTTGAAAATTCATAAAATTTTTTCTGTTTATACTTAAGATTCAAAATTTTAACACTAGGTTGTCCATAAGCTTACCTTCAAAAATATAAAAAAAAAAATTCTACCAGACTTAAGGGGAAAAATTTTATGACTGTTTTAAATTTAAATTTTTACGAAATTGCATTATAATTCAATTTAAATATAAAATACTATATTATTATATACACATTTTAGACAAACATATTAACTCCGTTCAGATTCGTTATTCGTATACAATGATATCTATCATTGCATTCAAATTTAACATATCCATTGTAATAATGACCTATCCTATAAACGAGGTACACTCCACCCCCAACTGTACAGCAAAGCAAAGCCCACCCGTTCTTTTTTGAATATACGTCTGTTTTGCATTTCACATAATGCACGTCACCTTAGGGTCAAGAAACGTGTTCAATGGGCATTTTCCAAATTCTATACACAAATACCGCCGCTTCGGAAACGTTTGTCGACCTAACTATAATATTTAATGTTGTTATAATAATATAATATAATTATGTACATGAAATAATAAATAATAAGATAATAATAATAATAGTGCATACGTGCAACTTATACAATAAAATCAATTTTCCGTTTGTTTTTTGCAAACCGGTCAATTATATTATTTATATCTACTTCAATATCTCTATATGTACATGCATTGATGCCAGTCCAACCAATCTAGTTTGCCCCATTTGACTCCTTAACCAAGTTTTTAATCTAAAAATCATGAAGTAAATAACAAGCAATTAAGTGAACTACGTCATAGTAGTATAGTACCTACTATAATATAGGACCAGTGGCGGATCTAGGACTTTTTTTATGGTGGGTGCTATTTTGTTAATAATAATATTCCTAAAGTAGTTTGGGTGGAAAAAAAAAATCAATAATTTGGTACTTAAACATCATTAAGCAATACAACCAGTATAAACAATTTAACGTACATTATTTTTCAATAATTAGGTAGGTATATAACAATACAATGTATTATGTAATATAATATAATTTAAATCTTTTACAGTTATATTGACCAGTTCTCTAATTGCATTTTTCTTTTTTTTTTTCAGGGTGAATTGATCGACAACTAAGTCAATATCTATTTGTTTTTCTTTAAGAATATTTAATAGAACTAAACCGTTTAGTCTAGACTCAGTCATTGTAGAGCGTATATAATTGTTTAATTTCCTTAAAGTAGAAAATGACCTTTCGGCGGTTGCTGTGGATACCTGAAGCGTAGCAAATAATTTTAAGAGGATTTTGATGTTTGGAAAATACTCTTCACAGTATGGGAGTGATGTAACAGCAGTATGAGGGATATTTGTTTTTATTTTATTCCATTTAGTTTTCCCAAGATTTATTTCTGCTTTTAATACTAAATATGAACTTGAAGGTAAATCTTGTTCATAGAACATTGCAGCATTTAATATAGCTACGGTGCTATATGAATCTTTTTGAATTGGAATGAGACCTTCAAGTGGAATAACTTTTTACAAATTTATCACTGAATCTAGATTTTAATTCTTGGATAATATAGTCTAAAAACGGTATAAAAATTGTTATTTTAAACCACTCCATAGGATTTTGGTTGATATTGGCATTAATGTTATTCCTGTTTGTCTGATGACCACTAAGTCGAGGAACTTTTAATTCCTCGTCAAATATTTGTAACTTTTGAGCTGCACTTTCAAATAAGGTGATGAACGTTCTATCAGGATTTTTGCGAATGTCTTCAAACACACATTAAGTATATTTTTGACATTTTTCATTGCTCTAGATAGATGCTGTTTAGAACTTTGTAATTGTATACTTAAAGTTAAAGACCTACCTTGTGTATACAAACAAATTAGCTACGGTTTCTAATGCTACTACAAATTCACTTTGTTTAACACTTGAATTAAAATTTGAAGCTTTAACCGATACTTCTCGGTTTGTATCGCTTTGTGTATTTTAATTCGTGGCCCGAACCAAAAACTCGCCACTTGGCGAATTATTAGTAATTTTTAATAAAAATACGTGGAATGGTTGGTGCTTCAGCTCCCAAGCACCCCCCGCTAAATCCGCCATTGTATAGGACCATTTCATCGCGCTCGCTGGAAAAATAATAATCAACTCGCTGAGAAAACCTACCTACCTACGACGACGGCTACGAGTTATTGTATCATATTATTGTACGAATACGAATATTATTCTGCGTAGGTAGGTGTATTCAATCGCTGAAAACCAACACTCGCTTCCGAGAATATCCAAGGTAGGGGGTTGAATAATATTCAATACTTGTTTTTGTACGAATTCTGTTCCTACAATGCTATTGTGACATTTAATAGGCAAGATGAGGGCGTAAGTGCGTAACAGTGAAATCGGTCTTCTGTCATATACGCGAATATATGCCATAACATAAATATATAATAATAATAAATGTATATAAAATAAAGTTAATACAAACTATGTTACATTATTTTAATGCTAAGTAAAAGATACTTTTATCTAGAAATACCACTGAATATGGAAGAAGCCCTCAATGAAAATAATAGCACCAAAATCATTAAATTCTTAAATGAAATACAACTTATTAATTCATTTTAACAATTTTAAACACGTATGTAACCATCAATTTATTGTTACGACATAATTTGTTATTTGTTATCTTTTTTTTCTTTTTTTGTTCTATCTCTTTTATATTTAATGTACGTTAGGCTAATAACCCACGATGTTGAAGCCTTATTTCTAATAAAAAAAAAAAAAAAGATACTTTTTGAAAGTATTCATTATACGTACATATATAGAATATACATGTTTTGAAAAATATTAAAATTATGTACTTGAATAATTGATAAAAAAGTATTCATAGTTACTTTTGAATACTTAAAAAAATATCGTAACATTGTTTACCTAATGGCTAACAGGTAGTCGTGCAGAAATGTATAATAATTTTAATGTGATAAAAATTAAATATGTGTAGAAAGTATTTGATTTTAAAATTTTAAATATAGATTAAACTCGGGAAAAGTATTTATTAATATACGTATAGGACACTTGAAAATCGTCCGTAATATACTTAGATATTAAGTTCAATTTATTTCATCTCAATACAATTTCTAGTGCCACTTTTTCGTTTTTGTTTTGTCCTATAACTTCCATATCCTAAGTTTCCGAAAAATAAACGTAAAATATGTTAGATAAATAATACAATATCTTAATTCTTGGAATATTTTTTTAAAGAATTTTAAAATAGGTATAACACTGCATTGCCTTAGATTAAAATGATTGAGATCGATTGCCCAAAATATATTATATATTATCAGTGCTATAAAAATAAAAATGTTACTATTCTTAATAATATTATAATAGTTGGATTATATAAAAATTGAATTAGTGTGAACGGATTTCATCATTCAATTTCTAAATTTGGTTTTATTTTAATACATTTTAGAAAATAAACTTATAAACTTCATAAGATTTGTAATATAATAGGTACCCATATAATAATGTCAAATATTAAACAATCGTACTAAATAGGCTACTATTAAATTTATAAATTATCAAGTTGATTCTCATTTTGTCTATTCTAAAGTTTAATTTACATGATTATAATATATAGGTACTTAATATCAAAAATTTTAAATTTTAAAATGTAAACACCAGCTAATTTAAAAATAAACAATAAAAATGGGCATAAAACCAAATGTATGTATTTAGGTATGACTGGTTCATATCCTATACATTTTATGACAAATCTGATTAAAATGCTAATCTTAAGAATAACTTGATACAGTTTTATTTGTATATTTTTAAAATTTGTGAATCAATATTTATTTTATTGAGTTTTTATCATATTTACTAATAGTTATTAGTTTGAAAGATTTAAATTATTACAGTATTATGATGTTTCTACTCTTTATATATCTTTTTAATGTGTAATTAATTACTTTAAACAGTGGTTATACTAGATTAATAGAAGATAAATTTATGTTTAATGTCATCATTTAATAATAAAATAGTATTCTTTAAATTATATCAAAATAAACACAACTATATGTATATTATACATTAAATAATATCATAGCTGTTGGATATGTATTTAATGTGCAAGTCTAAACTGGGTTTACCATTACATTCATTTAAGATTGATCAATATAAATGGTCATTATTATGAATTATACATATTATAATTAATACTTAAAGGTAAAATAAATGTATTTGATACATAATGATTTATAAAATATTACTATAATTTATCAGTAAAATAAAATATGATAAAATGATTCAGAAAGATTTTAATAGCATACCTAGTGATTTTGGTCTTGTAAAACATAATTATCATGATACCAGTTGTATGGCATTAGTACACAAATACCAAAATACTTAATCAAAATTTACTATAAACAAATGAGATTTATAACATTTTTACATTTTAAAATTTTCTAACATTTTATAAATAACTTATGCAATTTATAACTTAGGTACAAATATTAGACATGGACAAAGATTTTCTGAGATCTATACAGTTAATGTTACCGGTTGAAAAAATATTCATCTGTTAATATATCATATTATGTTTTTAAATGTATTTATTAAATTTTATGGGGTCTCACAATTGCTATACTTGCTCATTATCACTTATTTGGCAAGTTTCATAATCTTTCACAAACACACTGCTGGTGACAAATAATTGTATTATGTTTCTATATCATGACAAGTATGCACATGTGACAAACAGCTGTCAAGTATACCATTTATGAAAGCAATCCTCAAGATCCCAAATTATAAATAATATTAATCAAGTTGATGTCTTTAATAGTTTATTTTGTAGTTTATTAAATCAATAATATAAAATATTTAAACATTTTACATAAAAGTATACAATTTTTAGTCTACAGTCTTGTTTATTGCTTTGTAAAATGGCATAAAAATAATTACCAAAAATAAATGGTACAAATAATTTATCTGGTAAACGAAAAATAATAATGATAGTTATAAAAAGTTTTGTTATATAAAATGATAAACTGAACATTCGGCTATAAATATAAAATTCACAGTCCAGTGTGTTTACATTTAAAATTACATGAAATTACGAGGAGTTGCAACTGAATTTAAGGGTGGCGTTAAAGGTAAAGGAGCCACTGATTGTGAGGGTGGTGTTAATGGCATTGTTACAATTGACTGAGAAGGCGGTGTTAGAGGTAAGACAATAATTGGCTGTGAAGGTGGTGTTAATGGTAAATTTACATTTGAATATGATGGTGGAGTTAATGGAAGAACTATGGTTGAATTTGAGGGTGGTGTTAATGGCAAGGAAATAGTTCTAAGAGCTGGTGTAGTTGAAACATTATTTGAGCTTGAATGTGATGTTGTAGCTGATGATGAAGGTCTAGTTGATGATGAAGGTCTGGTAGATGATGAAGGTCTAGTTGATGATGAAGGTCTAGTTGATGATGAAGGTCTAGTTGATGATGAAGGTCTGGTAGATGATGAAGGTCTGGTTGATGATGAAGGTCTAGTTGATGATGAATTTCTAGTTGATGGAGAATATCTGGTCGATGATGAATATCTGGTTGATGACGAAGGCCTGGTTGATGACGAAGGCCTGGTTGATGATGAAGGCCTGGTTGAAGATGAAGGTCTGGTTGACGATGAAGGCCTGGTTGATGATGAAGGCCTGGTTGATGATGAAGGCCTGGTTGATGATGAATGCCTGTTTGATGACGATTCCCTGGTTGATGATGATTCTCTGGTTGATGAAGGAGCTCTAGTCAACACTTTTTCTTGACTTATATCTTTAATTGATCGGTTCTTTTTAATGCCAATTAAATTTAATGGTGGTATAAAGCCTTTGATTCTACCACCAAACCGAAGCTGACCCGATTGTTTTTGGCCTCCAAAACCACCACCTTAACAATATTACAAATTAATTATAAAATATTTTTAGTTTTTAATAAAATAATTCATTTGATTAATAATTTTAATTATTAGTATACCTAGTCTACGGGGTTTCCATCCCGGTAATAAGCGTTCACACTCAAAGTCAACAAATATCTCTGAATTGTTTAATACAAGTGATTTACAACGTAAATAAGCATTTAAAGCCATTTTAAATGTTTCAAACTCGATAAACGCATATTTTTTGCTTAAGCCTGTAATAATATCTCTCACCAGTCTTAAAGCTTTCATTTTACCATAGCGACTAAATTCCTAAAACAAAATTAAAAACAAAATTAAAAACAAAATTTATAAATTAAACTATTCCTTTAAAATTGATTATTTATTAACTATTGTAATTGAATAGTCTAATTATTGAATACATTCTACCATACTCAGATTTACCATGGTATAATATAAAAACAATTCATATTTTCTTTACAGAATTTATAATATTTTTGAAGATTTGGTATTGAGAAGTATAGTTTGTTTCATTGTGCTTATCAATTAATTTTTATTGTAAACTGTGAATATTGGCATTGATAAATTAAATACATATAATCAATAAAATGTTACCACCGTTTGTTCAAATTACTATACATAAATGTCCTAATACATTAAACTGTAATTGCCTTAAAATTAATATAGTTAAAATGATTAAAAATGTGAAACTTTAAATTGATTATAACTTTAAATGGAATATTCTAGTGCATAATCTTATAGTTAAATTACGTGCATTAATGTTTAAACTTATTATATTCAAATTTATAATTTTACCTAATACTTTGAAGACAGTATATCTTTCCTTATATCAATCTATATTACAATACGGTATGATAATTTGGGGTGGTACATTTAAAAAAAAGTTCTTAATCCATTAAGGGTACATATAATTTGCTTATGTTTAAAAAAGAACTATCTCATAGAGTCTATGTATTCAAACAATAAGGAATTTAATGTGCTACCGCTTGAAATGCTATTTAAAAAATTAGTTATGTTTGTATATAATAACTCTAATCCATTCTTTATTAAACAAAATTATAAGCCCATAAGTAAATACAGATAGTTTAATATTAAAGTAAATTACACTAACACAAGCTTTGGTCAAAAATTCATAAATTATCATGGTCCTGTCAATTGATATAAAAAAAATATTCTTAAGGATAATACAAACATTAAAAAATGTGTAAATAATAGTTTATTTTGTGAATTGAGTCAATGTAAAAAAAGTTTATAATTTGTAAGTAATAATCTATATTATACTATCTAAATTAAATTTATACTCACTATGTTATATTTAAAATGATTATTATATGATATATATATATATATATAAATACGTTTAATAGTGTAATATTATTATGTAATATAACTTTCTACACCACCACAAGCTTAACTTAATGGTGTAAGTAATTTTGTTATTTTAATTAATACATTATATATTGAGTTAATTTAATAATAAAAATTTTATATTAGAAAAAAATTTTAAAAAAAAACTGACATTTACTTACTGGCTAGTTTGTACATGTGATTGTAGGTAATTTGATATTAAAACATGATAAAAAAGAAAATAATATTATAAATAAAAAATTAAATATTAAGCAAGAAATACAATAACTAGAGGTAAGATTTTTGTGATTTTACATATTTTTTTCTAGTATTATATGCGAGTAAAACATCTTTACGATTCATGAAACAGAATTCGTAGGAAAATATTTATTTAGCATAAATAGTATATTTTAGGGATTGGAGAACATTTAATATGTTAAAAAATATTTGAGAATAATTTTAATTTTTTGAGAAATATTTTTATTTTTAATAAAACCATAGATAATAAAAGATTATCTATGGTAAAAACTAGCTTTCATCAAAAGTTTGGAAAAATCAAATACACCCTTAGTTAATATGATAAATGTTATAGAAAATTTTTTTACACAATATAAACAGATATTAGAAGAAAAAGGAAATGTAGTTCAGATCGAAGTACTACCTACAACTCCAACAAAAAAATTGAGATATAAATTTTTGAAATATGTTGGATAAGTTCTTAGTGGAAATAATACAGATAACAAAATTAAATATATATATATCAAAACTGTAATTACAAATCAAATTAATAAAATAAATTTAAATTTAAATTGAATCATTTTACAGAGTATTAAAAATATTTTGCATTTTTAAGGACATACCTAAAACATCGTATATATGTTTTTTTAAAAGAATATTAAGAAAATATTTTGCCTACTTCAAACAACATATACACATCAAATTGAAGATTTTAGGAGAATACAAATCCTATCTGTAATAATAGCTTAGAAGACAAATTGAACCAAATATTTTTTTACGTATGAAACAGGTAGGTACTCTAGACTTAGATACTTAAGTCCACATAAAACAACAATACTATAGCAATAAGGATGATGAATTGATAACTTAAAAATAATTTTAGTTTCGATTATTATTCTTACTCTCTCTAAATCCTTTTCCGTAGTGTCTAAGCTTAGTCTACCAACAAATAATGTATTCAATGGATTTCCTCGTGCCTTGTAACTAGGTTTATACTTAGAATTTACAGCTTTAACAATTCCAGCATCATGCGGTTCGATGTCTGTGCCATCTATACTGCCAGCTTTTATTGGATCATAAACTATCGTTTTTGAATACCAACATTTTATTTCAGGTACTTCTCTTTCTTGCCCATCATAAAAGAATGTCATTTCTTCATAAAACCAACAATGTGTCCGTTTGAAGAAACTGTAACATTAAAAATAATATTAGTGTATTTTATAACCACGCTTACAATTAATAATCAAACTTTGAAATCTATTAGCACGAAGAATGTTAGGTGAAACAAACTGGCGAAGAGTGCTAACTGGTGTTGACGTTGACAATATTTAATCAACGACTATACTGTGGTACGAAAACCTACAATGATAAACATACGCCGATGGCCAATAGGCGAACATTATTATGCAGTGCATATTTAAAATATTGTACACGACGGTGTTGGCCGAAAACAAGAAAACAAGAGTAGGTAGGGCAAACGTAGAGGATCACACGTCAACACTATGTACGTGCAGGTACCTACACAGCGCGTTGCAAATCTTAGCGATCAATGGTTTTACATCGACGTGCAGGCGACAAGACAACAGCAGTGCCGTTTGAACGGCACGTCGTCTACAAGCACTAACCAACGGGTCCGGGCAGGCATCCCAAACAGGAAAACAATGAACACGTCCAACGGTCGGGACGGAAATCGAACAATAGTAACAATTTAATCGCGTGCGCAGTACCGATCGTTCTTACCTGTTGCCGGCGGAGTGCAATGGAGTAATAATTCGTATTTGTGAAACGATGGCGGCAATCGGCTGTGTTGTGTTGTACGGTGCGGTTTGCTTGGAACCGTGAAATGTGAATGTGGAAGAGCTGCTCGGGACTCGAAGTGCTGTGGCAGTGTGGCCTGTAGCGGAGACCCCGAACACTATAAATCGTTCCGCGTCGGTTTCGATACGCTTATCACACCAACTGATAGCGACAGATACGCCGTGTCGTTGATAACCACGAGAAATGGCGCGACTCCCAAGGTTCGACAACAGTCGTACTGAATAACAAGCAATAATTAGGGCTCGGATTTATATGTATTTCTTTGATCAAAGTATGTATATTTATAGTCCAGCGTTTCTTAAACTGTGTTTAACTTCAGGTCACTTCAGGGTTCCGCGAAGATTAAGTATTTTTTTTCAAAAATTTCAAGAAAATCACTTAAAAATGTCGAACTAAAGATTATTAATGGAGAAAACAATGTTTGTATAATTATATAATTATGTTTATGTGTTGTGTCATATGGAATAGTCTATCTCTATACTCTGTATACACTTTTATAATGTATTGTGTACCTACTTGTATTGTATATACAGAAATAATATTTGAACGTTGTTGATAAAAATACTAATTAGTTATGACTGTAGGGCTGGGATTTTAATGCCCCAAAAAACCCAGAAAAATGACCTAAAAAAAATTTCACCAATAACTTTCGCGTTGCATATTTTACAGAATAGGACCAATTCATCTGTAGAAAAAATATTATGCCCAAATTCTTGTACAAACGTACGCAGTCGACTGGCTGTCGAATATTTTACTTTTGGCGTTTTTATATTAAATTATCAAAAAGAATTGACTAGACACTAGAGTAATAAACCGATGTTTACGTCGACAAAACTCGTACTGAATGTCGAACGGTATCATTGGACGTCGATTTTAACGATTTAAGATTTTTTTACAGGAAATGCGGTTGTTAGTGGTTACTCAAACCTATAGTGGATAAACGATTAGTCCGATAATATAATACGAATTACGAGTACCTACCTACTTATAATCTGTTATATTTATATAAAAACCATGTTGGTGTAAAAATCTTAAAATAAAATTTCAAACTCATACTTGGTTTTCAAAAACTCAAAAAATGCTCCAAAAACTCTAAAATGCCCTAAAAAATTAAGAAAATGACCTTAAAACTAAAAAATTCCAAAAAATGCAAAAAATTGCAAAATAAACTTTCTTATTCTCATTCAAATGTACCTACATAAAACAAATTTGTAAAGAGTCGAGCATTGCACAGTAAGCTTTGGAAAACAATGCAAAGTGCATTGAAATCCCAGCCCTAGTTATGAGTGATATGACCGTCCGCGATAGTATGAACTACTCCACGATAAAAGTTGACGTCAAAAAGGGTTCCACGGATAAAAAAGTTTAAGAAACGCTGATTTATACAACAAAAATATGTACATAAATATGAACTAAAAAATGTATAAAAAATAATTATAAAAAAAAAAAAAAAAAAACTAATTAATAATAGAACGAAATGTAATAAAAATAAAAAATGTATCTATCTAACAACCTAACTATCTAATCATCTTGATTACAATTAATAATAACATTCGTTTTTAAATTTTCGAATTCAAAAGATCGCCGATTATGTCGTAAAAATTGCTTTATATCGACTGAAAGATCTCTCAACTTCGACTGATGTTATAGCTAGGATAATATTACATGTTGACTATATCCGAAGGAGAAAGTTCTACATCCAATGAAGCAAGAACATATATCGACAGTAGATTAGATAACATTTTAAAATTGGTATTATTTTGTTACTATTTTATACTTTTGGAAACATGGGAAAGTTTGTATTAATAAATAATAAATCGTAAATGAACAAATTGTCGAAATATGTATAGGAAAGTTAGAATTGTTGAGAAATATGTAAAAACATGTACTTATGGCAAAATATGTAAAAATATGTAAAATAAAATATAGTTCATTTCATTGGAAATCCCTTGAAACGAATTTATCACTTACCTATAAATTAATTTATCAAGACGCAGTAAAAATATGTATTTACATATAAATCCGAACCCTAGTAATAATTGATTAATCGCTTTCTTGTGCCTTTATCTTCAACCTGAATTAATTTTTATTTATGTTGATTTGAACTTTAAAAGTCTTAAATAAATTAAGATACCTAGTTCATCTAATTTGTTGATTTTAATAATTTTTAATTAATTAATCATTAACATCTTACTACTGTATTATAGGACACGGGGCATTAAAATTTTATGCATACATACATATAGAGTATAATATAGATACATTTTCTTAATATATGTATATTTTTTTTATCAGAACAATTCAATTTTGATGTCCCGGATTTCTCAAAATTAAATGTGGACACACTATCGTACGATGATGGAAAAAAAACTACTCCCAACAAACTGGACAATGCATCCATCGGGTTGATTATTTATTTATTTATTTTTATTTATAAAATACCCTCGAAAGGTAATAATATGGTACAGTAAAATAAAATCATGAATACTACATATATATAAAGCAATAACAATGTTTAAGTTTAAGTTTTCCTAATAAGAAATAAAAATGTATACAATGTGATAAAGATAGATAATAATAATTCTGTAATATATTAGATAGGAGGAATATAATATTAGATATTTAGAAATAATAAGTAGGATTAATTTAGTAACTAATAGAGTATAATAAGTATATGACTTCAATTTGTTACTGTTGTCATAGAAAAAATCAAAATTATAAATACCTATTGTTACATGATGTTAGCATTCGGTTTAGTGGGCTGTGTTAAACGAAATTATTTTTACCAAAATTAGTGTAAAATAAATGTGATTGGCATTTGGCGGGCGTTAAAAACTAGTATTTTAAAATAAATTTGTTCTAGTAAATCTGGACAATATAATGGATAAATAATAGGTACCTACCTACATCTGTGTTTAGCCGCCTTGATTCTTAAGTTCAAAGTTGGGATTTGGTATATTATAGCGACGTCTTTTACTGATTTATCAACTAAACCAAATTTATGGCTATCATACGGATGAAACGTGTTTGAATTATTTCAATTTTATTTTTGAGGCCGACTTGTATTGGATTCCAAACAACCGAACCAAATTCAAGAATGGATCGTACAAGTGAAAACCTGATCAAGTGTAATCTGATAAAATTGTAAAAATAACTGCCATCGTCGATTTTGTCGGATTAACCACAACAACAACAACAACAACAACACCACCACCATTCAGGGTCGTGTTATTTACGTCTTTATCGTGTCTAACACGATAAAGGGGATACACAATATATTATACACATTTTTATTTTATACGTGGCGACAATACAATATTAGGTACTATACAGCTTTGGCCGATAACGGGTACTTGGGATTTTCTGGGATATCCGACAGACTATACGAAATAACCGAACATAATAATGCGTAAAAAAATAAATGTGTAATCGAGATACAACGAAACGGGAATTAAACATTCACTTTCCTACATATTATTATGATTTTATGAATTTTATAAACACTCATAGAAGATAAATGTAACTATGTAATAGCATTATAGATTAAATATACATGCAGTATGATGTATATTTTGTGCCGTGTATAATTTATAATTATTATAACTTTTTTTTAATCAAAAATTTTAGAAAAATAGTCGGCACAAGAAAATTGTCAATAAATAATAATTAGGTTTGAATTTTGTTTTCGAGAAATGAATACCGTGATATTAAATCATGTTTGAAGAGATATTTTACATACCTAGTTAACTTTAATAAGAATTTGTCAGTATGTTTACCTATACGGCTACACAATTGTAGATTTGTACATTTGATAGAACTTTTGAAAACTTTTGAATTTCAGATTGTACATTTATAGATACTTTAAAGGAAAGAATAGAATAATACTAAATTACTAATAAGTAATAAGTGATAAATCAATTATTATTTATTGGTATAGTGATAATTTACAATAGTAATATTATTATTTAATTAATTTGGACCATTTTATAATAGTACAAACTAGGTACAAGAAAAACCTACTTAGCGTATTAAAACAAGAGTGTTATAAACTTGTATTTTCAAGTCATATATTTTTATATTTTCACTGGATTGAAATTTTTTTGTTTTTGTTTTTTTTTTCTTTCGTTGCATTGTGGATGCCATTTGCAATTCATCGTTCATACGCAACATAAGAAAATAATAATAATAATAATAATAGTGGAATAATTACAGTACAACACACATTATGATTTATGAAATAGATAATCGTTCATCGGTAGATACTTTACTTTATCTATGGTGATTACAATAAATCAACTGTTTATCATATACCTACTTGTGTTTATTATTTATACAACGTTGAATGCATATCGGACTACATTTGCACAGACTTCTATGTAATATATTATTGTACAGAAGTAGGTACCTACCTACGAGTTTTTGTCTCGGAACTTTGCATAATGGGCTTGCACTTTGCTGAGTAGTATTTTTTTATTTAAAAGTTTACCTACCTCCTACCTATAGGTACCTACTGTTTAATTTCGTTTTGTTTTTGTGTTCATAAATATTTTTAATAAGAACCTATTACCTCCCCACCTAGTTATTATGAGCGATATAAATAAAAGAAAGCGTTCGAACAATTTTACTTTTGCCGAAAAAGAACTTTTATTAAAAATTGCGCTTCCCCGGAAATCCGTGTTGGAAGATAGAACGTCCAACGCTTTAACCTGGAGAAAAAAAGAAAATAGTTGGGAAGAAATTGCCACCCTATTTAACAGTATGACACCGGAATCTGTATGTACACCTTCCTACTTGAATCTAACACGTTTTTCTACAATTATTAGTTATATCATAGCAGAGAGTTCAATTTTTTTTTGTGTTTTTCTTTTGCTTTACTAAAATGCAGCCGAGAAATGCAAGTTGTTTAAGGCAAAAATATGACAACATAAAAAAAAAAATGAGGACAACTAATATACAAAATTTTGAGACAGTTGATTGTGATCGTTTAAATCATTTAACGGAACATGAATCGGAACTAATTAAAAACATGCAAGTATCAGCAGTTGAAAGAATTCAATTCAATGAATCGGATTCCAATGATGACAGTAGTAAGTAAACTTGATTAATTTATTAAAAATTAATTCAGTAGTGTATATAAAATATATGTAAATGATGTATGTATGATACAATACAATAGGTTCACATTAATATTAATACGCAATTGTCTTCCATTGTTTTTTTTTTTTTTTTTCTTATTTTCTTAGAAGTAAAATTGGAAATAAATCATAACAGTATGTCCTATGAAGAACCGACGAGCAAAGCCATTTTGAACTTGACAGAACAAAAAGTAAATTTGATGAGTATGAAAATGGAATTGGCTAAGCAGGAACTTAAACAAAGCAGAGAACTGCATCAATTAAAAATGAAGCATTTAAATGAAGAGCATGACTTGAGAATGATGGTTCTTCAATATGAATGCACATAATATTTAAAAAAAATTACTTTCATCGAATAGATTGTGTAATATTTAATGAATTATGTAGTATAAAAAAAAAAAAAAAAAAATAGATAAAATTGATTAAATCTAACTAAATTATAAATATTGATACAATTTTACATTTTTCCACTTAAATTATTAGATATGGTTATTTTTTATTAATTTTTATTCACATATTATAATTCTTTTCTAAATAATTATGAGTTATTTTATATTTAGTTTAACAATAATGTTATCCGTTAACTAGCAGTAGTTTAACTTGGATAAGTTCATTAACTTATCTTGTTCTAGCACTTTTTGCTAATTTTCAATAGGGAGTGTACTCTATTAAATGTGTAAACGGATTGATGACAAATCAGTAATAAGAAATACCTGTACATTTTTACTTCACATAATATATATATATATCTGGTCACTACATTAGAAACAATTGACAAATCTGTGGTATATAAGTTAAGCACACTTGGTAAGCTCATACGCCGGCTAACATATTGGATAAATCAATTGGTGGTGACTGATGAGTATTTCAGTTGTAAGTATACCAACAAACTAACAAGAAACAATGGATGAATTCTACAGAAGGACAAGGTTACAACAATATTTTATAAGGTTAAATCATAAAGTACAAAAAAATAAAAATAATAATGTCAAATATATTCCTCAAAATTATTTTTAAAATAAAATACTAAAAAAAGAAAATTATCAAGGAAAAAAAATTGAATATAATATTGAATAATGATAATAGAAAAAATAATAAATAATCACGTTTTATAATAATTAATTAATTAATAGTACTATTACATGTTTGTTTCAATATTGGTTACATAAAAAAAAAAAAATAATATGTATATAAACAATAAGCATTACATAAACAAACATTTCATCAAACAATTTAAGAAAATAGAACAAATATAAATATATAATACGTTAAAGTATTTATTATAATGATTAAAGTGTATACAAAATCACATAATATGTAGTTGTTTTTCAATCTATATTGACTTAAGAGTATAGCAAAAAATAAGAACATTGAAATAAAATATTCAAGAAATTATATTATTCTATAATTAAATAACGTAAGATGTTAAGATAACAACACTTATAAAAAGTTGCACGAAGACTGAAGATATGAAGATTCTATCTAAATATGATGAATTAATTATGATTGATCAATAAATGCATAAATACCGATCATAAGATAATGGGGAAATGATGAATATTTATCAGTATACTAGTCAGCCTTTAAAAAAGAAATTGTTAACCAACTGTAGAAATCAACTTGAATAATTCAATAAATATACTATTATAACTGAGTAATTATATTATGTGTTAATATACTACTATGGAAAATTTATCAAAAAAATATTTATTTTACAGATATGATAATATTTATTTTGGATCACTCAGATAATTTTTTTCACAACTGTTGACAGTAAAAAGTATGTTGGAAACAAATTATAAAAACCCATACTTGATCAAGAAAAATACATAAAAAATAATTCTAAAAATCGAGATAAAAAAATCATTTTTTTTTTTTTGCACAAACGCCAAAAGTTGGATACAAAATGCATTCAAGAAAATAATTAATGAAAAACAAAATAAGACTACAATAAAGTAAATAAAAATGATGAAATTAATTTTATAAAAGATGTGTTATAAAGATAAAGTAACACAATAAGATTTTCTTAAACTAGAAAATGCATTAAAAATTAAATTTATTTACATTAAACAATAAAAAGTTGCAACGAAAATTTGTACTTCTTAATATGAAGCTTGACTGCTACGTTTACAATAAATATAATAAAAAAAAAAAGATATTTAAGAAAACAGTTGATGGAGAAGTAACATACAAAAATGATTTATACATAAACAATAAATAAATTAAAAAACAGATTACCATAAGATGTTTTTGAAGTATGAAAAAAGCAGGTTAACTAATCAGCCTTAAAAAAAAAAAAACAAATATATTAATTTACTTCTTAGAAAAAATTTAAGTTTTCAAAAATATATAATAATAATTATAATAGTAATACAAACATTTAATTTTAATTGCATACCTTATCATACTTATGCAGTCTTAACATAAAATATTAGGATGATTGGATTAAAATATATTTTGTATTTGTTTCAAGTTGTAAACATGTGTCAGAATATAATTTTAAACCAAATTAAAGCTGTGCAATTAAGACTGAATGAGCGTTTTAAAACATCAATCGCTTTGGCTTTTGAACAATTTTATGTTATGAATAATATTTAAACTTACAATCACAGTTTAAGAAATACAACTTCAAAAATGTATAGGTAAGTAGTTAGGTAGTTAGTATTAAATAATTACACATTGATTCACTTAAAAAATAAAAATAAATAAGGATTTTTTTTTTTTTTTTTATAAATGATAGATCTAATAAATCTAATGTCATTCACCAAACATTATAGAAGTATTATTAGTTATTAAATTTGAAGTATGTACTCACAGGTTTCATTGTTACATTTTACACTAATATTATATAAAAATCATATATAGTATCGTTTAAATTACAAAAGCTAGAAAATAATAATTAGACAGACAAATTTTATGATTACTTACTAGCAAACATATTATGGTTCAAGTATAAATAACTATAACATACAAGAATTGTCTAGATTTTAAAAATAAATTAAAAGTACCATTTAATGTGGTAATAAGCCAATAAGAATAAATAAAAGTTGACGAGTCTATTGATAGTGTCAAAAAGAAATATATAAATATATAATTAAATTTTACGAAGAAAATAATGTTGGTCTATTAGACTTTTACAATAAATCAAGAAAATATTTAAAAAAACATTATGAATATGATATATCATCATTTCAGTCAACATTATATTAAATTCAATATCAAAGATTGAGAATAAACCACCAGTCCAGGATTTTTTAAGAATAAATATATAAGTGCAATATAGAAAACAGAAATAGATAAAGTTGCACGCGTGCCATGTATGGTTTTAATTTGTTTCGCGTTAAGAGAGTTGGCGCAATGCCCTCAAAAAATACGGACCAATGCGAATCTATAATCGTTTTTGTAATACTAAAAATCTAAAATTAAAATAAGAATATAAATAATAATTGAATCCTGGACTAAAAAATTAACACAATAATTATGTACGTTTTAGATAGAACATAGAAAGCTAAGTCGGCGGAGCAGCACTGATTAGTTTTTCTTGTTACGTTTCAAATAAGAATCTGCATAGTGGCCGCCAAGTCCTTGTGAATGTTGGCCAATATACATGCCTTCAGGACTAAGTTCAGGAGACGGGGGAATGCCTCTTTTTTGACCACGGGATGTTTCTTGTTGACCGGACAATGGAGATGTGGCCGTAGTAGGTGTCCAGATATTTGGAGCCAATGGAGAGTACAGAGACTGTGGCGACGGAGTGGAAGAGATGCTCTGCATAGACGACCATGTGGACGGCGGTGTGTAACTCACAGCTTTTTCTGGTGCGGAAATGGGACTAGCTAGGTACGAATCAGTAGTCGAAGTTGGAGTATTTTTTGGCCAAGGTTGATCCAAGTTAAGAGACAATGATGAACCAAATGGATACGTAGGCGTAGTTGGAGTTGGTGTAGCCGGCGGAGTAGTAGTATTAACACCTCCGTAGATATTTATAACAACATTTTGTTGTTGGTTAATATTATGTTGTTGTTGCTGCTGTTGCTGTTGAGCTATCTGCTGACCAATTTGTTGCTGAGCTATTTGTTGAGCTAATTGCTGGCCAATAGTTTGTAAATTTTGGTTTTGATACACTTTTTGAGCGGCTTCGATTTGATTCAGAGTATTATTGTTGTTTGTTGTTTGCTGTACATTGTCGACAAAAGTTGAATTAAGGTTAGTGTTTAAACCTCCGAATCCATTAGTTTTTTGTGTTCCAGCCAAAATTTGAGCAGTTAACAGTTCTCTGTAGTAATTAGTCAATAATGGGTTTGTCAAATCTCCGTCAAACAATCCAGGAGCTAAATGAGGAGGGACTTCTCCTACAGGTGGACTAGGCAATATTCTTGTTCCAAAGCTCTAAAGCATTAAATCAAAAAGAAATAAATTATTGATTAATAAAATAAAATTTGATTATTTATAATACTGTTTAGAACAAAAAGTATTTATACCTCTGAAGGAGCACCCATGAAAGGAATACTAGTTGGAGAATGCAGCATAGTTGGTGGTGCTTTGTTGTTCAATAAATGTGACCTCAACGTAGCTATAAATATTTTCAATAAACATTAATGACAATAATAATAAAAAAAAAGCTAATAATATGAAATTATGGATTTGTTCGGTAAACTTACAATCGGCAAAATCTTGAATTTCAGGCCCCATTTGGGATTGTGTTGCTTTAATTTGGTTAAAAATAATGTTTTGAAGATTTTGTGCAACTATAATCAAAAACAAAAAAAAAAAAAAAATTTAAAAATAAATTACAAACAAAAAAAGGATAATTACTTACAAATAGGATTTTGTTTAGAAAGGTTTTGTAACGACTGCTCGATAACTTCCTGAGGAGGGTCTGGCAATAGTCCGCCACATTTGGATTTACTCTATTCAAACAACAAACAATGGTACATGAGATATAAAGTAAGTGTCAGTTAGATAATATCGCGCCATTACCTGCTCGTTTAATAGCTTTAAAAACAAGTTTATAGCTCTAACTCCAGGTATATAGTACGTAATGCGAATATTATGGCCTCTCAATGTGTGTCCGTTTAATTCGGATTGCGCTCGTTCGGCGTCCTCAGCTGTATTATACTCGACTAGACCCCAGTCCAACGGGCACCCATTTTTTAGCGCAATCTTTAACACAACAGATAAAAAAATAAATAAAAAAAAAAAAAAAAAAACCCACGTGAAAATATTATATAATAGGTACAATAATGCTAAAACGATATAATACGGTTAGGTATACAATATTTTTGGTCGTGTATACGGTACTAACTTGACAGTACGGCGGGTTTACGACTTTAGCAAACACTTTCCGGAATTCGCTCATGTCTCTGAACGATTTCGGCAAGTTGTCGACGTACAAGCACTTGGAATGCAGTGAATCGTACGTGATGTGACTGCCGTCCAACCAATCGCAGACCAGTGTCGAGTCGTCGATCGCCTTACCGTCCAGACCGCATTTGGCCGTGATCGCGCACTCCTTGTTCAAATACTCGACGAATCCGTATCCCTTGCTCTCCCCGGTCTTCTCGCTGATTATCAAGAACGACTTGCGCACCTCGCCGTACATCTGCACCAGCCGGGTGAACTGGTCCTCCGTGTAGTTGAACGGCAGCCCGGCTACGCACAAGAGCATTTCAGTGGGCGTCGGCGACACGGGTATACGCTGTCCGCGGAGCATGAACTGCTTGTTGAAGTCCCATTCCTCCATTCTCAGTTCAGGGTCCTCGAGCGTGACCCGTGCCATGCTGCTTCCCGATGTCGTGCTGATGTGAATACTTTCGACCGGGAATTCGATTAGAAGCTTTCTGATTTCCTGTAACGATAAGATATCGGGAAAAATTAGAGATTTGAAAATAATGTATGGCATTGCAGTGTGTATCATACATCATACGTATATATTATTATAGTGACATTATTGTTTCTAGATTATTGTTTTTAAACATTTACAATATGTCTAGTCTACAAGTATAAAACGGAACAAACGTGGTACTACGATTATAATTTTGAACACGTATGCGCGTTCGATTTATAATTTGAAAACAAACAAATCCGAGTACATTTTTACACGAATAGTTTTAGATTTAAAATAGTAAGAAACTAAGAAATATTTAATATCAATAAGATATCGGGGCAGAAGTGATTATAATATTGCAATTATTACAAAAATTTAAATAAAAATCTCTCTTTCAATTTAAAAACATCAGTAAATGGTTTTTGTTATAAATTTATAATACATATGACCTACAAGTATAATTATACATATTATATTATTTCATATTTTATATTTTTAAGGATATCAACAGTTAATAATTTCATTACATAATTAAAAAAAAGTTAATTATTTTTAAGTTGTTAGTGACAACGAAGAATAAAAATTAATTAGAGTACTGAAAGTCATTTTAGGAAAAACGTACTTACATTTTTTTACTTTACAAATGAGATTTTCATTTAGGCATAAGAGTATGATTTAATTTGAAATAATTATTAAATTTATTGTTATATTATTGCCAAGAGAGTTTAGTAAAATTTAAATATGTATACTTGAAAAATAGTTATTGTTCATCGATACCTAACAATACACATTTGTATAGGTACATATATTTAAATCTTTATAAAAGAACATATGGTGCTATGGTATAAAGATGTTAAACATTAAGCACACCAACAGGTAAACTGCACTTCCGGTGACTGTCATGCTTCACCAATTTTCTGTTCAGTATGGTTTACGTTACACGGAAGACGGGACCATTTACCTTAACACATCGATTCGTTTAGCTACATACAAACGACAAACCAATACTATTTTTTCACAATGAATTGAAGAAAAAAAAAATGATGGTATATAATTTCACGTAGATTATAATCTTAAAGAATTATTTAAAATTAAAAATCGACCGAGTAAGCATAATTAAAGACAATATTATGCATAGCCGATGGAAGTAGCAGTATATAATTTTTATTAAGCTATAATTATACAGAGTGTAAAACAATAGATAAATATTATTTTCAAAACAATCGTAACTTTTGAATTAAATAAAATTTAACAAATTAAACTTCACTATAATCAATTAGTGATATCTATCGAAAAGTTTGAAAATCTGAATATACATAATGGAAAATAAAGAAGAGAAGTAAGATTTTTTTGGATAAATATTTGTCCAACGTATATTGAATATTGTCGGTGAAAATGATTTACGTTTTTGTGAACTACAGACCACGATATATCTTAAAACGATTATCGCAAATCGAAAATCAAGAAACCAGAGAATGTACAATCAAATTACATTTAAAACATATATAAACTGGTTCAGGAAGAATGTGCGTTTCGTCTAAGATTTATGAAAATGCACTTACCGTCATATCTAGAAATACATAAACGTTGTCATAAACACGTAGGTAAAATAAGTCGAGTGATTTAATGGCAATTGTGTCTGCCACTGTAAACGAATACAATATGGAAATAATATGTATAGTTAATACAACATTTTATTTATGAAAAGCGATCATTGCAGACGTACTTACGCGAGACAAAATTAACTTAATAACGTGTGCCAACACATTCAACACATTTAATACATTGTCAAGTGCATCAAAAGAAAAAAAAAATCATATACTATGTTATTATATTAAATATTATTTAAATATTAGATGGTTTAAAAAATAAAATACATATCTCGCTTCATTCAGAATCTAACGAGAACCGACCATCTTTTGTCATGAAAAACGAGACTATTTGTAAGGGTAAAAAATCATTAACATATTCTTATAAAATCAACGGGAAAATGAATTTATGATTATTGATTAATAATGATGACAGTTAAAAATATATGCCGGTTCAAATATTACCTAATAATAATATTTCAAGTCAGTTATATTATGATCACATTTTTATTTGGACTTGAACTTACCTAAATGTTTGAATTAATTATTAGAAGAAACGAATTATTATTATTGGTACTTACTAAGGGTTTTCGCTAATACATGACGACAATTTTAGAGTTACTGTTAGATACTTAAAGTTTAACGTAAAAACGGAATTCTTGTCTAGACGTAAAGTATATGTATAAAAAAAATAATTATTTTACTAGTGTTGTGCGTATTTCAATTACTTCTTTAAACTCGGGAGTAAAAACAATTTCGTTTAGTAGCGTATATACATACAACTGGCAGCAATGTGCATGATAGGCTATTGAAGAAGTAATTCATTCAGTAGATGTTATATTTGTAAGCCACGTTATTTATTTTAAGGGCGAAAAATGCAGGATTTCTTATTCAATTACATCATGCCAGTATGCTTCATCTTGAGTCATAAAAAACGATTAAGAAAAGAAGTGGAACAGCTGGCGGGAATCCAATAATCATATGCCATTTCCCTTTTAACATCTATGATTATATTTTTGTTTTTAAAATAATAACCATAGAGAAGTAGTCCAAGAAAAGTGGTAAAATACTAGATCGGGCACCAGAGATAGATCATTATATTAAATGATAGATAGGCGAGTATAGCACTACTGCGCTGATATACATTGGGCATGGCATGGCGTATGGTAATGCGAACTGTTTTTGATTAGCAAACACGATGGCAAAGAATTTCAACGATAAGGATCAATATCTTAAAAAACCAAAAACCGTAAACACACGCACGCACATCTCTGTGTATTTAATTGGTCACGTTCAAATAATGAGTTGAAACAAAATTAAGATTGCAATACGTATAGATATCTACTAGACTAGTTATTTTCGTTTGACTGGTCTAGAAAAATAACCAAATCACATTTAGTAACCATTCATTGATACTACATTTGACAACAACAAAAAGACAAAAAAATAAAAACTGGTACCCGAACCCAAAATATATTTTTAAATTTCAAACCGCTGGTGGCGACTTAGAATTTGATTAACATAAAATACGAACAATGTTATTGTAACTGTGTCAACTTGATACATAAAATGTATTCACACTTACTAGATGTGAACATACATAAATTGTATAACGGATGTTTTTGTAATACAACTGTAACAGAACTAAATCAAATACCAAATTACTTCACATCAAACCTGAATAGCTATAGGAGTTCGAATATAATTTTGTTTTAACTCACCACACTACAACAATATTGAACGAAACAATAATGTCCATAAACATAAAAACCTATTGACAATAATAACAATACGATGTCAACATTGTGTAGGCCCTTTGTGTTTGCGAAGCAAAACTGTGATTCATTCAAGACAATATACATATATATATATATATATATATATATATATTAGTTTGTTTATAAAATATAAAGTCGAACAGTCGACACCGTTTCACATGTTATTTACTAAAAATTAATAAAAATAAACAGTCAATTACAACGGTTAACCGGAAATCTTTGAATCGTTTAACATGTATTTATTTCATACTGTTCGAATAAAGCACATATCTATCTACAAAACGGTCGGTTAATTTGTTTGGTTGGATACTAATTCTTCTACGGATCACGAAAAATGCATACAACTTTTATTACGATTTAAAAACAAAATAAATAATGATAATAGATTATATTCACATTTAACCTTTATAAAAGATTTTAATTAAAATTCGTAGCGGTTATACTTATGTTATAATAACAGGCAACAGTTTTGGTTTACATTTGATCATTGTTACAAGTAGGTACCTCCATAAAATTAACTATCTTAAGATATAGTATAGGTGTAATTATACCGAGAATCATACCTGGATACAATATTATTATGATTTTTTAGGATTTTTGTTGGTATTAAATAGTTATTGCAAACTGGGTAGTGAATAGATAAATACGTTTTGTTTTTGATTTTAATTTTGTGTACTACATATACCTAAACGGCTAAACCATATATTACTAAATTATATTAAACCCAGGATTACATACACGTATTGAAAACATAAGCATGTATAAAAAACCTAAGGGTAGGTATTTTCGGTGTTTATATGACTATATTCACACAAATATCGAAAAACATAATTGATTTGCGATTATTGTTAATGTGAAATTTAATATTTTCGATTAAACCTATTATATCTAATTTAATTTTGATTTTTATTCCAGAAAATCAAATCACTCTCAAACTGTACAACTATAGGTATAGAAAAACGGTGGCTGCTGTAAAAATTTACAAAACCCTATCCGGAACAGAGGAATTTGAATGGTGTACCAAGGACAGTAATATTTAATCAAATAAAAGGACGAAAAATGTCTTTAAATAAACAGATGATTAAATGACAATATATTGCATTGTCATATTAGAGGTGGAAAATACTATAGAAAACTGAAGGATAGCTCATAATAAAATATATGGGTTATCCATATCACAAAAGAAATTAATCTAATCGTATATATTGAAAACCAAAAAATGTTTAAAAATAAACAGCTGACGGAAGTTTGTATTTTATACATTTATACGAAGATACATCAGATTTTGATATTAAGAAAACCGGAACCACTTCAAAAGTTGAGGAGATATTTATAAGCCTAGATACGAATTTTTAACACAAATTAAAACGGAAAATTTTCAATTACAAATTTCTCTTATACAAATTAAATAGTAGGTAATTGCAACTTCTCCTAGTCCAACATTAGTTACAATAAATATAGAGTTTGTACATAATATATACCTTCCCTGGATATTTTTCAATAAATGAAAAATGATTTATAAGTTGAACTAACTTAATTTCGTTGTACTTCTCAAGTATTAATGACTATTATACGATTAAAAGACCGAAAAATATATTTCGTTGTTAATACCTTATAAGATTTAAGTACCAATAGGTACTTTGTAGATATTTAGCTATGGCAATAAATATTAAAAAATAATTAATTTTACATTACCAATAAGAAGAAACAGATATTTTTACATTAAGAGTTATATTACTTTTAACTATCTCTATCTAAGGTTGATGTTAAGTTTGAAATTAATCAATTTATGGTATTGTTTGAGTATAAAAATAAAAAAAATATTATTTAATAGAATTAGTTTAATGTTCAGTAACAACCAACTAAAATATTAAAAATTAAAGATATTTTCATAATTTTCAAATTCAAAAGTAATACGGGACAAATATAAATATGCGTATACATCATTCATACAAATGACATATCAGTTCATGGCAATATTATTTTCGTATACCCTAGGGGCGTCATTAACGACGGACAAATATATTTGTTTAATTTTATTTATCCCGAAAAGTACGGATGTCATAATCATTTTTCGATGGAGCAAATATGTAAATAAACATTTTTGACTATTGTGAAAAATAATAATTTATTGATTACCAACATTAAAAATAACTACGAGATTGCTATCACTAAAAGCGTTATAATTAGATCATAATACAAAAATCACTAAAAATTGTTATGATGAATAATAATTATTCGTAATAAATGGAATTTAAAATTATTGTTTAACCATTAAAAAATGTAATTATTGTACAAACACTTTTATATTGAGAAAACAATGTAAACGAGTCATAACTCATAATATGTACCTGTATTTATACAAACAATAAAAAAAATAAAATATTGATTATGAATAAATAAGGAAAAAGAAGAAATAAAAACAATATATAAAAATGACTTTAAACTTGGGTTTCTCAAATATTTTTGTTTTTAACGCCTGCCTAATATATTATAATTGTACAAAAGCTCTTAAAATAAACATACAAAAAAAAAAAGCTTTGAAATATTATAGTCACATTAAATATCAGAAAAAATATTTTCAATTAGATTCTCGATTCGATGTCCTTTAATTAAAATCGCTTATAATGTATCGAGTAAATAAATCTTTAGAAATTACTTAATTACTTTAAACTCAACTAACACAGACAAGTGCATTAGCTCACCCAAGGACAAGTGCGAGAAGCGAGAAAGAAAGAGAGAGAGAGAGAGAAACGGAGAGAGAATGATAGAGAGAGAGTGGGGAAGTAATCTTCTCGACAAGTCCCTAAAGAACGGTATTTTTTAAACATACACACACCGACAGATTTTTAATTCTAACGGTTCTTCCGTCAGAATTGATGTATATAATCGCATGTATATAATATACAGGTTGGATACACAAACATTTTGTTACGTGTTTTAATATACGTACAAGTGACGATAACACGAATGCAAAAGAATGCCGAGTTTATACTAAGGATGACGAGATGTGTCAAATCGATAAAAGTGTGAATAAGGATATTAAGGTTTAACGGTACGACTAGATTAAAAACGTGTCCAAGGATAAAGAAACACAAGGCTGGCGTTAAGATCATTGGGATATCAATTTTTCGATTTACATCGGAAAATGTTAAATCTACACACCTATCAGGAGTCCAATGCTGAATTATTATTTTAATAAACGTCACGGTTATTGCAGTTTGATTTTTAAAAACACCAACACACACGTGCGCACTAAACAACCAGTTAGAATGTGTCGTGTATACAATAATATATTACTATTATAATACCTTCATCATATTATTATTTTGTCATAAAATTTCGATATTTTATTCCTTATCTCGAATACGCGGAAAGAATTCCAGAACTTGAAGACATTTATTTATTTTTTTACATCAATATTTCATGCGGCAGTAAAAAACAATTTACATTATTAGTGCGATATTATAGGACACGAACAATATTCAAGAATAAAATTTGACACATTAGCAAAATTAGATGAAAAATAATATGTTATAACAGAAAAAAGTTAAAAATAATTCGTTTGAACATCGGTTACGCAAAGAAAAATAGTACCTAACCAGTTAAAAAATATTATGTGATTAGTTTTATTATGTTTCCATGTGCAGATGTTCGAGCAGTTTTCTTATAGAATATATATATAGAGAGACCGTATTTTGTACTCGCTATAATTTATATGTTTTGCACGAAGACGGTTTGATATATTAAAAAAAGCATCATTTTCATTTTTGAAAATGTAAAAATTATCAAGTAGGTACCTGTTTGAGCAAGAAAGAAAATTGTTAATTAGAGTGTACACGAATTATTGAATTTTCTCTTTTATTGAATTAAAACAAAACTATAAATGAAAAAAAAACAGAGAATTAACGAAAGAGTAGAAAACTATAATGCTGTGAAAAACACACGTTCTACTTATTGGTTGTTAAATAGCTAGAGAACTTATCGGGTTTTCAAAACGAAGGAACCATAAAACAAAACAAAAAAATGTTACATATACTCATATATAAGATATATGGGTGCACTTTTTATAAGATACTGTTTAATGTTTATTACAGTTCTGATATAACTGAGGTCATAAATGACGACGTAATGTTATATTATGCATTAATCGAAACGTAAAAAATAAAAAACGGATGGGCCTCCCTTTGCTGTACAGTTGGGGGTGGAGTGCACCTCGTTTATAGGATAGGTCATTATTACAATGGATTTGTTAAATTTGAATACAATGATAGATATCATTGTATACGAATAACGATTCTGAACGGAATTAATATGTTTGTCTAAAATGTGTATATAATAATATAGTACTTTATATTTAAATTGAATTATAATGTAATTTCGTAAAAATTTAAATTTCAAACAATCATAAAATTTTTTCTTTTCAGTCCGGTAGAAATCTTTTTATATATTTTTGAAGATTAGCTTATGGACAACCTAGTGTTAAAATTTTGAATCTTAAATATAAACAAAAAATTTTTTATGAATTTTCAACTACAAAATAACTTGCAAATTATGGCGATTTAAACATATTTTATACAAATTTGAACTTTATGGGCTTATAAAAAAAATTTGAGTGAAACCATCTCCGATATTTTTTAGTTACAATTAGTATTATTTATATTTAATACTTTAATTCATTTTCAAGAGTTTTCGGACAGCCAAATAAATTTTATAGATATTTAAAAAAAAAACTTACAAAAATTGAAAATTTATATTATCTATAAATAAGTCAAAAAAAGTCAAAATACGTTGAAAACTTAACCATGTATAGAAAAAGCCAATATAAAGAGTTGGTGAAAATTTCAAGTGTTTGCGATTTTTCGTTTTTGTGTTAGAGCAAATTTCAAAAACCGATATGATTTGTCAGTCTAGAATTTTATATATTATATTATATTTTACGTGTAATTTTATGTCAATATTCGCTGATCAAACGGTTATAAAAAAAATTGTGCCTATGCATTTTGATGATTTTTGAATAACAATAAAAACTACTTGTGTGGAATCGTCTATTAAATTTTCAATTATTTTTGATCAGCCAAATTTTTTTTATCACCGATTATAAAAAAAATGTAAAAAATTCGAATATTTCAAATGCCTATAAGTAACTTAAAAATCATTATAATATTTTGAAAAAAAAATATGACATAAAGGAAATACCAATCATAACAGTTGGTAAAAAAGTTTCTGCGACTTACACATAAAGATTTGATGAAAATTTCATATTGTTGCGGTTTTTCGTTTTTAGTTAGAGCATTTTAAAAAAAATGTATTTTTTAAAAACGTGATTTTGTGTACAATTTCCAGTTTTTTCGTAATTTTTTTATCATTTTTTTCGATTTTTTCAAAAATTATTAAAAAAGTTGGATTTTTTACATGCCCAAATACCATCTACATTCACTTTCCTTTCAGAAAAGTTGACGTTTAAGAAAATCGAAACATTTTTACTGCCCCAAAACGTGATGACAGGCGCAAAAAAAAAAAAAAAAATTAAAAATATAAAACACACATCATTGTAAAACTAATAGATTCCATCACTCCGTTCAGAATCTAAAACACAATGTATTTAATTAACACTTCATTTTATATCTGATTATACATTTTTTAATCTTTTCGGCGTAAGTACAATTCGCACCTGGACGAGTAACATTTACTAAACTATACGATGAATAATAGTTTAATAGTTGTCATTAAAAATGATATGGTAGCGAGAAAACGTAATTTTTCGAACTTTCACGATGAGTCATGTATCTTTAGTAATATGATTATGTTTACAGATTGTGGTAAAATAATATACGACAGAAAAGACAATCAGTTGAAGACGAGCGGTACTCGGAAATTTGACGGCCTAAATACTATAGGTTATAGAAGACTATAGATCGCTCGTTAAAGCGATTAATATCTGGTAGCAGCATGACCATTGAATTCACGATATTTATCGGTCCACGGGCGACAGTTATAGGAGAAATAGGTTGCGGTGTGGGACAGGTCGCAAGAGGTGCAGTCACTAAAGCATTTAAGGAAGTCTTGCAAAAAATAAAATAAAAAAATATGGAATAGCAAGGAAAAGTAACGAGTAATAAAATAATTGACAAACATTAGAAATCTTCTATCATAAGCCATATTATCGTAAGACTTAAAAATATGTTTAAAATAGGTAGGTAACACTTAACAAGGGGAAAAAAGTAACACGACTTTATCAAAACTTAAAATATTTCCGAGAAAATACTTCACGACTGAATTAGTTTGGATTTTCAATAATTTTTTAATAAATCTCGACTGTACAAAGAAGTCAGCAATTTGCACAATGTTTAAATGGATTTTTTTGGAATATTTGATGGTATAAGTAAATATAATTAAACGTGTAAACTGCAATACATCATCAACAAATATCATGTATAAGCGGATAATAATAAATAATATTTTTAACACACGTACGCAGGATTGCAGTCTGCAGATAAGGGACTTTATAAAACGATCGGAACACTATATAATATATATACCACGAAACGCCAAGGCGCATAATATGGAATATTATAATACGATATACCAGCGAAAAGGACGAGTTTTCGGTCACAGCCGATGGTGAGCAAAAAGGGTATCGCTTAGTATAGGATTCTTGGAAAAAGCGGTCAAGTGCACGGACCCACGTGAAATGCATTCACGGTGTATTAATTTTACCAGACGCACGCCGAACGCGAAATGCAATTTTTGCTGAAACGTGCGAGTTTCATACGATGATGCTCACGTCAAGAAGACCGCCAAATCGGCCGCCGCCGACACGAACGTACGTTTTCCGGGAAATTCTCCGCACAAGTACACCGGTATAAAACGAACAAAATTAAACGCCTGGCAAGCGTAATCCCGCATAATACACCGTAGTACGAATGTATAGTTACATCGTCGCGTAAATAATAATATCGCATCGTCCTCCTCATTTAAGGACAACAAATGTTTCATTCGAACGACACTTTTTTGTCCTCCTAGCAGTTGACCCGAAACATCAAATACACACTGGCAGTAAAACGGAAAACTGTACGCGTCCGTCTTTATCGAGGCCCGAGAGCCAATTCATTGCCTTCGCCAGTTAGGCGTAAGAAAAGCAACAAAAATTATTAAGCTTACGTTTCTGGGTATATAAAAAATAGGTATATACGAAAAATACACTATGAATCGACTAAATGAGATAATAATATGTAATCTCTGAACAGTTGGTACAATTACTACTTATACATTAATTCACGCAAACATTGCGATAATAATAATGTTAAAAACCTTAACTGTATACACTATATAGTTATGACGTGTAAAAGTGTTTAAAAATATATTCCGCTATAAGTTTATAGTTTTTACGTATGTCATCTACATATTCTGATGGACATGGACAAATCACAGTTATTATTATTAAATTCAATTGGTTTAAAAAAATTACCAACAAAATTATACCTACTTCAAATATGTTAAAGATTGTCAATGATTTATAGTCAGGGGTTTATAATTTAATTTTAATAGTGATGAGAATATATAGTAACGTTTTTTGTATTTGTTTTTGAAATGTTTGAAATTCCAACAGTTGTATCATTATAAGTTATAACAAGAGTTAAAGGCTAAAAATAAAATGTATATCTTAATTTTAAAATTTTGCAACAATAACTGAACTTGTAGCACTAAAAAAAAAAAAATAAATGAAAAATTGTGATAAATGCAATGCTTTAGATTATAATAACATAATCGTTTAACTAAGTATGTAGGTACTTATAAAAAATTTTGATGTATGAAAGAAAGATTTTTAAAGCAGAAATAATGATCATTGGTTTATAACTATCTAATTATACTGTATTGAGAAAATACTAATTTTTGAATGAAGATTTCATTTGTGTAACATACACAATAGAGACCAACTGTCATTTTTGAAAAAAAATGAATTAGAGAATACCTTAAACCAAGAGAAATATTAAGAATTGTATTTAAAAATTCGACCTTACGTCCTTCCGGTCTATTCAAGAAACCATACATAGGTATAAGTACAAAAAACATTACACTGCATTTTCTATAAAACAATTTTATCAACAACCAGAGATAATATAAATTTAACATAACCAAACATAAGAAAATGTTCTGCTTTCAAATAGTAATGCCAGTACATTTTGTCTAGACATTTAAAAGATAAAAATATTAAATATGCAATAGATAGCATGGTATATTTTGTTGCATTTGTAACAAATTTATCAGTTATAGTTTTATAAATCGTTAAGACGTTCAAATAAAAATACATTATCCTAGATGTACCTAACATGTGCCTATAAAAATCAATTAAACAATTTAGTTATGATTGCTACGAGGTAATGACTCATTGAGTCGTTACTATTAACTAATGAGTGCGTAAAAATATAATATTATGAAGACCAAGATATTATTATGAGTTATTATAACAGGGCTATAAATTTATTTATTTAGGATCAAAATATCATAAAAGAGAATGAGCGCAATACAAAATGTTTGTTCTATTTCTAAGATATGATTTTCACGAGTGTCTACTAATAGTTTGAAAACGACAATATAGCGTCGTTAATATTCGGTGAAAATCGGTCACAAAAATAATATTGTTGTATGCTACATTAATTATTATTAATTATTATCAATACGGCCCATCGCAAATGTGTGCCGCTGTGTGACCAAGACGAATAAAAACGACGGGTGAAATAGATCATCTTATAAAAACAAACTGTGCGCTATACGCAGGGTATTGCGAATAATTTTATTATTATAGATTATAAAATAATACGAGAACAAGAAAAACTATAGAAAAAAGATTTATTTTTGATTTTTCGAGGTTCAGTACGATAACACGCTGGTTGATTTTCTTCCGTATATTATAATAATACGTACAATAATAATATACAGGTACGGACGTATCGTGTATACATATATATAATATATATTATGTAGACCAAACCACACGCATAAACGGCAGAACCGTTATTTGGCGACCACCGCCGCCGACATTATTCGCTCTGGGTCAACCGGCCGGCCGTATAATAGTAATAATCGCGTTGCGCACATCGGAGAAATGAGCCGATTCCTCGAATGATTTCTTTACTATATAATAATAGTAATAATAACATAATATTATACATCGACCGGGTGAATGAACCAACGGTACACAATAATAATAATAATAATAATAATAATAATAATAATAATAATAATAATAATAATAATAATAATAATAATAATAATAATAATAATAATAATAGTAATAATATTCCGATGTCAATTTATTACCGTGCGTGCACGCATGATAATAATAATGGAACGAATATGACATACCTATGGATGTTCTATAGACGTTCTGTAGACCGTGGTTATTTAATACATATTTTTGTTACTTTTTTCACACGAAATTCGCACGGTCGCAGCCGAAATGCCATTAGCGACGACATCGAGTAAAATAAAAAAAATAAAATAAAATAAAACGTTCAAATATTATATTATTTAAGACACAATGGACGGACGGACACCACCACAAATTCAATATAAACGCGGAGCAACAAACTTCCAACGCGTAGCATGATGGTCGGCAGGCCGGAGGACATAGGGTAAATTAATAAGAAAAACAACATGTACAAACTCGAAAAACACTTGTATTTTAACAGTATTTCTACAGCACTGTATAAGCTCTAACGGGAGTCGTCCGTAACGTTCAAAAAACATTAGCTACTAAAATTATTATTTATTACTACATTATAATATGTATCGGCTGGATCGATAAGACCCATTAAATAGACACATAATTAAAATGAATTTCTTAGATATTTTTAATTTATGCTTTTTAAGAGAACATTAGGTGTATTTACTAGAATAAATAAATAAATAATAATAACGAACAAAAAAAAAGATAAAACATCATTTGTATCGAAAGATTATTTTTTCAGAACTGCATTAAAAATACTACGAAGAAAAAATTGATTAAAATAAATTTAAAATTATTGATAAAAAACGAACATCGTGTTAATTTTGTACAATTATAATAAACTAAAATAACAACTATAATATTGTTTGAGAGAAGAAACATAATATTGTTTTAATATGAAATGAAAATCTTTACGAAAGGAGTAGTATATGATAATAATATAATATAATATAATATAAAATATATATATATGTATAGTATATATAATCAAAATTATTAATATAAATTACAAAAAATAATGAACATACCTAAATTCATCCACAAGTTAGTGTATGTTAATTCAAAACTGTGGAATTTTTTTTAAAAGAAATGAAACGCTTGAAAGCATAATATTAAATATATATATTTTTTTTAACAATGAAAGAGTAAGTTATTCTTCTGATTACTTAGTTACAGCAATTAATTAATAATTAAAATAAATAATTAAATTAATAAATAAATAAATTGAAACATAATTAGATATTAATAATATCTTATCTAAGTGTATATTCCTATTAGATAATTCAATTTTCAAAAGTATAAAATATAAATAATATATATATATATATATATATACATATATATTTTTTATCTTACATGCTCTATATTTTATGATTTTACTATAGAAAATAAGATTTTATTTTTAGATAAAATAGATACCTAGAAAATTTTTAATAATAATAATTTCTAGCTCCTTTGAAATTAATGATATTATAATACTATCAATTACAGATAATTAATTATTTAGTATTGCGTGACCAATTGAAAACCTATAAATTTAAATAAATTTCTAATTAGTCACTGTCTACTACTAGTCAGTTAAGATGAATTTGCAAGGACTTGGTTTATTCTTTAAAACTATATTAATTTTTTTAAAAAAAATGTAAATGCTTGATAAAATTATTTTTACAATATGGTACAAACTCGAAATTTTTGAATTATGAGTATGGTTATAGGCTATAATAAAGTATGCTTAACCAAGCATTCTAATTTTAGTAATGCATGATTAAATGCATATTTTATCGTATACGATAAAATTATGCTCACAGCGATAAATTCTTCTTTTGAATCATACTACTATATAAATTTATCTATATAATATGGTAAAATATTAGACAATAATTTTTAAAGTTATATACTTTAAAATATGTCCAATGTTTAGATGGTTAAATGAATGATTAAATGGTTAACTTTTTTTGTAATAAGATTATTAAGAATATTTACCAAATATTACCAACGTTTTTGATTTCTTACAGTTTCTCCAAGAACTAGTCATAACTAAATTTTTTTAACACTCATTCTAAGACATATTTCAAACTATTATTATTAATAACTACCAACTCGTTACTAGTATAATTTGAGCTGTTGTGGACATTTCAATTAAACATGCCTACCTACTTAAAAACTAAATTTTTCAAAATATATGAACCTGACATTTATCTTTTCATGGTTGATCTTATGATATGGTTAGATGTTAGTTGGTTCTGTTAATTTGTTTATAGTTATTAGTTGTTGCACAATTCTAAATTATACAATACATCAAGTTGTTTAACAAAATACTAATTTTGAGAATAATTGTTTGAAAAAAAGTTCAATTTCCGATTGCATTAAAAACGTTAATAACACGGCCAAAAATAAAAATAATCAATTCAAAATTGTGGGTATCATCGCTGACCCAAATTATAATAACGAGCATCAAAATATAATAAGTATACCTACACTGGTGAGTTTTATTTTTTTCTCCATCAAAACACATAAACAGGGCTTAACGGGAGCTTGATTATTGATTAATACTGTGTATTAAAAATTATATTGAAAAAGGTATACAATGTATACATCATATTGCTGTATAAAGGCAAAGTTATTTATTTAATACTGAACGGTAATTTGTATTATCGTTTATAATGTATGACGATACGAGAGTATGTGACGTGTATGCACCATTTAGTCTCGGATCCGTTGTTAGTTATACTTATATTTTATAGGTCAATTTGTGCCTCGGGCAAAAGAAGTAAAGACTATTTCGGACAACCCGTGGCCTCCGTGGCTCCGTGGTAGGTCACTGGCGTACATTGACACACGCCGAGTAATTAATACAATATGATAAATACATGCGAAACGTTAGTGTGTTCTGTGTAGCATATGGCATGAGAATTAGAAAAGTTATTTATTTTCAAGTTCCATTAACCTAAAAATACGGGCGGAAGAATAACATATAAGTAACAGCGACAGTTGTCCAAGAGAAAAATATGCATTTTTCTGTATACATAATAATAATATATGGATATTGCGTGCGCGTATTTGTTCTGTACGAACCGCTTTACCGCTGCATTAAATCACGAAAGAAAAAGAACCAATTTCGTCCACTTAGAGACACGAATAGTGTGCACGGTAATAAACATTATGAAACGAGACAACGTATAATGATTTGTATCGTTTATGAACACGATTAAAAATATTTGCCAAGTACCGTGTGTATGATTTGTTTATGGCACCGTAAAAAGTTACTGTAGAGGAAAAAAAAATTAAATAAGACAACGAAATTAATTTAAATGTCAGTGTATATAATAATAATTCCTACATAAACCGCTCGTCCGATTAACATTTCAGTGATCCGTTATACTCGTATAGGTAATATAATAATAATATAGTTGTAGTAAGAAGAGTAACTTCTTCGCCAGCAGAAACAAATACACGTCCACCACTAACAAGTAAACTATAAAATAATAATAAACCAAATTCCGTGCATCGTAACACAATATGCATACAACGTCGTACACTATAGCGTAGGTACACGAGGGAAATATTATAAAACATTTTGAAAACACAGGACCCGTTCTGGATAGAATTTTCAACAGGTCAAGCGTTTTTTTTTTTTTTTTTTGATTCGCGTAATAATTATTATGGTCAACCGTGCAACGTGCTGCTTATGGGAACGATATGTTGCATATTTCTACGTGTCAAACTGGTTTGTCCAATACACGGAGAACCGGAAGTACAACGACTCCTCGTCGTGTATAATATCAAAATGTTGTAAAATTAATTTTTTCCCCAAAGTCAAACACGCGTAAAATACGTACAGGAAAACAACATAGAGGTACTACCATCATCTCTATACCATGGTCGACGAAGAGTAGTCAATGTTTTATTATTATAATGTTTCTTTAATTATCGTTTGAAAAATGTCGGTACGCGTCTAACGTAGTAAAAATCGTAAAAATCGCGTTTCGAAAAAATATAATAGGTACATAATATAACACCATGCGAACGTTACGACGCAAAATAATAGGGACATCATCGACGGCCACCATCAATATATCGCATTACAACACGTCGTCGTAATGGCGCGCTAGTAACGATTTGGCTTCTTTTCGGGGTAGGGAAGGGGGAATTATTGAAAACGTAACAAGAATACGCGAATACCAAACACGAAAAAACACAAACCATTAGATAAAATATAGATCGTATATCAGATGTCGGCAAAGTATTAAGCATTTGAAATTTGTATGTGGCGCAAAATATTTTTCTTTCTGCTCAATAACACTGCGCCTCTCTTATGCAATCAAACGCGATTTGATAATAAAACATTTCATCCGAAATTGTACACATTTTTTGGTTCATAATTTCCGAACAAAGTTGTACGATTGTATTGTATATTTCAATATTTGTATGGTATTTAAATAAACTTGTTTCAGTGTTTTTATTACAACGACCCGCATGTAGTTACACGGTGGCTTTTTGCATAGAAGAGTTAGTCGAGCAACAACTGAACAATTATCCCAGAACATTTTTAAAGAATATTTAGTAGGTATTTAAAAATAAAACGAATTCGAGTTTACCCAATATAATATTATAATACGAGTAACCCATAATCACCGACAACAGGCCTGTGCTTGTCGTTGGAAACCAAAACTCTAACTCGAGTTATCCGTATCGAACCGACGATGACGTGTGAGAAAAATTAAAACCTTCCAACGTTTATGGCGGTGTCCCTCGGGGGGTTTATAATCCATCCCCCCTCCACCAAAGGTTTGGACGACTGATCCTCTTGCGCGTTCTACGTTAGGTCCATGTAAAAATTTTCGGCAACGTTTTGGGGCACACGACTCGGTAGTGCGGTATGCGACCTTACAGTAGGTACATTATTATTATTATTTCGGAATATAACAATATGGTATGTAACAAGATGATGAGACAAACCGCGTAGTCGACTTCGTTGGGATATCTCGTCGGCCGTCACCGTGTGTTGCTTTGGTTTCGCACGGGCTTCAGGTCACGAGGGGGGTGTTTCGGATGAGTTGAACCACTACCGTGAACCACACCGTCTCCACAGGACCGGGTGAGGTCAATAAGGGGGTGGGGGGACGGAGAACAAGGCCCCGTCGTCCATTATACCGACACACACACACACACACACACACACACACACACATGCACATACTACAAACACACGACCCCCACAACAACAACTACTTCTATATACTACTAGGTACAACTCCTCACCATTACATACTACTACTACTACTACTACAACTATGTATTATACGGGCACACGCGCGCACGCACATGGAATACAACCGGCGGCGGACACGCAAGTGTAGTGCCCGTGGTACTGAACTTGGCGGACCGGTGCCATTGACCGGCGATGGTTTCAAGGTTCCGCCGCCGCGCCGCCGTTGTTCTTCGGTCGCCGGCACAGCAGCAGCGGCTACCACCACCGCGACCTTCTCCTACACCACCTCCCGCTCCTCCTCCTCTTCTTCTTCTTATTCTTCTTCGTTTTCTTCGACGTATCAGCGGCAACATCCACCGCAAGAGTGTAGTAACTGGCTGTATATGTACTTACGAGTGTGTGTGTGTGTGTGTGTGTTTTTTTATTTATTTATTTTTTCGACGGTAGCGACGGACTGCTTGCCGGTCGTCGTCGTTTTTTAACCGAGTGGTTACGGTTCAACCGCCATCGCCGTCGATGCGCCTCGAGTAGTGTATAGTATATACGTACGTTTCGTTACACCTCAGTCGTCCGTACGCGAGTAACAACAGTCGGCTGTAGTTCTCGTGGCTGCTGCTGCTGTTTTTGTTGTTATTGTTGTTATAGCAGTAGCAGTAGTAGTAGTAGTAGTAGTAGTAGTAGTAGTAGTAGTGGTAGTAGTGGACTAGTAATAGTAGTCGTTACGGGCGACAACCAACAGGTGTAGCAACGCGAGGCCTATTGTTGTGTGCAATATATAATGTATAATATAGTAATAGTAATATTAGTAATAATAACGATAATAATGGTCGGTTCCGAGGATCGTCATTAGAAGGAGAGACGATTGAAATCGAAAAAAAAAACCGTGTAAAAAAAATTGATCCAAACACACAAAAAGAAACAAAAACGATTTTCACAACCTTCGCGAGACGGATCGGCGAGGACCGCCGTCGCCCATAATATCGTCGTTGCCTTCGGCGTGGCCGGTCGGCACGCGGTGGAAAAAAATTCGCCTCCGAGACACGCCGACCCACCGATGGAAACGATTTGTTTTATTTTATTTATTCTTCCGTTTGGCAACTACTACACACGGCCGATCATTAGGTTAGCAGCGGCAGCACCGCCAGCCCACATGCGTGCCGGGAACGCATATATTATTAATATTCCTTATTATTATTAATATGCACATATTATGTATATGACTAAAACCGTTATGATATTATAAAAATATACTTATACACGCGTCACACCGACACGGGATGACGATATTGATGATGACAAATATATATATGATCGGTCTTATATGCACGCCGCATAACCTTGTGCGACGGGCTACGCAGTATTTAACATTTTTATCAGATATCATAGTATAATAATATGTATCGCGGAAATAATGATTGTATACATCGTTAATATCCAAGAAAAAAGAAATAACGCATGTGAAATCCAACGCAATATAAATAATTAGAATATAATTACCATATGCTTTTGGCGAATCATTTTATTTATGAAATAAATAGCTTTACTTTTTCACGTCACATTCCCCAATTAATTATACGTATACACTTTAATACAACTAATTAATTAATACTCTGCAGGCTAATTCATACGCTTAAAAAAGAAAACAAACACATGAGATGTCCAAGTACTAAGTAGGTTTGCAAATATCAAGACTGTTAGTTCCTTTTATTCATTTGAAACGTGCTAAGTAAATTTAAATAATTAGGTGCATTCATGTTATACTAATGAACATATTCAAAATATGTTTAATATCAATTAAGACTTATTTCTCCTCTCATTAAAACAATATAAAAATAATTTATAATTAATAGTTATATGAATCACGTAAATAATTACCAAAATAGCATTCCATAAGCACAATTTCAATAACTAAGGATACAATGTTAATTTAGTGAATTTAAAACTATCAAAATAAATAACACATTTTTGCTACACCACATTGTAAAGTAATTTTTAGGTTAATTATAATAACATACAGTTCAACTATTTACAATTGCATTATATAATATGTGCAATAGAAAGACGGCCAATATAATTCATATTTAAATATATACTATACATTTTATATTAGGTATATACAATAAAATGTAAATATTATGTAATAAATCACCAAATTATTGTAAAATGATTTGTTTTCAAAAGAACATAATAATATACCATTTATCGAAATATTAACAATAGCTTATCAAACAGTTACTTTCAGAAAATTAAGTAAATACAGATTTTATTTTGGAAAGCTATAGCTATAATATATTAAATAGTCGTAATTATTCTATATTATTCGCATATAATAATAATAAAATAGTAATTTTATAGTTCAAAAACCTCTAACAAGAGGAAATAAGTGTACTGTGTATTATTCCCACACAAAAGTTAATACATATCCGACAGAGTAATCATCTTTAAGCCCACGCACATTTATGAATATGGGTTACGAATCACCAACACTATGGAAAAACGCTATAATGAATAGAAAACCTGTGGGTTCACTCTTCCTCTTTCGTTTTCTAGAAAAAAAAAAACAATGGCCAACGCGGATAACATCAGGGTATTTTGATTTAAATATATCCACCTGAGTCGAATAAAACAAGAACATTACACGTTAGCGATCTCTCATTTGTCGAACTCGACATTTGTCGAAAGTGTAAATCGTATATAAGCTGAGAATTCAACAGGAAAAACATCAAGCAAACTGAACTGGAAAATTCAAATATGTACTATAATATTTAAAACTGTAAGAAGATCAAAATATTATAATTAAAATAAAGCTGCCAGGGATAGATTTTGGATGGTGTACAGTACCTATAATTAGTATCCTTGTCTTTAAATTTGAAGGAAATGATAAATTATTAAATGCAAAAATTATCTAGAGCAAAGCTCGGTTTATTAGCCCATAAAAATATGAAAATGTTAAGTATTCATAAAAAAAAATTATTGGACAAGATTTTAATTTAATTTAACTTATTTTTGGATAAGTAAAAATAAAGTAAAATTAACCTTGTATTCAAATTGGATCAAGATGTTAAAAAAAATTTGAATTTTAAATTTTTATAATAATAAAATAGTTGGTTATCTGAAAAATTAATAAATAAATCACTAGGTAAATGAACCCTATTCTCAAATTTTAAATTTCTATAATATATTTAATCAAAACTGATTGTGTTATAAACGTAACTATTATTTTCTACACATGAAGTCATTATTAAATTCCAGGACACAATCAGAAATCAACGACAGACGATTGATAATTTGTGTACTCCAACATTTGAGAATTATACATTACTTATACATACTATGTTCCACTGTATAACTTGGTTTTTCACAATTTTTTCATTTAGGCTTAAATATTATCAGTTTATATATTTTCTTATATTTTAAGTTTATGAATCAAAATCCGAAATTCATAGATTGACCGCATCGTTACCTTGGGATAGAGAACGGACTTTTAGTTTTATACATTTGTCAAGAGCACACAAAATTACATGCCTAAATCCATCAAGGTCTAACTCTTCAATTTCATCCTTGTTTTTAAATAAAATATCAAGAAATCACGTTTTCACGACACGTAATTTCTATCCCACTTACTTATTTTTTCAATTGTCTACTAATGTAAATATATATACAAATGACATTTTATAGTTTTATATAAGAACGTAAACAAGATAAACGTTAACAGATCAATATTCATAGAATAAGAGTTAACATTTTATGTATATATGTAAAGAGCATGTTATATACTTACTCGTATATATATAATAATAATAATAATTAAATAATAATTTAATAATTGTTATTACATATTGTTAACTATTGCAGACTAACATAATGGTTAGTATAATATATTATACACCTAACTTAAATACGTATGTACACGGATTTATTTGAAATGTTTTATATGTATGAAGCGCAAATTGTGTTTCAGGTCAGGGTTCATGGTTTAATATTAAATTCACGTCATCATTTATTTAAGTAGTAATAAAACGTGAGTCACAAAACATATAATACTTCGACAACTTGTGGCATATATATTGTATTTGAGATGTATTGATAGGTACCTATTAGTGGATATTATTCAGAGAAAAATAATTATTACTAATTATTTAACAAAAGTCCAGGGTTGAAACATGAAATGCATTTGCATAAATTTTAGGTTGGTTTTAAATTGAGCCGGCAAAAACCGTAGTAAGTAGTAGTGATCTTAGTGGCTTTTATATGATCGTATTATGCAAACAACATTATTCGATTAAAATAGTTTGATTATGAATAAATCGAACATAAGTAATTTTTAAACTATTAGACAGGTGAAAAGATTAAATTATTATAACGCAAAAATTAAATTTCAAAATCTAAAACGATACTATTGTTATAAGGGAATAATTACCGATTAAATTAACTAACCTAATAGCTAATGGATATCAATTATACTAGTATAATCGTACTAAAAAAAATTTAATTTAATTTAATTTATGAAACTTGATTATTATTTAGGCAGTCGGTAACTACCGAAGTACCTAAGTATACTAATTTGATTTAATGAGAACAAGAAGTATTACATTTTTGTAAAATATTATCATACATGATACAATATACAACTAAAAATAACACAATAACTAAAAATGGGCATATATAAGTAAATGTTATATTTATTTCGTGTTTTTGTACATATAACTAAATTAATGGTGACGACATAATATGGGATATGGTACGCTTGTATCACTTTTATATCGTATCAAATAGCAAATATGGAAAATATAATATTACTGAAGCAATTTAAATATTATCATTTTATGATTATTTTATCTATTGGCACAGATTACTTACGCTGTCAATAATACAGTTTTGGATTATCATTGTTATATGGCACATTTATAATGCACGCGCGATACGTCATATGTTTTTTTTATAATGCTATATTTATACAACTTCATACATTTTTCGTAATAGAAAATTTAAAATTTTTATTTTTTGATACATTCGTCAATGTGTGAATAGTGAATTCACTACCTAGTTATACATTTATACAGATACATAGTACATATTCCAATATTGTTCTATATCCATTGATGTATAAATAATATATACTTCGAAATTCAGAATTAAATCTAGTTAAGCTATAAAGAAAATTACAAAAATACGTATGGGAAGCAAAATAATTTATTTATATTTAATATCTCTACCGTTATTAATGTTATTATCTATGTTTATTATTTAATATTATCATTGACTATAAATACTAATGTTTATAATCAATAGTTTTATCAATATATTAAAAGTAAGCTATACATTATTATAGTATTTATACTCAAATATTTTTGTATTAAGTTATTAGATAACAAATAACACATATTACTAACAAATACATAAATACATAGGTTCGATAGTATGTTAGATTATTTGTGAACAAAAATCATTTTAGTTAATATTAAACCATATTAAACAAACAAATTAAAATAAGTATCTATTTAAAATTTAAAAAATAAATATTTAGATGTTTATCTCAGATTAGATTACTAATATAATGGTTGTTATATGATTAATGTTTAAATGTTATAGTTGAGTATATCCAAGTTAAAAAAACTAAATTTAATTTTGAGCTAAGATAATTTCGTATCTTTTTCTAATGAATAAGATAGACTAACCACTTAGTATATTTAACCGTCGTGAATCACACGACACAAAAATAAATAAAACATTAAAATCAAAAAGAACACTTTTACATGGAACAAAACAAATTGTGTAACTAATTTAATTTTGAGAACAGTTTTCCGTTATATGACATTGAAAAATTTGGAACCCCTGCCAAAATATATGTTGAAGTGGGGTAAAGACCCTTCTAAGAAGGGTCTATGCTCTGCAAATGGTATGGAATAGGTAGCTACAATCCATCTTTATTTACTTCCTTTTACAAATACAACAATTGGAGAACAAAGATTTTAGTAGCTATACAATTCTTCCGTAAAAGACAAAAATATGTAATAAATATCTAACCTGGGTGGCACAGCATAATAATTATCTAAACTTATAGTTACATTTATAAAATGTAAATATTAAATTTATTAAACGCAAATATAGGACCACAAAATGTAGATTTTACGGATTTTAAAACATTATGATTAAAGTAAACAACTATTTTGATTCTATAGGTCTTTCTTGTTAATTTTTTTAAAAAAAAACCTACTTTGGATATAAGGAAAATATTTTGCAATAAAGCCCAGGAGGATTCAAGAAAAAAATAATCGTAGGGGTGTATTATTATTGAAAACTACCTGATACAAGTATCAGCGAAAGACTGCAATATATTTCTAAAATGTAAAATGTACAACTTTTTGGCAAATTATCTAGGCTTGAGGTTCTAACTCAATACAGAATATTCATAACTGTTAGGTTTTATTAACATTTGATCAACATCGTGTTTATATACATTTCAGTACTATAAAATTCATGTAAATTAAATTTTTGGTTCATAAAAAAAAAAATATATGGAGTACTCAAAAAACCCGTACTAAATATGAAACAAGTACCTACATCACTAAATTAATATACGAAATTCAAACTAAAATTTGTCAATTTCGTTAAACAATAAATGTTGGAATTTATATTTATTTATATAATATATTATAAATTTATAACCTATGCAAAAAATTATTATACTATATACAATTTTAGAAAACATTTAATTTATAGGTATCATAATAATAATTTAATCAATATAAAATTAATCTTCTTGACATTTTCGAATTTTAAAAATTTAAAACCCATCTTTAATAGAACGGACGTAATATTTTTCGAGTAAATATTATTAGGCCATAATCAATATTTTATGCATTTATCCATAGTCTATACTCTATAGTATAACCATATTAGTATCTATATCGTTACAATGCTTAATGAATTACCCAAGTTCCATAATAGGTATGTCACGGGAGTATGATAATTTAATAAACTATGCATAAATTACCTCATATCAGGACCACCATTATTTATATTTCACTTTAAAATCAATTAATTATCAATTTATTTTTAAACCCCTCAAGATGTATAGTTCGAAATAACACTCCATTTTAATAACAACTAAATTGTCTTTGTAAAAAGTATCTTCGATGACATTGCATGAAGGTTAGTTGTAAACCCTAATTAAATATTTCATTTTTAAAAGGCGATCAATTAACATCAATCTAAATGGTTTTCAAAAAGGGAACTTAACAAGTATTAAATATTAATAAACACAATATACCTCGTTAGCACAGTAAGGTAGCTTAATTGATTGTAAAACTTTAATATTTTAGTTAAAAAATAAATATAGGTATCTAAAAATGTACTTAATCTAGTCGTTCAAATGAAGAAAATATAAAATAGACAGCTAGTATAAAACATATTCATTAATAAGTACGAATCTAAAACTGTAGACTTAAATATCGAAATACATATAATATACTATATACTCGACTATATACAGTATACACTCAATGGAAATAAAATATTAACAATTTTATCAAGTAGATATTAATAATACATTTTTATTATTCTAGTAGTATATTATGTTTATCAGCTGTTCTATACTTCACGAGGAACATAAATACAAGGGTTCTTATTAGGTTAAACCTAGTTTTAAGCCCTAAATTTACAAAAAATATGAATTTATAATATTAAAAAGCTTGTGAAAATAATGATCTAAATGAAATAATATTTAGAATATTTTGTTACATACTAAGTATTAAAGTTTAGAATATTAATCTAATGGAATATATGGTATTAATTAGATACCAGATTGAATACGGATACACCATTTTAAAAATACGGGAGACTTACTCCCGTTCCGGTATCGTATCCGCACCGGTTTCTGTATATCGTTATTAAAGGGGTTTTTAACACATAGCCACATAGGTTAAACGTTAATCATCCCACTATGATCACCCCAACTGATTTACATAACAATATTGGTATTGGGCCATCGGAGACACAACGGATGTTTTTTGCAACATTTATTTCGTAAGAACAGAACTAGAAAATACAATAAGATTCTGAAAAAAGACATCTGCATATTAGGTGTATAAATATTATACTCGTAATACAGTATATAAAATGGAGAGTAGATGGTATTATCGAAGTTCTATAATAACAATAATAATTTTAGTTATCTATGTCGGAACGGCTGCGTACACATTAAAATGCTTATCAACTTATGGACGCCGCGGCGATGAGTACCTCCAGCACGTGTACCGTTTTAACTTGGAAAATCCCTTCCGTAGAGCGCCGAAAGCTCATCGGACAAGCCGACAATAAGGTCAACTTAATAATTGCTATCTACATCGGAAGCCAAGACTTTTACGCTCAGTTTTAAATTTAGATCGATTGATTTGTTTATTACTCATTATAATATATTTTTTTGAACTATCGTGAATCGTCTTTGGCCGCCGCGGAATTTAAAACTCATATAATATCACACTTGTGCGATAGTGGGTTCACATAATCGTGTTTGGATTAAGGTCAGAAATCATCTTTCATGACACGATGACGCAGTTTCGGGATAGACGAGGCCAAATTTAAAGGTCAACATATAGCGACCGCCTAGCAGACACAAAAACGTTTCCCCAGGGCATTTCCCGGTTCTATTTCCGGTGTCGATGTGATAATAATAAAAATATTCAATCGGTTGATTGTTTACACGCGATATTAAAAGTATTAACGCATTTTTACTGGAAAATGTGCACGTCAAAACATATAAGTATAAGCTTATGATATATACATTTTTTTTTTGGCTACTCACTTCCTCACTGACGTTTCTGGGCAAGTGTTTGACCTGGAGCTGTCTGTCCTTGTGGAATTTAATTTTGGCGTCTTGTACTTTGCGCTTGATCTCTTCTTCCGGCTCCTCCTCCCAAAACCGTTCGGTGGACGCTGTGGCTTGAAGCACCTGGTGGTTGCCGGCGACTCCGACGCCTCCTCCACCGCCGTTCCAAAAAGCTTTCGGGTCGTTGAGCTTGTACTTGAAGCATGGATGTGCATCGCTGGCGAACACCGATTTGGCGGTTTCCGTCGTCATCGTGCCCCGTGGTGAAAAGATTGCGAGAAAAAATTGTATTATTATTGCTTACAGATGGTGGTGGTGGTGGTGGTGCTTGTTGTGTGCGGCGACAGCGTGTCGATGATTGTCGAACGGGGATCGGAAGCGAAGAAGAAGTAAAATAAAAATTCAAAATACGAGCGTTAACGGTTTTTTCTCGGGTACTTGTGGGCCACGGGGTCGCGATGAATTGCGATGTATTGCGGATGACGGAAATAATGAAAATAATTGAATACGTTGGGAAAAAAAAATTTTATTTTTAAAAAAAAACCCAGTGCGAACGGACGGACGGGCCGCGAGAGACACGAGGATTCGTTTTATCGTCGGTTCAACATAAAAGATCGAAAATCGTTGATGGCTCGTGGTTTAACGGCGTTGCCGGCGGACGACGTGCACGAGCGCCAAGACGAGTGACAATGATATATCAAATAATACCTGGTCGGCGCGGCGGCGGTTCGACGGTTGCCGGTCGCGAAGAGGAGGTATACGGGGACGCGCACGCGCAGGCGCGCGTTGCTTTGTATTCGCGCCGGGTCGTCGGTTTGCGCGTGCGTGCGTGCGTACGTGGAGCCGTGTGTGCGCGTGTGTGTGCGTGCGTATGGTTATGCGGCGGCGGCGTCGTCGTCCGTGCAGCGGCGCGCGCACGTTAAGCGCACATGTTCGGCTCCGCGTAACTATGTACGCCGCCGCTATTACAATAACCCCGCCGCCGCCGCCGCCGCCGCTGCGAATGAACCAAGAAGATACGACGACGTGTGTTCGCCGGTCATCACAGTGTTCAGTATTATTATTATTATTATAATGGCACAATAGCAGCCTATGGCCGACCGCGGAGGAAGTTTAAAAAAGTGTTGAAAAAATGAAAAAAATAAAAGAATTTAGGTCTGTTCAAAAGCGATTAACGTCCTCGGGAGGGGCAGAAACCGGGGGATCATTGCCGCTCGATTCGTTATAAATTATAATGTTAAAATATTATAATATAAGTACTTGAATCGACGCGTAATAAACCGCACATCGGGTTGAAGAAAATTCGATAGAGTTTTAACACGTGGTTCTATATACCATAACTTCATAACCTTTGGTAATTAATTATTATTGCCAGCCCAACGATGTTTGGAAAATATTTATTTAGATTTTTCCTTTTTTTTTTTTTTTTTTTTTTTTTTTATATTTGAGTCGTGTATTTTAGTTTTAAAATTTTCAATCTGAGATAAACTACAGACTGCGCGCGCAGATGAAAAGGAGGAATTTGATTTTAAAAAATTTTACAATCGTTATTTACGTTATATTCAAACCAGTGGTTGGTATAAGGATTTTTGAGATTTATAGAAACCAGTTATAGAATGGTTGTTGTATAATAGACAAATTGTTAGTGGTACCTACTACCTATATACTCAATTTCCAGCCTTTCCGAAAGAAAATTCAAACTTTAATCAATAAAAATCCGAAAAAACATAGGATTCTTAAAATAATATAATATTTATAAAACGAACATTATGTTCTTCATTGTTCTATATGATATATGTATAACACATTTCCTACCTAAGTTAAATTGTTAAATTATGTTAGTAATAGTATTATGTAGTAGTAGTACTTACATAGTTAAACTCTATTAAATAACGCATAGAAATTTGCGAGAAATCTAATTAGTTCATAATTAAAATTTCAAAAAGGTGTGGCGAGACCATGTCGTATAAATATTATAGTTAGGGTAGTCTTTATTTTTGTAATAACTATAACAACATGTTATTTGGCTGTTACCTATTATTATTTTAAAGTTTTGATTATAAGCTTGTAAGAATACCCATAAATTACAGTTGTAATTTACAATCTAAAACGTTTATGAAGAATATTTTAGAATGCCTTTTGTACAAAAAAAAATGTTATGAACTAAATAAACATTCAGTTCATATGTCAATTACTCATCATACATTAAATTATAATTTATAAACAACAAAATACAAGCTAGATCTAAAAAAAAATTTAAGAAAAGGCGGTCTCTCAATATACCTTCCTATGTAACTACCGACTCTGCAGGGGTCGGTTATTGCTCAGATATATAGGTCTACAAGAGGGACAGTTTTTTTTTTATCAAACAGGATAGGGAGTGTTCCGTTATTTTCACTCTATGTTTTGTTTTAATAAATATTTTATTCTTGAATTATTGAACAGACATGTGTTTTTTGGTAATTTATTCCTATATGTTATGATTTGTTCAAATAGGTAATTAAACAATTGCAGTGATATTATGTGCAGTTCAGTTATAGCTTATAATAATGTAACAATTAGGAATAAAATAATATTATATGTATTCACAGCAGATATCAATAATAATTAGAATTTCGTATATAATAATATATTATCAGAAATTTATTACTATTACAATTGATAAATAATGACTTAAATGTACCGCTGTACATCATACTAATATGTTAAGTATATTTTAGTGTGTTCAGTGGAGAACCTATAATATAATAAGTATAAAATACCAATACCATAATGATTAATAACAAAATATCACTATACGAAACATAAAAAAAATTAATCTGCAAAAACAAAACTTTTTTACCGTAATAATATTTGAATAATTAATGTTACATAAGTATATATACAATATACTATATATCTGATAATCATATATAATTATAACCAATGTGTTTCATCACAGAATAAACACCGGTTTGAACCCGGTCACCGCGGCGAAACCATCATCGTCCCGAAACAAAAAATATTACTTATTACAATTATTATTATTAACAATTAGTAGTATATGCGTGTATCAGCGTATCTCGTGCTTTTATGTTGAAAATGTGTACAAACTCAAAATTGTACTTTAGAATGTGCCTATAATAAGATATATTGTACAACTATATTGGATCATAAAATCGAAAATGTTGTATATTTTCTAAGCATTTATATATTGAATTATTCTAGAACATTTGTTTGTGTATAATAGCAAGTGTTAATTATAAAGTGATATAACTTCTAAGGTAAGGCAAGTACGGATATTAATTTTTTATTTTTGTTCTTGTATAGGTAGGTACTTAGCCGTTCATTTTTATTTTACTCAAGTCTCTTTTAAAACTAGATAATGTACCTACGTTTGGGGAAAATATAAATTCTAATTTATCTATTTCGTAAAATTTCAGAAGTAGTGTAAGTAAATAAATACTATCAGGCAACGCGTACCATCTTCAAAAAAGGTGATTATGAAATCTCTTCAAATACAATACATATTAGTTTTACGATAGCTTAGTCGTACAAACAACTTGAGAAAACCCAAACTTATGTTGAGATTGATAAACAGTACTATGAAATATTAGCAAAGAAAGTCGTGGTGAACAAATTCAATTGCGCTAAGCTTTTATTGCTTAATGCCTTATAATTTATGTATACAAATAAAGTAACAATTTTTATTTAAGGGTTTTTAGATATCATTTGTCTTATCAAAATATAGGTACTCCAGGTCGACAAAAAAATGAATATCACACTTTATTTCTAAGTGATATAGAAATCGTGTTAAGACCAATAATTCGTTGCCCTGTATCAAATTACTCAACAATTCAGTGTTTTTGGTCACAAAAATATTCATATCTTATCCAAGTACCAGAACAATAAGGTAACATATTATTATACTTATTACTTATATACATAATAATGCAATTAAACTAAATAAACAGTTATGAAACGGGTTTTGAAAAACTGAAATTAAATTATTTTTTTGTACCACTATAAGAGTTTAAAGTATTTAGAATTATGAAAAACATTGAATAATTAGACCTCCATTCTGATTGTCTTATGAAAATGAAGATTTTTCATTGTTTATAACAAAAATGGCGTGTACATAATGTGTATATTATAAAAAAAGATGTATTATTAGATAAACAGTTTGATGTTCAGAGTATGTTTGTACGGCTAAATAATAAATTAAATGGGTATCATTTATTTTAAACTTACTAAAAAATTTTAGCGTATAAAATTAATAGACATGAAAATATGATTCGTGGAGGTTTTGGTTTTATAGGAGAACACTGCAGTGTCAAAGTCATATATAATACATTATAATTGCATTGTTTACAGGTTTAGTCAAATATTATATAATATTAAATGTATCGATAATACACATTTATTTTATACTATGTACTAAACTGTTGACATAATGTGGTACAAAAACTAGTTAAGATATGACATTCTCTTGAAGCATCTAATTAACTGAATGCATTACATTTTTACTGTAAACGAGGATTAAGTAAGTGTGGGTCACACCGAGTGACACTCTACGGCGACAAGTTTTAACATCTTGATTTAATTGTTGTTTTGTCCTCCTAATGCATAATTTATTTTTTCAAGACAGTTTAAAATGTACTCATAAAACAAAATGTGTTATATAGGTACACCTCGTAGCTCACTGCATACACTTATTTTATTTTACAATATTAATTATACCAGTAACCAGTAAGTCTGATTAGATACTACTTAAAAATCACTGGATTTTTCATAACATTATACTATATACACCGATCTGGTCATGTAATTACAGTTCAATTTATATTTCAATGTAGATGCATCATGTTATTAAATTACTATATATAATACTTATAGCCCCAACGGGTATTTAAAATATCTCATAAATTATAAATAGTGTTTATTTATAAATCATCGGGGTTTGATTTTTCCGTACCATATTGGTTAAAAACTAAAATTATACTCCTTTAACTACGCAGTTCACTGTAGTTACTACAGAGTCCAAGTTGATATTTTTTAAGCCTAATATCAAAGTATATTATTGTACGTATAAATATCATACTGTAATAGGGCAAGGCAAGTATAACTCCATTTATGTATATCGGTGGGGGTATAAGAGGTATAAGAGTACATAAGAAGAATGTTTTGTTGTTTTCATCGGAATTTGTGAAGTATCTAATATTCAAAATATATTTTTAACTTAACCAAAATAAATTATGTTTCTACGTTCTAATAGACTATTATAAAATCAATGGTTCTACCATCTTCGAAAACAATTCTATATTATAATTGGGATTGTTAATGTTTAAATAATGATGTACGCATTTACCTACCTTTTTCTATTCCAATAAACAATAATCTTCATGTTTTTGCAGTGTCGTAGTGAATATACATTCCGATTCCGAACAAAGCAAGGCATGTATTTTAAACTCACTTCTATAAAAATGACTGTTTTCGACAGTAAAAATCTCTTCTCCAAACTATTCATCCATCGCCATGTAGTAAAGGTAGATGTATATACTATAGTACACTATTATATAAACACTATTACCGTGTTTCGTGTAGACCATGTTGGTAAAACGTTGGTTATTTCCTTATTGCAGGTTATACATTAGTAAAATAAACCAACAGATAAGTTGAATATTTTCAATTTTTGAGTGTATACAGTTTGGTAACGTGCTAGCTAATATTGGTTACATTTGCATGATCTGCACGGAACACGGCGTAGGGTACCTTATTAATCTCCGTGTTGAATTACCTTACGACCATATGTTGTATCCGTGTAAGAAGTTAACGTACTGACCAAAAATGGGAATTTATAGGAGCAAAAATAACCGCTAGCACACAAAAAATCGGACGTTTAGTACAAATAGCTACCAGCATACCTGACGTAGGTTTTAATGGTGTTCAAAAAAGTAAACCATAAAATATATAGAAAACAAAGCATCAATAGACACTGCTATTGACAGTTGACTTTATTTTACTTGAAATAGAATAAGGATTTTATTTCACTTTTAAGTCCAGTTTGCAATAATGGGTTAGGTGCGGTTGATGATCTACAAAAGCATCTCTATACATTGAAAAATATTATACTCTTACCTGCTGGGCTGCATCCACTTTTTCTTCTTTGAAATCTTCTTTTCTTCTTTTCCAGCGGAGAAAAATGCTGTCAAGATTCAGGATTTAGATGTTATAGCGGTATAGTTCATAAGATAATAGTATAAATATATATATATATATATAATATAAATGCGCAAATGTCTGGTATATATTTTATATACGGAATCCTATGCAAGACCAGGTAGGTAACTCAAGAACAGGATATTGTATTTTTTTTTTTTAAATTGTAAAGTATTTACATATTACATATTATAACATAATCACATAGACCTAACCTAACATATAAGACCTAACAGTATCTGAAATTCATGTAATAATATTATATTTTTTTTTAGGATAAAAATTGGAAAAAGTATCTTTTCGAGTTTCAATAGGCAGTGAATTAAATATAAATAGACCTATATACGTAATATAAGTATGACGATAACGATTGTATGGGGTTATAAATTATAAATAATAATATAATATAAAATGTATATAAGCTACTACACGTTTACACGTTAGTATTATATTTTATTAATATTATATTATTATATAAACTAAGAAAATATTTTATTGTTCTCTAGTATAGAATCTATACTCATAGTAGTTATACACTATTGGAGTATTGTAGTCTATAGATTGTGTTATAATTTATACGGCTGTACAAAATAGTAATATTTGGCAGTTTTTGATCATTTTTTCACCACGTCAAAAAAAAAAAAAAAACGGGTGGGCCTCGTTTTGCTGTACAGTTGGGGGTGGAGTGTACCTTGTTTATAGGATAGGTCATTATTACAATGGATTTGTTAAATTTGAATGCAATGATAGATATCATTGTATACGAATAACGATTCTGAACGGAGTTAATATGTTTGTCTAAAATGTGTATATAATAATATAGTGTTTTATATTTAAATTGAATTATAATGCAATTTCGTAAAAATTTAAATTTAAAACAGTCTTAAAATTTTTTCCTTTTGGTCCGGTAGAAATTTTTTTATATATTTTTGAAGATTAGCTTATGAACAAACTAGTGTCAAAATTTTGAACCTTAAGTATAAACAGAAAAAATTTTATGAATTTTTATCTACAAAATAACTTGCAAATTAACGTGATTTTGACACATTTTATACAAATTTGAGCTTTATGAGCTTATAAAAAAAATTTGAGTGAAACAATCACCGATATTTTCCAGAGAAGATAAGTTAAGCTTATTATAAACCTTGTATTAAATTTTCGAGAGTTTTCAGCCAGCCATTTAAATTTTATAGGTGTTTAAAAAAAAAAATTTTACAAAAATCGAAAATTTAAATTGTCTATAAATAAGTCAAAATATGTCAAAATACTTTGAAAACTTAACTATTTATAGAGAACACCAATATAAAGATTTGGTGAAAATTTCAAGTTGTTACGATTTTTCGTTTTTGAGTTGGAGCATTTTAAAAAAATTTAGTTTGTAAAAACGTGATTTTGCGTAAAATTTCCCGTTTTTTCGTAATTTTTTTATCGTTTTTTCGATTTTTTAAAAAAGTATTGAAAAAGTTGGATTTTTGACTTGCCCAAGTACCATTTACATTCACTTTCCTATCAGAATAGTTGCTGTTCAAGAAAATCGAAGCATTTTTACTACCAAAAATCGTGTCCACAGACACAAAAAAAAAACACACATCATTGTAAAACCAATAGATTCCATCACTCCGTTCAGAATCTAAAAAATAAAAATTCAAGAGTATATACATTTTGGTACAATTACCACGTATCTCTATGGTTTTTTAGTTTGGTTCATTGAAACAATAATTCAGATTTATTAAAACATAGGAATATACATCATGTATATATTATAGTTAGATCTACACAAAATAATTTAATAGGATTTTTTTTTTAAACTAAGTATTTGTGTTTTTATTAGAATTAAATGTATTCAATTATGTATGCGTCTTGAAAAATGAAAAATTTCGAAGATAAATATATGTTGATTAAACTGGACACTTTAAGTACACCGACAAGTATAAAAGGACGAGGAAAATCGGCAGTCACCGCTTCTATGAATATCCTTGTATATTCCTTTTGCTATTTTTAATAAATCAAATGTTCGGAAATAGCTCATAATACGGTGTATTATTTTTTTATTAATAACCAATTAATTATTGATTTTCTATTATTTTATACATATACGTTTGAGGTATAGGTACTATTGTAGTATATAATTTTTTATTCAAAATGATTTTTACCGCTTAATTTGTTTGTAACGCATTCGTTAAATATAAAAAAAAATCTAGGCACACCGCTATAATATGATATATACTATACCTATTACGTACGCATGTTTACGTATGGTATATTATTGCGGGTAAATACCTATATATAAGAAGTATTTTTTTGAATGTGGTACAAAATTCAACGTTCTACATCAACTGGCTTATTAGCAGTCGAAATCGATTAATTGGTCAGCGGTATTACTTACCCATGTTATATTATTCCATTGATTACGGAAATTGGCTTCGAACGTATAACGGCGTAAAGCGTGTATTTTCGTACCAATACCCGTGGAGAAAAAAAACCACAAGACGAACAATCGGTCGTTCGGTCGTACACAATGTCTTTATAGCGTAAAAATCGAATTACTTGGCTACGATTCATCTCTTATGTTTCCCCCCCCCCCCGGCGGAGAATATATGCATTGTTAGGTATGTGCACGGTTTTCGTCGCCGATCGAACGTCTCGAATAATATGTGTACAGCTGTACAGGTATAATATGCAAATCAATTACAAAAATATACATTTACGATCTCATATTTCGCTGGTTGTGTCCAAAAAAATGTTATTGATTCTCAAATGTTTCGCACGTTATATTTATTTATTTATTTATTTATTTATTTTTGTTTGTTTCAAATGATTCCGATTAATATTTACTCGCTGCACATATAAGTAATAAATACTACTAAGTAGAACTCTGTACGATTAATATTCGCACTGCAGTATTATTATATAGTCCTATAACTGGGGCTCTCCAAACGTCAGGTCTACGATTTCAATTTTACTTTGTTGTACGCCACGATATACTTTAAATTAAAATATATATATTTGTACATCAAACACTATAGTTATAATACTTGGAATAACGTATTGAACGTTGGAAATTTACAAAATACTCCTATAGACATACTGAAACGGCATTAGCGTTATTTTCGGCAAACTGTTACATTTCTAAATCATTACGTATATTAAGAATGTTATAGAGTGCCAACATTAGGCCGTAGAGTTAACAGTTCATTTTCTTTTTCACGCGGACATAGCATGTGCATGTCTATAATATAGTATATATTTATATGCAACATGTATATATTGTAAAATTACATTTTATAAGGAAAAAAAACCTATATTTTAACTGCGTTTTCGTATCTCTGAGAAGCTAACACTTTTTGGCTCCTGTTATAATTTTTAAATTATTGTTTTATTAAAAAGATATGAAAGGTTTGAGATCGTATTGTAAAAACACTGAGAATTAGATTTTTCTAAAATGCTGTTTTCTTCTTCTTATTACGTCATTGACAATTTTATTACTACAATACCTAACACCTCCCATATATTTTTTAATTAAAAATAATCGTGTATATGTAAAGAAATGTTTGTATCAACATTTAAATTAAATGAAAACACCATGATTTCAGCGCTTAGAACATTTCAAATAATAGCGTCATCTAACACGTATGAATATATACCTATTCCGTAAAATTTATTTTTCAAAATACTATAACTGGCTAATGCAGAAAAATAATTGGCAATTGTTAGCTGTCCATACGGACATTCTACTGTAGTAGTTATTCAGTATAGTAAAATAATAATCCGAATTTAATAGGTATAATATAATATTATTGTAAATCGTTCTTAAATATTTCAGAAAACTTTAAAATATAGTATTAAGTTCAACAGTGGAGTAAAACGCCAGAAACTTATCTAAATTCTAATTCTAAATGACACTAATAAACGGTACTATCTAATTATAATAATACCTATATGATACTAACGGAATTTAGAAAAATACAAAACCAAAATCAAACGTAACACGACGGTATCTATTATAGTTATATTTATGATGTATAGGATTATTATTACGCAAATAAAATTTATTTTATATACACTAGTCAGTCGATAATAACATTTAATGATAAGTCAATGTTGACAATAACGAAGCATATTATTTTTGAGTACCTAGACAGTAGGCGTTCGATTACTGAATATTATTACTCAACTTTATTATTTCACCAACCGAGAACCGATGCTTATATATTATTATAAAATCTTAAGCATGTAAACGTGCAATGTTAATTTATTCTTTTATTTCTGTAAGTGGAAAAAAAACTATGGTTCTTGTACTAAAAATATTTCATTTTAACTGTATGTTATCTATCAGCAGAGTATTAACCATTAATATTGATATGCATAGTACTAACAGGACCCGGTTAGTGATTATACCAAAAGCGCATATAACATAATCTACTTGGGCTATTAGAAAAATCCGGTTTGAAATGAAATAATCGTTGAAAAAAAAATAATTTCGATGAAAAGTCAACATCTATAACAGAGAGGTAAAAAATGTAAATAATTTTTGAACATATAGTTTTAAATTCGTCCGATACAATACGAACATGTACCATTATGTACCATTAGGTTAATATTTAATATTGGTTGCAGATTATCTAAAATTTGGTAACGATTAATTTATTACACTATACAATTATACGACATGCATTAGATTATAGTCCATTCGTTTTATGTGTATTGATGATGATGTGTAAGCACAACAGGAAAAATATTAAAATACATACTCTTGATAATATATATCGTTATATTTTATTATCATATTAGTCCAAATACCTACTACTTGTTGATTAATATATTCATACTGCATTTTTCCAGCCGAAAATAATATTATCTTATGGAGCGTAATATTTAACGTCATAAAATAGTTTTTTCTGAGTCCACTAAAAAGACGAACAAAATCAAAATATAAGTGTACACGAGTATTCTATACTATGTACTTGACGATTGTGTAGGTATACTACCTATACAAGTATATAGTAATTACTGTTATTTATTTATTTTTTTTAAAATAATTAATAATTATAGATTATTTAAATTATACAATTTTAAAACCATAATCTACTAATAAAGTTCAATTATAATTAGTTGAAAACAAAATTCGGAATAGGGGTCTTTTAAGTTTTTTTTCAATAGGTACCCATCATTAATTTTTTTTTTTTTTTTTTTTGAAAGAAGGCTTACTTGAAATTAAAATGTCAGGAATTTATGACTAAATCATGGCTTTTATGAATAACAATAAATAACACTACTAAACTATATTATACAATTATTAGTCTACATGCAGAATAATAAGCCACTGAAGTGAAATAACACATAATAACGTGTATAAAACAATAATTAATAATTAAAAATTACATAAACATTAGATATAGGTAGCTACGTATATATTCTAATTGTTATGATAAAAAAAAAATTAAAAGTTCATTCAACTTATAATTAATCTATAATTTCTCTCTGTAATCATTTTCAAATATTTCAAAATGTCAAATATTTATACACAATTTTTTTAGATTTAGTTAAATTCATATTTGTTAATTAACAATTGAACATTTTAATAAATTTTACATTCGTAATCAAAATAGAGTACAAGACCACCCAATTTAATATGGTGCACGAAAAATGATATTCATATTAAAAAACGGATGGCCCTCGCTTTGCTGTACAGTTGGGGGTGGAGTGCACCTCGTTTATAGGATAGGTCATTATTACAATGGATTTGTTAAATTTGAATGCAATGATAGGTCTCATTATATACGAATAACGATTCTGAACGGAGTTAATATGTTGGTCTAAAATGAGTATATAATAATATAGTATTTTATATTTAAATTGAAATATAATGCAATAGTATGCAATTTCGTAAAAATTTAAATTTTAAACAGTCATAACATTTTTTCCTTTAGGTCCAGTACAACTTTTTTTTATAGATTTCTGAAGAGTAGCTTATGGATAACCTAGTGTTAAAATTTTGAACCTTAAGTATAAACAGAATAAATTTTATGAATTTTTATCTACAAAATAACTTGAAAATTAGCATTATTTTGACACATTTTATACAAATTTTAATTTTATGGGCTTATAAAAAAAATTTGAGGTAAATGATCTCCGATATTTTTTAGTTACGATAAGTTTAACTTATTATAAATCTTGTATTAAATTTTCAAGAGTTTTCAGTCGGCCAATTCAATTTTATAGATGTTTAAAAAACAAAAATTTACAAAAATCGAAAATTTAAATTGTCTATTAATAAATCAAAATATGTCAAAATACTTTGAAAACTTAACCATAAATAGAGAATATCAATATAAAAATTTGGTGAAAATTTCAAGTTTTTGCGGTTTTTGGTTTTTGAGTTAGTGCGTTTTTAAAAAATGTATTTTGTAAAAATGTGATTTTACGTAAAATTTCCCGTTTTTCGTAATTTTTTTATCGTTCTTTGCGATTTTTTCAAAAAGTATTAAAAAACTTGGATTTTGACTTGTTCAAGTACCATCTACATTCACTTTCCTTTCAGAAAAATTGCTGTTTAAGAAAATCGAAGTATTTTTACTGCACCAAAACGTGAGGACAGACACAAAAAAAAAGCACACATCATTGTAAAATCAATAGATTTCATCACTCCGTTCAGAATCTAAAATAAATCTGAAAATATTTCATTTAAGATGTACCTAGCAAAATAATAGTAATTTTTGTTTAGCGACGCAACCGCTGTGGAATTATAGATTACATCGTATAGGGGTTTAGTTAACATTATACTGTTAAAAATCAATAATTAGTCGATTACTTTCAATTATTGCAATTTTTGATGCAGAAAAAAATTTGTCTTCAGCATTGAGCTACAACTTACATAATATATACATACTTTAATCCGATCGTCTATGAAAGCATTTCTGAAACTTTTTCAACTATGTAACCTTTAACCAGTGTTTCTCGTACCCCTCCCTCCCACCATACACATTTGATGACCTGATTTATTTTTTACTAAAATATCATACTCATAAACGTTTAATATAGAACTTTTTAAATATATCTAGTACTACGTTTTGCGTTACTACCATTTTTTCTTGTACATAGTATCCATAGCCCCTGAGAACATCACATGTACCTTATATTGAGAAACGCTGCTGTACATTGTATAATTATGTTACCGAAAAATACTGCAACCACCGAACCGCGAGATCCAAATAACTAATAATTGATATTATCAATTGAATTGTTTATTTATATTGTGATTATCAAATTTAGTACCAACATGATGGGAACAATTAATAGTATATTGTGTACGTTAAAAAAGATAAAAAAATATTTAATTTAACTTAAGCAGAGGCACACATATACAAAATACATATACATATAACAAAATATAGCTGCGCGAGTTGTCTTATTTTTCTTCTCTCCAAGTCCAATAACTATAACAATATATTTAGTTTTTAAGTTGTAATTTATAATGAAATTATATATGCAACAAAGTTAAATTAGGAATTCCTAACCTAAATCATCTAATTTCACCAAACCTGCACAAGGTACAAATATTTTCATTTGTAAACTGTAATATTGTAAACCAGTTTTTTTAATGAGCGTATTGTTAGTATAGTTCTGAATTTTCCTATATTTTTAATTTATTTCTATAGGTTATTGTTTTACAATTATTTTCTAAAACATGATTAAATTTACAAATTTATATCTTGAAAGTACAAAAATTAAATCTATTTATTTATATTTTTAATTTTTCTAATATTAACTTCTATCAATACGTTAAGACTTAAGTTCATAAATAATAAATAGATAGTAGTTTATGCCTTCATTGTAAGTCAAAAAAAAAAAAAAAATTGAAAATGTTTAGATCATAATAGTCGTAATAAAATGAATTACAATAATCTCGTAATAAATTATGACCACAACTAATAAATACAAGCATGTTATTCGAATCATACCGTAAACATAAACGTTTTACATACAACCATACAAGTGTATACTTATTAAGGAAATATTTTATATCCTGGTTTTATTATCGTACTTGGTTCAAACATATTCGTCAGAGTCTCGTTTCCAATTGTACACAGCTTAAAAATAAAAAATAAATGAATACGCTTATAGTAATAATTAATAATGCATATAAATACGTAACCATTGTGTTGTGAGCGTGTCGCATGTGTGTAGATGATTTTTATTGGTTTTATTTATTTAACTGTTTCGGTGTTGCGTAATATTTATGGGTATAGCCGGTATGGGCGTAAAAGTAACTGTACATTTAAACAAACTGGTAATAATATATTATACATCTCTTAGGCGCTCACAAAAGTACCTAATCTTCTCATCACGTTCAGATTCAAACGGATATTCAGACATAATTTATTGGTTTATTTCCATATCAAAACGTTAGGGTAGGTAACACTGTACTATTGTAAGCAGTAACAGCACCTACGCTGTACTACATCATTTGCCGACCATGTGGATCATCGGTTTTATGATTGTGTCCCCGAGATGTCTCGATTGATACAGAATAATGTACTAATATATTATAGCGTTGCCAATTTATGTTTCGAGTACGTATTACATATTTAGCCGCTGCGATCTACGAGAAAATATTCAAAAATCAATGCTGTAAATCTCCCAGTTTATATATATATATATATATGTATATAGTGTGATTCCTTTTAAAGTTAACACTAAATAATTCTGTTCAGTGACATCGGATTAATATGCGGTTTTACGGGAGGGGATAGGGAATATATAAATACACATTTATTGATGATTTTTACATTTTTAGATCTTTCCGTGTGCGCATGCGCAATACAACTTGCATTTTTTTAAATGGCAACAGGTGTTTTGAATACCAAATTCGGATAGACCGAATTTTTTTAAGTCGATTTGGTCCTTTTTACCATAGCTCTAAAATCAAAATTGACCAAATGGCAACCAGTCAAAGTTTTCATTAAAATTATTAAATTGTTCAACAACTATACTAGAATTTATTGAATTATTATGAAATTTTAAGTATATTTTTTGTTTCCATAGGTTTGCAGATATTATTTAATCATTTAAATTTAATTTTGAGGAATCAATTAACCTTAATTAGACGTAAATGTTAGTTCATTTACTAAGAAAAGATTAAATAAACTGATATGATTTATTTCTCATAACTTCTTAATAGATTAAAATTATAAAAAAATTGTGATAATTATTTTAATCAAAATTAAATTTAAATGATTTAATAATATCTGCAAACCTATGGAAACAAAAAAATATACTTAAAATTTCATAATAATTCAAAAAATTCTAGTATAGTTGTTGAACAATTTAATAATTTTAATGAAAACTTTGACTGGTTGCCATTTGGTCAATTTTGATTTTAGAGCTATGGTAAAAAGGACCAAATCGACTTAAAAAAATTCGGTCTATCCGAATTTGGTATTCAAAACACCTGTTGCCATTTAAAAAAATGCAAGTTGTATAGCGCATGCGCACACGGAAAGATCTAAAAGTATAAAAATCATCAATAAATGTGTATTTATGTATTCCCCCTATCCACTCCCGTAAAACTGCATATTAATCCGATGTCACTGTACAGCATTATTTAGTGTTACATTTAAAAGGAGTCACACTGTGTATATATATATACGACATAACGTTTTATTAAACAATTTTTATTATTGTTCCGCTCTTGGATCGCATTCGAAGGCATATATAAACATAGGCAGGGACGGCACTAGGATTTGGGGGGCCCTGGGCAAAAAAAAAATTACAGTCCATATATGGTCTACCGGATACTATAGATAGGTACAAAAAAAATTTTGTCTTTGCTCGAAAACTTCATTTCATATCCACACTGTAGTTAGTTTAGGTACTTACTAAACCAATTTTATCAAATACCTATCAACCATCATTTTATACATGTAATATATTATATTTTAATAAATTATTATAAAATAATTTTATTACATGTATAAACACATAGATAATAATATAACTAATATAATATTATTGTAAAAAAATTTAAAATTGTGATTAATACTATAGAAAAAATAATTAATAATAAAAATTATTGATTAAATTAGTCATAAAATCAATTCATATTTTTAAAACATTACTTTTCTTGATTATTTAGCAGCAAACTGATTTATGATAACATCATAATCTAAAGTTTTAGAAATATTTTTTTCTATTGAAATTATTGAAAGACCAGAAAGGGTTTCTTGGCTTCATTTGTTTCTCAAATATGTTTTTATTAGTTTCAATTTAAATCCGATTCACGATATAAAGAATTATTTTTAACAATAAAAACTGTTTTATTTTTATACAGCAATAATTTATTACGAATTATAATTTCAATAAATAAAATCTCTGAACAATAGAAATAATTTAAGAATTGCGGGGCTTTTATTATAATTTTAAAATCGCGGGGCCCGGGACAACTGCCCCGAATACCCCCGAATGCCCCCACCCCCTAGTGCCATCCCTGCACATAGGTACATGGACTTGAAATGTATTCGATTTTTTTTCCCCGTCGTCTCGTACCTACTTCAAACCGAACTTCCCAAACTGACGCACACAAATACACACAAATACATATTACATTTTCGAACGCTCCATTATACTCCATTTTACTCAACAACGTTCAATTATTTATTCATTGCGGACACGCGTTTAAAAAGTTCATCGACTCGCCGCGGAGTTTGATAATGTACAGTGACGTATATAATCCATCTGAACGTTTCTACCGACCGACCGCGAATTTCCACTTATAATGTTATTATATACTGCTGGGTGGTGCTGGCAGTCTCTAGAACGATATCGAAATTATTTACCAAACCGGATATACAACACGTATAGGTAATCGTATACTGTTATTACTTATCTCAGGTTTGAGAATTCTTTTTGAATTTTTTTTTTTTTTTTGATCGCTTTTGCGTTATAACAATAATTTTATGATAATTATTGTTTAATCTTATCAATATTTCGTATGGAACGTAACAACATGCTTCGAGGTAGGAGATTCCAATTTTATAATGTTTATCGACTATACATTTGTTGGAAAATATTAAGGTCGACAATCATTATAAATGCTATGACAAATAATTATCACAAAAAATATATCAAATCAGCCTCCACAATACTAAAAATATGCTCGACCTTCGAGATGCGTATAAAACAAGAAAAATTAAAAACTATGATAAAAATATTACTCTAGCATATTATTACAACTTTATTTTAATAAAGTTTACTACTAGAAAATTTAAACTTCAGAACAATAATAAATCATTGAACTAGATTAATCGTTGTTATGCGCATTAATCCTGTTAGTAGAGCATATTATATATAGTTATTATTTCAATGTTAACAAGTGTATTTTAAACATTGCATTCATAAAAAAAAAAAAATTACTAAACAGTAATAATAATAAGGCTTACTGTGTTTATATCATTTTTTTTTAAAAAAAAGTCTCTAGTTGTACATACTAATAACCTTGTGTGTACATTTTTTTGTTTAAAATCAAAAGTACAAATTTATAATAAAATAAGTAAATTGTGATCAAATTTGTAAAAAAAAAAATGTCAGTATAGTTTAAATATTTGTCAGAAAATATAGATTTTCGAAATGGTTTGTTTGTGTATATATCAAACTGACATAGATACTTTTGAAATTGCTAATTAATTTGATCTCCAGGTGTTCAAATTTTTAACATCACAAAATATTTAGTTTTCGAAAGCTACACTATTGAAGTAATTAATTAATGTTTTACATATCGGTAAATAAATAAATTAGTTATATCTTGTAAGTAATAATTTCTGTTGGCAGTATCTGACAGTATCTGATAGAGCCGTAAGCCGTTTAGGAATTAACTATTTAAGTCCAGTAACTTTATAAATGATTTTCCATTCACTTATATAGAATAATAAAATATTGGTGTATTAAGACTTGTTACTACATAATATACGTTAATCGTTACAACCATTTTTGTTATCTTTGACTACCACACGTGTAACATGATGTCACACCATCTATGTGTAACTCAACAAAATGCAAGTTCCGTAACATATATATATATATATATATATATATATGGTTTCACAATTTTTGGCTTGAGTAAATTTACCTTTAATACAATTCTTTAAAGATGACAAATATGTTGTTTCTCGTCGATTTTTTCATATATTTACATAATGAATCGAGGTTATATAGAGTGGTAAGTGATTACTTATACATAAACAGAGTTCTAAGAAATGTACTTACTCAAATATTGGAATTACGAATCTCTAATGATAATGTGAAACACGAATGTAATTTTGTTAAACGAGGATAACAAATGCGGGACTAGGTATACGTCCTTTCAGTACTCAATATGACTTATTATTCATGAAAGTTATATATTTTTTAAATTCAACAGTACCTACGTAATAGGTATATAATAAGTTTAAATTATATTACGTATAGCATCTTTATTTATTTTTTTACACGCCCACATGAATTGCAATATTAAATGTGCCTACAACGTATTTGAACAATTAGAAAAAATGTTAGTTTATAATTGTATATATATTATACCATCGTAGGTGTCGTCCATCATCGTTTTTGATTGTCTAATAATTCAGAAACAAAAAATCAGACAGAACATAAGGAGAAAGTTAAATGTTTTATTGGTATTGAATATATATCATAAAATCGCGTACTTATTGCGAATGATTGAATTGATGATTTTCAAAATTGTTTTAAAATGATTGTGTGAGAATCGGTCGGCCGATGTTAGAGACGCAGTAAAACCGAGTTATAATATTATAATATTATCATTTCATTATGAGTAAAAATCGTAAACGTTATCAAAACATAGATAAAAATAATAGCTATACGATCATTAAAAGATTAGGTAAATCCCATATTAAACCTGCGAGTTGAATAACAAGTTATATTATACATTAAGTTTAATACACTGACTGTGCATTTGCATTTTGCTGCATAATCAGCCGCCGGCCCAGAAGCAGGGACAAGCCGCAAGCAGTACCTACATTGAAAATTTCGATTTGAAACCCTGGAAAACGTGTCCGGTGCCAATATTTAACGGTATTATGCGACACTCGCATTTGAACGATTTAATCGGTCGCATATTGAATGCATTTTCCGAATACCAGTAAATGTCGCTAAGATATTTGTTAATGATGTAGTAATGTACATTTACATAAATATATATATATACAACAAACTATCATATTTATATATAAAATAATGAAATGACGAAATGTCATTTAAATTTTCGAGTGTATTATAAATACTCTCCCCGGATGTTTATGCATTTCATTGAACCATATGAGGAGGTGGATAGACCTAGGCTACTGGCTAGATATTAAATATTGTTAAATAATCCATTATATTGATTATTTAAAACTTAAATTTGATGCCAAGCCGTGGTTTTACGCGCAAACGACGTGGATAGTTCATATTATGCAATATATATTGTACGCAAAATTTGTGTAATATTAATATGTTATGCATTCATAGTGTGTATTATTTTCGTTTTCCAATACATTCGATATCAATAATTAGTATATCAGTTGAAAAATATTTACCTTTACTATTTCGGACATACTACTATTTACTAAAATGTAAATATCAGCCCACTCTATATAATATAGTTATTTAACATTTATTAACATTTCTGTCTTTAACATTTTACTCATTTTAACATTTAAATTACTTAATGAATATAAAAATTGTACAGTTATGAAAACACGCGGCTTAAAACAGCACTCAGCAGTGTTTATATGTAGAACTATAAGAACATTTCGCTGCGTAAAATAGTTTATTAACCGATAGGCATCATCATCAGATGGGTTCAACAATTTACGTACTTCGATATTTCAATCCAGAATAGGTACGTCGGAAAGTCCAACTGAAGTTAAATACGCCGTGTAACCATAGGCGCAAATTGACTAAATTTTTTGGGGGGATTAAAGCCCCACTCTACAAAGGCCATAATATAAGTAAAACAAATGTTAGAGGGAAACGCTCTCCATAAAATCCCCCACCACTGAGCAACTATCGTTACGGATATATAAAAATACTAAGTACTTATTACATTTTTAGAATACATTTATTTTAACAAAATTCTCCGTTCTTTTTCGGCAAATACATTTAAAATATCTTCTGTATTTATATTATTAGATAAATCCCTCTCAATATGTAGAATAGACAGAGTTGAGTACCTAGTCTGATCCATAGTTGACCTTAACCAAGTTTTCACCCTTCTCATGGCACTAAATGATCATTCGCATGTAGCTGAGCGGATGGGTATCGTTGTCGCGAGCTGCAAGTACTTGTACAGCCGTACAGGTTAGGATATATTGTTGGATTAATAATAAGCTCAATCACATCTGTTATATCAAAGTTAACATTTTTTGCTAGTAAACAAGATTTAGCAACGGTCATCTCAGCTTCTAATGATTTTTTACAACTTCCTGTTAGTCTCTGCAAACATATTTTAGGGAACATTTTTTTTCAATAATTGTATTTTGTAATTTGGTTATGTTTTTTAAAATATATATATGTTTAGCACTACAGAATATAAAAATGAGTACTAATTACTAGATTTTGAACTGGGGGACTTGACCAAAATCTGTGGGAACTAAGTCTCCCCAAGCCCCCCCCCTATTTGCGCCAACGCGTGTAACAATCCATAATAACGCGCCCTTGGCAATGGGAAAATCTGTCTTAGATGAAACAACGGTCCAGCTCTACGGTATTCAATTAAGGGGGTCTGCAAATCCCGCATCCAACACCAAAACATTACAAGCATTTCAATCGTTATATGCCTACGCCTAACAACCTCTGCCTCTTGGTATGTAATTAATAAAAATCTACATACAAATGTTAAACTACTTACCCTTAATGATCTAGCCAAATCCCGTTATACCAAATTATATTCCAAACTATACACTCATTCCGATCTTATAAAAATAAGACCATTTCCTTGTTGTTGTGTGATTCCACCACAAATAGTGTTTTGATCATGTCAGTAAACTTAAGCAATCCAATTAACAAATCTAAATACTATTTCGGTTTTGTAAAACGCAATGGGCTATTTTTTTATTTTATTCAATTCAAATGAATATTTTGTGAATAAAATATAATATATTTGTACGTTACTAAGGCAACATGGATGTGCTCATAAAAGAAAATTGGACCAAATTAGTACTTATTATACCACGATAAATAAGTTATTTTTTATTTATTTATTTAAAGCAACAATGAATATACATTAATTAGCTTCATTTAACGGACCGAAGTCCTTTACATAGTATAATCAAAACGAAATAGAGTGACATATAATTCACATTATAACAGGCGAATTAACAAAAAAATTAAAATTTAATATAAAAAAACAAAATAAATATATTATTATAACATTTATAACATATATGAGAGAAAAATAGAATGATTAAATTAAATTATTTAATACATAGAAAACATTACCTCTAAAACGATGACGATTAGACAAAAAGAAATCAAAATGGATGGAGACCTTATTAGCTATCTAATTCAAGAGCTCGAGGGAAAAATGAGTTTATACCACATTATGAGTCGGTGTTGATACTCCGACTAAAAATGTTCATTTATTTGAATCTGTATCATTTGTGTATTTAAATTTTCTGCCGAAATGACATAAATGACATAGCTTTTGATGAAATACTATGATTCACAAAACAAATGTATATAATGCAATGCATCAATTTTCAAGTATTAAGATTGCATCACATAGCGACACAGCATCGTGCAGTATTTTATTAGGCCGGACGTTGAGAATTTTCCAAAATGATCATTTTAACAGAGCAATAAGAGAAGAACGGAAAAAAATTTCTTTTATACTTTATCATAACTTTTTATCTATTATCGTTAGTAAATATATTAATAATTGAGTTTGATTGTTAGACTATAGAACATTTTTCTTTTCCATAAAAACATTTACAAAATAGGTAATATGATTGTCTTTTTTTTTTAAAATGATTAACAAATTTTTTATTTTGGTTTTATAAAATTTTGAAAATGTACGATATGATTTAATTTCCATGTATTTTTAAATTATAATTTCAAAACGTGCGTTTACTCGAATATAAACATTGATTTGCTTTGTACACGCTGTATAGTAAATATATATATATATATATATAAGATAACTCTTCATTGTGTATTTACAAATTTTTAAATTTCCATTATATTAGTTTCGAGTTTTGTATTTTTATATATTTGTAATCCCCATAGAAGATAAACGATATGCGTGCGGTTAATTTTTTATGCGTAAATTACTTGAGCACCTCGTCAATTATTTTTTTTAGAATAAAACTACACTGAATATGTATATATATATATAAGTTCGGCCTTCGTATACTATACAGAATCGTTTTGCATATATACGGTGATTCGTCATTACTTTCAAATGTATAGAAACAACTCGACCGACTACTACACCACATCAATATCCCAGCGACACACAAAAAGTTCATAGGTAATAATATTGTATCTCATCATTTTCTGTATACGAAGGTACGCCCGTCGTCGTCGGTATTCTACTGTCAAGCAACGAAACGACGAAGGACAAACTGAACAACATTCGTGAGGTCCGAGTGCACGCAGTCATTCGCCTCGTTGAACAGCATTTGTCATTGTTTGTGCTATACAAAAACCACTTGAATATGTTGATCTGAGCTATATCGGTATCAGCGTATGATTATTATTATACAATGAAACGTCTGTTGACGACATCTCCGAACAGTGGACAATTATTTCAAATCCATCGGCAAGTTTCCGTCTTACATAATATTAATATTATGTTATGTAACTTCTCGTAGCATAATGCGGACTCCTTTATAATATAACGAACATTGAAACCATCAAAAACTGATATCGAATCTAAAATTTAGGCATACGTATATATATATATATATGTATATATTCAAAATCGTTTTACACAATGCGAACGACAAAAATATGCCACACGAATGTTCTATATGATCTGATGCGAATAACTATATTACGCACACATTATGTCGATCGAAATACAAGCGTACGCCTTCTGTTCAGAAAGCACATCACTCAAAGGTACCAATCCTTGTATAATTGCGGTGCGAATATAATGATGGAACGACAATCAACCACCTATATATTATGCCCATTATACGCATTAAGACTGGAGTCTTGGATTAGGTAGCCCAAGAGGTTAAAATTACATACGAATTGTTGGTTATTACCAAAATATTGCATCTCGCCGTGCGTTTTCAGTCTTAAAATCAGTTTACGTCGACGTTATCAATGTATAATATTGTGTATAGTAATCACGTGATATTAGATTAGTACTGTAGAATAATGCAAACGATTGCGCAATACGAAGTTATTCAATTGATAAATTTTTTTCTTATACCCAGGCATTGTATAGATGTATAATATAGGCACATAAATGTCATGTAACGCTAAACCATATATGCATACCATATATATATATGTATTAATAGTTTCGCATGATTATTAGATTGACCGAAAATACGTCTTGCGAATATTAAAAATAAATTATCATATTCAGGTATACGCGTTTCGGTATGAATTTCTTAATATTCTAAAGCTTTTAACCTTAAAAAAAAGGCACAGAATAGAATTAAACGCGTAAACTTGAAAACTTCAACAAAATAAAATATAAAATATTTGACCTCGTTAAAGTATGAAACATATTAGGTTTGGCTGTGATCACTTAAATTGAATATGCAAAGCGTTACGATTTCCGATCTTTGGTTTTTAACAAAAAACACTTTACAACAACAACAACAACAACAAAAAAAAATAAAACATCATGACGTATCCATTAATCTGTTCCGTGAAATGTACTGCGAAAATTACGACTAACTACCTCTTGTGTTCGTGTATTCGATGATCCGGTACCATCGTTTTTCATGAACAGGATATATTTTATTGTTCAGCGGAAAAAATACGGATTATTTATTCTGAGAACGGAACAGAACAAAGGGAAAAATTCTCAATTTTAAAAGCCAAACCAAATGACAATACTACACAATTTTGTAGTGCAGGTAATAATTATTCTTTTCAGGTTACCGGCTGAATGAAAAAGTAGAATTATAATAATATAGGATTTAAGAGTCAATTACCATGCAAGTTCTTAGTAATTGCTTTAATATTGTTGTCCATTTATAATTTTTACTAGTTCAATGGTATTAATTACACATCTATGATATGTTATTTCGAAAGAAAATTGTCTTTGTTATAACTTATAAGTAGTTTTTAAAACACAATCGTTTATTTTTTCTTAATTAGTCTAAACTTATTTCTTTTGCAGTCAAGACTTTAGGTCTAGATTCTATCCTCAAGGGGTTCCAGTCGTTTTACGAGTCAAGGAACGGCCAAATGTTTTGGAGTTTTATTTCAGAAATATCGTGGCTTAGCGGAGGCACATTTACTTCGAAAATATTTTTAGTTGACCGACTAGAAATAAACAAGTGAACTAACGATTTGTCTTTATGTACACGCATAAATTTTAAGTATAACCTTTTTCATTTATGACGTTTATCTTAAATTATTTTATCAAACTTATAACAAGAGATTTGAATTTGTTTTTTTTTTAAACTTTCTAAATTTTCTACCTATTGAATAAGTTATAAACACAATTTGAAGAAGTGAAAACGATTTATTCATCTGTAAAGGTTTTAAAGTAACAATATGGTCTTTTTGAACATGTTTAGAATTGCCATAAGCTTGAATCTTCCTGCAAATGAAGCCAAGTACAAATTATTGGACGTAAAACGATAAAGAACGCCCGAGATCAACATATAATAGGCAACACAACGGTGCTCGTATTTAGTACCAAGATATTTTTTTAAAAAAAAAAAAAACCATCATCATTCTACCGCAGAAGTAATTCAATATACGAATATCAGTAATACCTGTTCGGACAAAAACAGAAAAAACCTGAACAGATATACTTCCTCTCCTTCTCATTGGGTCGGTTTGGCGCTTAATATATACCATCCCGTTTCACAGAAAAGTCTCATTCCTTAAATAAATAATTGCGTAATCATCCAATGAATGCACCGTAATAATAATAAATTATGTTAATGATTTTTATTAATATCAACCGATTATTAAGCACTCAAACGATGATCCATAATCGAAACACCGCACGCGGCCGGCGCAGTCACTACTAGTTCAAATGATCTAAATATACGTTTTTACATATACTATTATCATTATAATATACTATGCGTCTTGCTCGGTACTAACATGGGTCAATTCCATTTCTCTTCCAGGTGTAATAGTTTCCACCGCGGTGTTTTCAATAAAATCAGACAACTCAATGGACGATAATATTTCCATAATATTGTAGAATATAAAGCTCGTGGCTTTCTATCGTTTTTTTACGTCACTGCTGCAGTGTTCGTTCAACATGTTGCTCGTCTGCATATATGTAGAACAAAATAATATAATTATATTCGACGTTGTTTGATATTTGAATTAAATCGTCATTACGAACGGTCAACGTTGTATGCGTGCTTATTTGAAGTACTTCATAAACATCCACGTTCATGGGAGGCCTCACACGTGGTCGTGTCACCGGAATTTCATGTTCGGTCCGAAGGTGACTTACTAATTATTGTACATGCACTGGTATAGTGGTTTTCAAATAAGTATAAAACGATAATGCAATGAATGTAATACAGTGAATAATAAATTAATCGGACGTACCTATTAAGTGTAGAGAAATATGTTTCTGTATAATAATAATAAACCAAGCATATAAATAATATGATTGTTTTTCGTATAATTATTATTGGTGTGCACACTTGACGCAATACCAGCTACTACGAGTAAAATAGTATTATAAAGTAATTAGTAATTTTTTTTTATAATAACAGCTAGGTGTAGTGGTCAAAACCCAACATAACGTGAATAATAGTCATCATCAGGGTTGGGATTTTATAGCATTTGCATATTTCTTATGAGATGCTTAAACAATAGCAGAGTAAGCTAAAAATGTGTTTCGTGATACAGAGAACTCAAATAAAAAATTTTATGTTGCTTTTATTTGTTGCATATTTTGTGATATTTTTGTTTTTAGTGCTTTTTTGACCTTTTGAGACTTTTTTTTTGCACTTTTACCCGTTTATTAATTAAAATTTGTCATATTTTATGGAATTATATTTTAGTGAACGAGTTTTTAGATTTTTTTCAATCGAAACATCAAGTAAATTGTAGAGATTAAATAAATATACCGATTACGATGATGCAACGTCGTACAATTACAGCGATAATATTTAGGTATAATATAATTTTACCATAATTTCGTATTAGGTATTTGGCTCTAATTCTTGTTATCTGCTGATTTTGTTGAACCGTTCAGGATTGTGATAAGAATGACTAAATGATTTCAAAACTTAAGTAACTACCAATAATAATTTGAAAGTGATTAAAAAATTATTGATTAATACATTTTCTTTTTTTTTTTTACATATTTTGTTGTTTTTATTGCATATTTTTAGCGTATGTTTAGCAATATTTAAGATAATATTATAGCGTATATTTATGCAATTCTAAGTGCTATACAATCCCAACCCGGGTCATCATTGTTTGATCGCAAGCCGACAACGAATAATGTACTATAGCCGGCAGTGACATTATTTCGTTTATTACGTCAAATAAATATTTAGCGAGAAATTGATGAATTTTGTTCTTCCGTTGCCTCGGCCCATCACGGACAGGACATCCGTAGCTAATGTAAAGTAGTAGGACTTAATTTGTACGGATCACCAAGACTACGAATGTTGCATTCATACCATCGTTTTTGCTTACGCCAATTACGTTCATTCGTATGTACGCACTTGAAAGTAATGATGAATCATCGGGCTCGGGAAACGATTCTGTGCGAAGGCCGGAATAATGCCAACATCGGTTAAATTTTAATCTTGAAATAATTATGTGACTCAAGACGTGTGTCGCGTGGAAAAGAAATTTTTTTTTATTCTTGTACAATTGAAATAGTATTTATTTATCGCAAAAACCATTAATCCAGCTGCTGCGGTTCAGAGTTTGAACGTACACATATGAAGAAATAAAAATAAAAACCACTACAGTCGATTCAACATTCCCGCGTCGTATCAAAAACAATATTACGTGACTAGTCTTGCATAGTAACAGTTTCTTGTTTTTGCTTAAAAATATGAATAAAAACGAAACCTATAGGTACTGGGGGGGGGGGGAAACATAGTTTTCATTCGTAGTTACAATATGCACTCTGGAATAATTGCAAATATATCTTTTCCCTCGTTTTACTTGAAATGTAAAATAAGGTTCATCAGTATAATATTATAAAAATCTTATTTGCTGTAAAAAAAAAAAAAAAAAAAAATGGCAAGAAAAAGCTTCATCCGACCTGTCGATTTCTATTGTTAGTACTGAACAATAATTTCACATCGATTTCGGCACAAAAATAGTCACAATAACACGACGTTCACCTTCAATACGAAAACATTCATCAGTTGTACGGAAAAACTGTAAACTCGAAGTTAATCATTATAACAATAGTTAATAAGTAACAATATTTTGTTAAAAAAAAGCTTATAAAATACAATAAATATATTACGCGCCGTCGTTTTACGCTACTAACTATGCACGCGTGTAATAGTGTGTGCTAATATTATTATTTTCATACAGGAGTATGTATACTTTATACATATTTTTTTAATTTGGCTCATGTTTGTTTTGTTTTATGTATTTTTTTTTTTTCATAACCATGTAGCTAAATTGCTTGTTTTGATTAAATTGTCTTAGGGCTATAATACGATGCTATAACACCACTAGATAGAAAAAAATAAAACTATTAAGAAACTATTAATAAATAATCATAAATATGTTTTCAGTTTTCGTATGGTTTTCATGTGATTGTTAGTGGATATTATGTGTTTTAGGGTTGGTTATCTGCACTGTCGTAGTCGTGTAAGAGTGAAGTTAACGACTGGAACGAAAGTTAATTAGAACCTCATGGAAATTAAGTGAACATAAAATAAGAAAATAAGAAAGAAGATTAAAAGTATTGGTGTTATAAAAGGTTCAAGGCGGTACATCAAATTTTGTTTTATACTGCACATTTTTTGTGAACAATTATGGTTTCATCGAGCGTTGTTCGAAAAATATTTTAGTACGGGCAAGTCTGTAAAAGTTCAAACCGTATAGTCGAACATCCCATAAACAATTGATATCACTTTTTCAATATGCAATTCAGTCGTTGATTTTATAACGAATGTTTTATAGACGTTAAAAATGTTTTACTTTTTCCGTAAACATTGAGAAACCATTAGATTTGCATTCATTTTTTTTACCCAACAATCACATCAGCATAAACACACGGTTTTTTTTTTTTTTGATTCAAAAGTCTTGATTGTTTATAACTGCATTTATAACCAACCCCAGATCTACAATATTATGTGATAATATAAAATATGATTCGGACTCTCACTGCTTAATATAGTCCAAATCATAATTTCTCAATTTAGTTATAGAATTAAATTTAGGTCTTGCGTTCAAATATTTCAACTGTACCAAGTTATACGTGAGCGTATAAAGAAGTGATAATACGCGTATTATTATATTGAAACGATGACTTTATAATAACAACGCAACGGTGGGTATTCGCATAAGGATTCATTTCCAAATGGGTAAAAACGGACGAGGTGTACGTATAGAGACATTCGATATACAGACACGAAACGTGACTTTTCTTTAAACAGTAACATTTAGATAGTCGTCCAGCGTGTGCACGTCACAATTGTTTACCTTGATGGCTTCATTATTACATTTCGGAATTTTTCACGTAAAAAGTATACACGTTGAGACTTAGTGTCGGCTGCGTGTGATAGGTAGGTATGTATCTACTATCAGTGGCTATTTTTAAATTTGAATTTAACTCCTAATGGTCGTGAGGGAAATGGTGTATTTACAGTTTATTTTCTCATAATATGTGCTCTACCTCAATGTTCAAAAAAAATATTTAAAAAATAAACGTTTAGTATATTTATAAACTTTATAATCTTATGTTATCGACGTATTATGAAAAATTAAAATTGTATTTTTGACGGAAGTTTTACTTTATGATCATCAACTTCGTCTTTTTCAGCATCAGGATACACACCTCGAAACCATCTTTGTTTAGTGGCTTCTGTTTGTGCTTTATCATCGCGACTTTTTTTATTACGCCGTAATTTAGTTGCTGGAAGTGGATCGAATTCACTTAAAGTTGGCATGTTCATTTTTATATAGACAGCATCTTTTATAGTTTCTGGTGCCAAACGTGACCTTTTAGTTGTTTTTATAATGTTATAGTATGAAAATATAATACGTTCTACATCAGAACTGCGTGATTTAGCTAATAAAACACAAGTCTAAAATACAGCCAATTATTTAATACAGTAACGAAACAAATCAATTTAGTTTAGCAATCTACAATTGATGATTGATGTAGATAGTGGTTTTTGTGTATCGCATTGGAATAATATTTTTAATGATTCAAATGAAGTTGTTTTTTCCATTTATATCTGAAATACTAGCTGTTTCATCGTCAGAGCTTACGAAATCTATGAGTTCATAAAATCAGAGGAAATAAAATTATGACAAATTTTTGATTCAGTAACTTATGGTTTCTAATAGGCTTCAGTTTTGACCATTCACTTGAATTCAGTCTTTCATTGATGTAATTATTTAAATGTTCTAAAGGGTCGTTACGAATTGCGCAAAAACTACAACTGTGATACATAATAATTTCTAATTTTTATATTTTAAAAGTTTATTTAAATTTTAAATTTTTAATAAATAAAATTGTTTTTTAAATCTTATGTGGTAAATTTTAAGGTACGGCTGCAGATGGCACCATGCAGCCTGTCTATAATAAAGTGACACAGGTGCACATTTTTATTTTTCGTAGTGCACATTTGAAATTTCATAGTGCACAAAGTGTGTCGTAGTGCACACAAAAATAGCCACTGCCTACTATGCAGCTTTAAGCAATTTACAAACCATTGATGTTTATTATTTAACGGCAAAGTGTGTTTTAACTCGTAGATAATGATCGTGAAAATGTCAATTTCCGTACTGAAAATTACAGACATTATCATTTTCAAACAACCAAATTACTATTGACAACTATTATATTTTGCTATCGACCACTATCTATATCTTTATACCAACTTGTTTTCGAATTCATATCCATTTAGTTGGCTGTACTCGGTGTTTTACAACATGTCGAGTTCGATCCAAACATAAAGCAGTACATCCCATTCCGATCTACAACCGAATAGAGAGATTTATTTATTAAATTTTTAGAGTTCAAAAGAACAAGTTTAAAAATAAATAATACAATGAATCTATATACCAACTGTAAGCAAAGCTTGTGATGATGGTAGAGAGTTACAAATTGTAATAATTAATTTAATAATCGAACAATAGCATAAATATAAAATAAACACATTATTAAAGTTTTAATACATAAACACGAATAAATCAATATACATAAATACCAGTCTTAATAAAGTGACTAACCAGTTAACAATCATTTTTTTGAGATTTTTTAGTTTCCTAGAGTTTGCGTATTATTTTAATACTAATTGGCAATGAATTGAAATATGAAGGACCAAGATAATTAACAAATTCATGTTCGAATGATTTTTAGATTCTGAACGGAGTGATGGAATCTATTGGTTTTACAATGATGTGTGTTTTTTTTTTTTTGTGTCTGAGGACACGATTTTTGGTATTAAAATTTGCTTAAACAGCAACTTTTCTGAAAGGAAAGTGAATGTAGATGGTACTTGGGCTAGTCAAAAATCCAACTTTTTCAATACTTTTTTAAAAAATCGAAGAAAACATATAATATACATATTTGTGTTCATATTATGATATACTTGTATATTGGCATAATCTGTTCATAGTGACTACATAATATACTTATATAATAATGACCATGTTTATGCTGTAGATTTTCAGTGACACAAACTACAATGCGAGTACACCTATACCCAGTGGCGTAGCTAGAATTTTTCATTCGGGGGGAGGGGGCCTAAATATTTTTTATCGAATTATTGGTGCGGGTATTGGAGGTCCAACCTCGACAAAGTTTTAAGATTTTAATGTTTTCGCATTAATATAGATTTTAATTTTTAATAAAATTAGAAATTTAGAAAAAAATTGTATATTTACGACATTTACGTACACGAAGAAAATCATCTATAAATCGTGTATTCTGTGGCTTACTGATTTCAACAACAATATATGGCATCACTATTTGGAAAGTGTTTGCGGACTTTAATTTGGAGTCGGTGTACAGCCTCTAGGTTCTTAAAACCATTCTTCCGATCACACATACCTATTATACTTAGTAAATTGATCTCTTTCGGTTTTATTGTAAACCTATGTATACATTTTATTTAAGTTGTTTATTGTTGAATTCTAAGAATCGTCATAGAGCTCTTATTATTACGTACTACTATATACTGTTAACAAGTAAACTGTAAAATTCACTTTGTCCACGTGTATTATTGTGTTTGAATAAGTATGCTGTGTCGCATGGTGCAACTCGTATATACTCGTAATAGCAGCTCGTTTTAATCTGATGATTTATAAAAGTTGTTTATCTCTTTCTGCTTACTTGCTCCACTCTGTTCGTTGCATTCTTTTAAGAGACATTTTTGCTAATACTACGGCCAACCTCTTGGCTACGGCTACATTTGGAACCGATTCTGGTCCGATCCGACGGACGGCAGTTCAATTAGGCAGAAGAAAAGAATAAAATTGTTTTCAGACTGACGTATTTGACTAGTCGGTACGTCGTCGGAAGCGAGTGGAACGGATACATAAACAGGATACAGCGACTATCGAAAATATACTAGAATTTGTTTTTTTTTTCCCCCGACTAGTAGAAATGTTGGTTCAGATTGGATCGCATTGGAATCGGTTTCAACGTAGTCATTGAGTCTAATTTTGGTATGTTTTTTTTTTCTCATCGTTTCTCATTGTAATCGCGTGTCATACACATAATATAAACACGGCCCGTGGCAGGGGGCTATAGCCCCTTTAGCTCCCCCCCCCTGGTTACGATACTGCGTATACCTATCCATAATAAATCGTGTTGTGAATGATTTGACAACGGTATACAAAATAATAATAAAATATCACGTTCAATCGGGTCGTTAAAGTGGACACGGCCGATACGCGAGTTATGTGCTCAATCATAATATTGTATCACCGCTTGTTGTGGCGCGTATACGCATGGGACCTCTGATAGCTGCGATGACGGGTTTTCTGAGGGTGCGAGTCACGAGGTATATATGTTATAATTAGAGCTAGGATTTTGGTGACTTTTGCATTTTAGATTCTGAACGGAGTTCTTATGGAATCTATTGATTTTACAATGATGTGAGTTTTTTTAAATTTTTTTTTTAATTTTTGTGTCTGACGACACCTTTTTTGGCAGTAAAAATGCTTCGATTTTCTCAAACAGCAACTTTTTTGATAGGAAAATGAATGTAGATGGTACTTGGGCAAGTCAAAAATCCAACTTTTTCAATACTTTTTTAAAAAATTGAAAAAAACGATAAAAAAATTACGAAAAACGGGAAATTTTACGCAAAATTACGTTTTTACAAAATACATTTTTTTAAAATACTCTAACTCAAAAACGAAAATCCGCAACAACTTGAAATTTTCACCAAATTTTTATATTGGTGTTCTCTATACATGGTTATATTTTCAAAGTATTTTGACATATTTTGACTTATTTATAGACAATTTAAATTTTCGATTTTTGTAAGTTTTTTTTTTTAAATATCTATAAAATTTTTTTGGCTGTCCAAAAATTTTTGAAAATGAATTTAAGGATTAAATATAAGTAATACTAATTGTAACTAAAAAATATCAGAGATTGTTTCACTCAAATTTTTTTTATAAGCCCATAAATTTCAAATTTGTATAAAATATGTTAAAATCACGATAATTTGCAAATTATTTTGTAGTTGAAAATTCATAAAATGTTTTCTGTTTATACTTAAGATTAAAAATTTTAACAATAGGTTGTCCATAAGCTTACCTTCAAATATATATAAAAAAAATTCTACCAGACTTAAGAGGAAAAATTTTATGACTGTTTTAAATTCAAATTTTTACGAAATTGCATTATAATTCAATTTAAATATAAAATACTATATTATTATATACACATTTTAGACAAACAAACATATTAACTCCGTTCAAAATCGTTATTCGTATACAATGATACCTATCATTGCATTCAAATTTAACAAATCCATTGTAATAATGACCTATCCTATAAACGAGGTACACTCCACCTCCAACTGTACAGCAAAGCGAGGCCCACCTATTCTTTTTAGAATTAGGTATTTTAGCATAGGTAAACGGACGTTTCGTCCCCGCCGTTTTGTACCCGGCAAAAAAACCAGTCCATGGACGTTTCGTACCCGGCAGTTATATAGATAGGACGTTTCGTCTCGGAGGGTTATTAGCCATAGGACATTTGGTCCCCAACATATTTATTAATTAATTTTATTTATTAATTTTTTCAAAATTCGATTCCTAAAGTATCCGAAAATACTTAGTTTTAAGGAAAAGAAATTACAACCATATGTTACAAGATTTAAATATAATGACGATAATGACCTTTTATATTATTTAAAAAAAAATAAGTCAGTTAACCTAAAATATTACTCATTGTCATTTATAATATTGTTAATATTGTTTATTATATAATATTGTCATTTAAACATTAAACTGTTCATTTAAAATTAATGTATTTAGATTAATTTAGAAAGTATGCCGGGGACCAAACGTCTAATGGCTAATTACTCTCCGGGACGAAACGTCCTATCTTAAGAATTCCAGGGTACGAAATGTCCGTGGTCTGGTTTTATGTCGGGGACGAAACGACGGGGGCGAAACGTCCGCGATTCTTTAGCATCGTAGGTATGCTCTATTTTTTTTTATTTATTTTTTTTATCATAAATGTTTACCACGTCCACCCATAGAACATAATTTTTAATTATGAAATATAGAGCTATTTTTTTTTACATATTAAGCGCAAATCGATTATTCGAACGGGAAAAACGGTTACGATTTAGGGAATTCCCATCGGGAAAAACGATAATATAATCTATAAGCCACTTAAGTGATATAATATTATGATGACGTTAATTTTTCAAAGAAATGACCTAGTTTTCCCATTATGACTAAATGACTGTACAATAATGTCATCAATGTCACTTTATATACGGCTCCGTACCTTGAATTTGTATATTATATTTTTTTCGTGTTACATTAATTATGTGTGACTGGTACAATAATGTAGACCAAAATGTTTTTAACCGTCAGACGCGTCTGCAGATAGTACTCGTGCAGTTGTACAAACGGCATCTGTGTTTTGTCGGAGATTATTTATATCCATATAACGTTACCGCATATAATATATTATGCGACGATTTACATGTCTAAAAAGAAAAAAACCGATTTTTCAAATGACGGGAAACGAAAAAAAAAAATTATTCACATATTATTTTGTATAATAAAATTAATGTATGACAAAAGAGACGGTATTTCTAAAAACATTATTATCTCGGCACATGGTTTATGATAAATCATAAATCTTTCTACGACTCGTATGTATATATATTAGGGTGGTCCTTATTTTTTGAATTCAAAAAATTGATGACGAGTACCCCAAATTTTGTTCTATGTATTGAAAAAATAATTATGATAAAGTTTGGGCTTCATAAGTCTACCCCTTCCCGTGCCTCAAAAGGGTTGAAGTTTTACTAATTGGGGATGAATTTCTATTTTTTGCGTGTACTTTCTTAAATATTGATATTACGTAAATAACTTAAATTACTATTATTGTAGCTATATACTTTTACTAAATAAAAGTTTCTTATAAATATGTTGTAAAGTTGATGGAATCCTGTGAATTTAAAAAAAACTGGTCAAAGTTTATGTATTAGGAAATATTATAAGTTTTTAGTTTTTGACCTCTAATCTCTTAAATATTGATATTACGCAAAAAACTTAAAATATTATTATTTTAGCTAGATATATTTACTAAATAAAAGTTTCTTAAAAATTTATTGTAAAGTTGATGGAATCCCGAAAATTTAAAAAAAACTGGTCCAAGTTAATGATTTAAGATAATTTATAAGTTTTGAGTTCTTGGCCTTAAATCTCTCAAATATTAATGTTACGCACAAAACTTGCTCTCCGACAATATAATATTTAGAATATTGCATAAAGTAGCCGATGATGTAATATGTTTTTGGGTGGGGTACCACCTAAAGGTATTCATTTTAAACGTCCAGGAGCTTATCATCTAGCTAGATGGACGTGTAAGGGAATATATTGTTTGAAAATATACATATTTCAAGAACAATTTAAACTGA